>VZRX01021680.1:82487-230806 GCA_013398075.1 Notiomystis cincta
AAAGAGTGAAGTGTCTGCAATGGTTATGGGCAAGTGCCTGAGACTTTAGGATATGAGGGGACATTGTCCTGTGAATTGAAACTGGTGTGGAATGTTTTTAGCTCATGAAGGTAGGTTTGTTTTTAGAAGTACTGTGTTGGTAGATCAGCTGATACAATTGGAGAAAAACAAGACAGATGACCTGAAAGGTCTGTATATGCAAAAGCTTGTTTACTTTTTTCAGTTTTCTCAGCTGACCTTATAAAAGGTAAAACAACTCTTTAGAAGCCTTCATTCTATTTTATCCTTAGACCAACTTAGATATGACACCACTGCTTCTTGACTGGTGATTCTTGCAGGTTAGGGTGGTAATTATATTGGTGAGAAATATGGCTTAAGATATAGAATTTTCACTGGGGTGAAATTTCTCTGGTTTTTTCCTTGATCTGAGGTGTTTAAACAACAGGTATTGCAAGAAGTCTGGGTAAGTATGTTTCAATACACTTTGCTTGGTGCAAAAAGCTACAGGACTTACTGAGGCATCTCCAACAAGCACCACAAAAACCCCTTTATTCCATTTAAAACATTTTAATTGCACAACTGCACAGGGTGCTGATGAAATCACTGTCTTAGTTGCACTTTTAAATCCTAACATAATGTTTTTGGTTTACAAACAAAACATAGTTGAAAAATGTTTCACTATTCACCATGAATATGTTGTGCACACACACAGACACACATATATATATATATGACATGCATGTGTAGAGAAGTAATATAAATATAATTGGTACTCAGTGTAGTAGAAATTGGACAAATACTTCATGTGTTTATTTTTAAATCTATAGTTCCTTATTTTCCGAGCATAGGATGATCTGCTGTGAAATTGTTTTGCCAATTTGCACTTTGTCCTGCACCAGGTGTGTGGCCAGTGGGGAAGAGGGATTGGGCAGCTATCTGCTTTCCTGTCCAAGAGCTCTATTTCCTTTGAAGGTGCTGCTTTGCCTTTTTGAAAAGGGGAATGGGCCAGTGCTTCTGCTTTTCCACTGCCAGTTTGGGAACAAATTAAAGCCCCCAGGGAAGCAGCCTTGTACCATTCTAGATTAGGAACAGATTGCTTCTCTCTGAAACAATAGGAGAAGCAAAGCAGAAATTCTCTCTTGTTTGTCCTCTGCTTCACACAGTGTGTTCTCGAAACTGCCNTTTTTATTTCCCCCAAGATAGAATAAAATAGATTTCGAAGACCCATTGAATTTTGCCTCCATGCGCAACAGATACAAAATATTTCCCCACACCAAACTTGTGCTCCTTTATTTGTATTTATAGCACAGAAGTTAGGATCTGTGGTTGTCATATGCTAAAAGGGAGAGCTAGAGTATTGACAATGTTGTAGTGAGGTTGTTTTGGGTTTTTCCTCCTTTTGGAAGCTGAAGGAGCACTGCAGTTCCCAGCAAGAATTACATAGTGTCTTTACCTCTACTGCCCTCTTGCTTCTGGTGAGTGTTTGGGGCTCCAGTGACACTCTAGGCTGGATGCTCCTTCTTGTGCTTCACATTAAAGGCTGAGACCTGCTGGGACAAGANGCTTGGTGCAAAAAGCTACAGGACTTACTGAGGCATCTCCAACAAGCACCACAAAAACCCCTTTATTCCATTTAAAACATTTTAATTGCACAACTGCACAGGGTGCTGATGAAATCACTGTCTTAGTTGCACTTTTAAATCCTAACATAATGTTTTTGGTTTACAAACAAAACATAGTTGAAAAATGTTTCACTATTCACCATGAATATGTTGTGCACACACACAGACACACATATATATATATATGACATGCATGTGTAGAGAAGTAATATAAATATAATTGGTACTCAGTGTAGTAGAAATTGGACAAATACTTCATGTGTTTATTTTTAAATCTATAGTTCCTTATTTTCCGAGCATAGGATGATCTGCTGTGAAATTGTTTTGCCAATTTGCACTTTGTCCTGCACCAGGTGTGTGGCCAGTGGGGAAGAGGGATTGGGCAGCTATCTGCTTTCCTGTCCAAGAGCTCTATTTCCTTTGAAGGTGCTGCTTTGCCTTTTTGAAAAGGGGAATGGGCCAGTGCTTCTGCTTTTCCACTGCCAGTTTGGGAACAAATTAAAGCCCCCAGGGAAGCAGCCTTGTACCATTCTAGATTAGGAACAGATTGCTTCTCTCTGAAACAATAGGAGAAGCAAAGCAGAAATTCTCTCTTGTTTGTCCTCTGCTTCACACAGTGTGTTCTCGAAACTGCCCATTCAAGAGAGTCAGAGCACGCCCTCATCCAGATTTGTGGTTGTATTGTTTTAAGTAATGGTAGTGCTTTCCATAAAACTAGCAAATACTGCAGTGTTTCAGACTTTCGTTTTTACATGCTCTTGTTCAGTAGTTATTGAAAAAAATTCTTGAAAATCATCTGTGGAGAGTGGCTCCACTTCATTGCCCTGTTTTCCAGATAGCCAGATGACGGAGAGAAAAGAAGAAATGATGGGAACAGAAAAGCACTGTGAGCAACTTCCTAAACAGGAAAGATCAGATGTACAAAGCCAAGATCGTGCTAGTACTAGTCCGGTGCTACCAGAGTCTGCCAAATTTGCAGCACTGTAAGGCCAGTTTACTTTACAATTTTGTACTTCAAAGATATGATGTAAGCTGTTTTGTTTCACTGAGTAGAAATGACATAAACTTTTAATTAACCTCTCTTTCTTTTTGTTTTATTGAGAACAAGAAAAAAGTTCCTCATAGTAGTTTTGAAACATTTTTGTGTCAAGTTACCAGGGCAGCAGGCAAAGGCAGATAATCTACCGGGTAACTTCTCAGCAAGACAGTTCTGTCTTGCAAGTAATAAGTGGACCTGAGGCGTCTGTGCAAGATGAGCTCTCCGTGGATGCAATGCACGTGTTCATAGATGAAAACGGTGAGTTTATCGGCTTGGGGTAATTGCAATGCATGGGAAATTTCCAGACGCTTCAGATGTCCTGGAAGGATGTTTCTCTTGTCTGTTACTGGTTGCATGTTTTTCTGTGTGTGTGAAAGAAAAGGGCTTAGTAATTTAAAGCCAGATGAGCAATAAATAGAGTTTTCCAAATCCACCAGTGACCATCATAGACCTGAGCCTTACACAGTGCTTGAAGTTTATCTTCCAAACATCATCCTCAAAAGATGCTGGCTAGGCCAGAAGACAACTTCTGTCCCATCAGAAGAACTAGTGGTGTTTTCTGCCTGACTAGAAGTTTTGCACTGACCTGGCTGGGCAAAACAGGACTTCTTTTCACAATTTTGTTCTTCAGCTGGCTCTTGATACTGTGGTGGTTGCTGTCATTTGGAGTTGTGATCTGCTACCCCTTTAAAGAAAATTGATGGGTAGCCTAGTCTTGCCCCATTCATATGCTTGAGATGCCACTGCTCTGAAGCTATTCTTAGAGTCTGAAGCTGTGGGATGGGTTTGAGCCTTGTGTAGTGCCCGTGAGGTACTGGCTCATACCTCTGGAAGACAGCTGTCCCAAAAGCCCTGTTTACTTTAAAATTGCCTTCAAAACCAGCATGGATTGAGTGCTCGTGGTCCTGGGTCAGTGACCCCGGAGATACTTTGTTTTTCTGCCTGTTCCTCCTGGCCCTGCTGGCAGCTTGCAGCCGCTGCTGTGCTGTGGGCAGAAGGGCAGCAGCTGCCAGTGGGGCAGGTGACACAGCCTCTGGGGCAGCAAGCAGCCACCCTTGGCTTTGTGCTGCCTCTGCAAACAGGGAGGAGCTGTGTCTACACTTCTAGCAGAACTTTTTCCTGCTTTGTACCTCCTGACCTCACCTTTGTGAATGGAAAGAGGAAAATCTGATTTCACATTTTACGGTGAACTTACATTAATTGATGTGATTTTCATTTAATTTAGATGCCTTTTAAATTTTCACTGTGACTTCTGCATTTTGATTTGTCTCAGGTTTTCAGTTGTTCAAATGTTAATATGCTTTCTGAAATCTACAATGAGCCTAATGCACAGATTGAGAAATATATATTTATTAATATGCCTGACCTAAAATGCATATTTTATAAATTTTTGGTGTAAACAAATGATCGCATCACTGAGCTGACGTTTTTTCCCTCTATTTTCTGAAGGGGAAATTAGATCCTGCTATTTAAAAGCTGGCTGTCAGAAGGAAGGAAATTTTAGACATCAGCTATCAAATTGTGATTGTATGTCAAATGCTCAGTAAGTAAGCCCTTATTTTTAGAAACATTAAAAGTTTTAATTGCTGGAAACTATGTAACTGTAGCTGTGAAAGATGCATGTGAAGGGGAGTAGTGGTGAATAAATGTGTTAACCTTTTCTAGAGAAGTCAAAGCATGAAATTTTTTTTGCTTTCTGCTAAAACAGTGACAGCTTTATAAGAACATAGGAAAGAAAAGTGAAAATGAAAATTAGAACTGTCCATTTAGCTTTAATTACTTTCTGGGACTAGCCAAAGTCAAGTGTAGCTATTATAATTAAAAATATAAACAAAATAAGTGGGACTGCTCTATCAACTTTGTCTTGTTTGCTTCACATACCTGTTTCATTCTTTGAAAATTTTTTGTGCTGTGGCAGTATCAGTCACTGACCACATCTAGCAGCAGAGCCTTTCACTTTGCATTGAATCTCTAATGCTGCTCTGATGAGGTATCCAAACAATTTTCTTTTTTCAAAAGTTCTTTTTGGAGTGATCCATACAAATCCCGTATTTATTACTGTGGTTTCCATACTCTTCCATGTGATCTGTTGTTTGCATATCTGTAAAAACAGTTTTAGGTATTCAAAGTAATTTTTGCAAATAATTTTGGTTTGCATACTGTTTTACAGCATTTGAAGAAGTTGAGTGAGGGAGTGAGAATGGTCCTTTTTTAATAGTAAAGATTGTTTTTCAAGTGTTTGGCTATCAGTGGAGACTTTGGGACCATGTTTAAAACAACCTTAGCATTTTAGATAGAATGCTAGTGTGAGAGACATGAGAATAATGCTTTTAGTTGTCAATGGGCAAAGAGTCAAAAAAATAAGAAAAAATTGAGTAGTAGAAATATTCTGTCTGTCTTTAGCAAAGTAAACCATCCCCCCACCCCACCCCCCATCCTGGTAGAGTTCAGTTTTGACCTAAAAAATTAAACATTTTACTTTGGTTCTATTTATTTCTTGCAACTCTCTTTGTTTCACCTTGCACAGAACACCCTTCTGCTCCCCCTTCCTATACCTATGAACTCGAATCTGTCCTAAATTCAGAAATAGTTTTCTGTGCTCTCACTTTTAGCAGTTAATTCGTTTTTAATGAAAGAAAGGACAATCTTCCTTCTCATGTAAGAAGTCGTGCTGAATCTGCCTTTGCTAGATGTTTTTCTGACACCTCTGTCTTCCTAAGCTAAGGGCTATTTTTTAGGTGTGGCTTGCAGACCTTAAGGGATGAGGTTTATTTTTAAGAGGGCTGCTCAACAAAAGCAAGTTCAGATATTCTTTGCAGGCATTTACATGCACATAATTTCTTAAGATTGGCACCTTTGCTGGAAGTCTCAGAGTATAGTGACAGTTCAGACCAGGGAATGAAAGAGATCAGCAAAGAGGAGTGGATTCCCAGGACTTTGTGGGAGTCAATGGGAAGCCAGAACACGAGCTTTTCCAAGAGGAGAGCAACATGAAGGAAAGTGCAAAGCAGAAATTAATATGAAAAGGAAAGGGGGCAAGGAAGCATGAATTGTGCTTGAGCTGGTTTTGCAGGGTCAGGTTATAATGTCTAGGTCAGAGAGATTAGTGAGAACTGTTTGTTCAAGGGCCAGTTTCTACCATCTGTGAGTAGATTCAAGCACAGAAAAGAAGGGGTTTTTGTTTTTTCTTCAGGTGTTCATCATCGAGTAGTTCTGTATCTGAACAATATGGAGCACTTACAGTTTATAGAAAATATAGGAGCAGACCTGCTTTAAGGAAAGTTCAGGAATGAGGCATCTTTCCCTCCCCTTTTCCCCTGTCCCCACCTGCAGGCTTGCTCATTGCTTTTGTCTGGTTACTTTCTTTTTTGCTAAATATAAACCAGATGATCAGTGAAGGAAAGGTTATTACTGAAGAAAAAGGCAAATAGGATAAAATAAACCACAAGGTGTAATCAGTGAGTGCTTCTCTTAGTCTCTTCTGTGTGTCTGTCTGTAGAGGGTCCTTGACAAAAATTATTCCTTTGAGGGTAGACCCTCTCTGGTAGAGATGTTTATGGTAAGAGTTGTCCATACCAACAGGAAATGCTGTTATGGAAGGATATTAGAAAAGAGACAGGGAAAGCACCTCTGAGATGAACTTGACTTATCTACCAGCCCATGAAAAAGTTAACTAAGGAGAAGACAATGATTTTGACAGTACATCTTCTTGAGCAATTGAAATGGTGCAGAAGCAATCAATAGCTTTAGGCCTGGTGTCTGAATTCCTTAATGAGCCATCCAAATTAGATTTCACGAGTCAAGAGATGTAGGAGAAAATTAATGCCTAGCCAAAAGAGGTGTCATCCTTCTTTCATAGGAGGGGGTAGGTTTTTGGTCTTGTGGAGCCCAGTTTTCAGACTTTAGAATAAGCATAGAGAACAATACAAAGATTTGCAGGAGATGTGTGTGAGCTCTTAAGGCTGTTCACCAATCATGCATGCTTTATACTGTTAAGATTAAGCTGCTCCTAAGGGGAAAATGTCAAACTGAGTTGAGCAAGTGGAGTAACCACGTGGATTTGAATGGACTGTGCCCTGATGTGTTTCTTTATGAGGAGAATTGACCCAGGACAGAGGATGGCATGAAGCCTCTTGCTTTGGGGCTCTTGTTTGGGAGAGGCAGCAAACCCATTGCTGGTGTGTAGGAGGTGTGATGCTTCTGGGTAATGCTGCAATTGTGAAAGGGGAAGGAATTTTGACTGGAGAGGGTATGAATTCTGGCTGGTTTGTCAAGAGTAAGGCAATTGCCTCATGAATTGGCCATAGGTAACTATCTTTTAAGACTGTTATGCAAAACTGAAGAAAGTGTTTAAATATTACTCAAAAAAAGTAAGTTCTTAAAGAAAGCATTGAGGCAGAGTAATGTTTAATGATCTTCAATTCAAATTGTAACTTGCTATTTCTGTGTATTGAGAACTGCTATTGTCTTCTCTGTTTGTAGGCTTAAGCATTTCACATCAGATTGTTAGGAACTGAAATTAAAATAGTATTCCTATGGCCCATAAACATTTTGTCTTCTTGGCATAGCATCTGAAATGAATTTCTCACAAATAATTTAAAATCTTAACCATGTCACTCTGTCACAGAAGTGAGGATGTTTTATGATTTTATTTTTTCTTTGGTTCTGCATGCTTCCTGCTTTTTCTTTGCTTAGGAAGGGCTAGATGGACAACAATGGATTACAATGTGCCAGAGAAAGCAGATGTCCAAATCTGAAGGAGTCTGTCATTTCTTCCTTCAGAAACTCCTTGACATTGCAAGCAATACTGTTACAGGGAATTAGACTTTGTCTTGTCGAATATCAGTGGTCCATCACCTCTTTTTGCTTCTGTGGTATTGTGAGATGATCTTTGAAGTATTCTGCACTTTATCATTGTTAATGTATATTCCATCAGGTGCTGGTTTTTGTCTTTGTTCAGCTTTGGTTTTTTTAGTTTTATTGTTGGTTTTTTCAACTATAGTATTTGTCCTGCTATTACCGGTACCTGCAGTCCTTGTCCTGTGACATTTTCAGAGCTTCTTAAATGTAGTAAAAACATTTTCTTAATAATAATTTCCAAAATTATCCCTTAATTCTATTAAAGTTACTGAGAATTAGAATTTTTTTCAGATTGTCTCTGTACTTGGTTCTTGCCAAATTGTCTCTCACTTGTCTAGCAGTCCAGCTTTTAAAATATTTAGAAGAAGACTTAGCCAAATTAAATCTTGAGGAGGTTTTTATGTTGTAATGATCCCCAAAACTAGCTAATTCCTTTTCCATCATAACCCCCAGTTTGGTGGGTGATTCTTGTCACCGAGTTTGGTAAACTATTTAAACATTGTCTGGACTAATCAAGTCCCCAGTTACTGTCAGTATAATTACCCTGACCCGACTTTTGTCTGTTGGCTTTGCCAGCAGCACCTCTTGCCAGCAGTCCCAGTGGAATGGGTTCCCTGCTGAGTGAATTGCATCTAAATTTGATGTTCCCATTACTCTGCCAAGTTCACCTCTAGCTGTAAATTGCTTTGTGTCAGGCTTTGACAAAAGTATAAACTCTATTCCCAGCTCATGGATTATGTTAGAAATTAGTACCAAAAGACCATTTGAATCTGTTCTGAAGTGAGTCACCAAGACATGTGATGCAGCCTGACTTTCCTGGGGGTGGCTGAACACCTGCTTGCCCTAAGTCTTGGTGACTTGGGAAGACAGACACCATCACTCCAAACGTCCTCCTTTCCTCCTTCTTCACCTAGATTTATATTCCTACAATATTTCCATATGGTAGGAAATGTCCCTCTGGTCGTTCAGGGTCACCTGTCCTGGCTGTTTCCTCCCAGCTGCTTCTGCACCCCCAACCTCCTCATTGATGGGGTGCTGTGGGAAGCAGAAAAAGCCCTTGGCTGTGTCTAAGGGCTGCTCAGAAATAGTTGAAACATACCTGTATTATCAGCACCATTTCCAACACAAATCCAAAACATAGTTCCATACCAACTACAATTAAGAGAATTAACTCTAGCTCAGGCAAAACCAGTACAAACAGAAAGAAGGATGGCCCAGCTCTTAGCAAAAAGCACCTTTATCTTAGGAGCAGATTCTCCTTGCTTTGTGACACTTGAGCTTTCATTTGAAATCAATTATATATAAAATCCAACTTGCTCTATACCGTGAAAAAAAAAAGTTATTCCAGTTTGACCCTTATCCTGCTTTCTTGGTCAGATATCTTTTAATTGACCTGTAAAGTTAATAAAGTAATATAACTTTTTTTAGGATAAAATGATATTCATGTATATTTCATGACTGCACGTGGTTCAACCATACCAGTACAATTATGCATTCATGTTGTACTTCCCATATTCTGTTAGTTGATCCTCTGAACTCCTCACTCGTTTTAGATGAAGATCTGACACTGAAACAAGGCTTCTAAAAAGCTATATTATAGCTAAAGTCTAAAATGTTTTGCAATACAGATAGAGACCTTCATTTAAAAAAAAAAAATTTTTTTTGTTTGTTTTGAGAATAATTTTATTTCTGGTATCATCAGGGCCAAAAGTTTAAGAAAGTATTTGCAGCAAACTAGTGACTAGTACTAAAAAAATAATTCAAGGGACCTGTCAGTACAGCTGCAGAGTGCTGGTGTTTCTGGCCCTGGGCAAAAGAGAGAATGTCAGATCAATGAGCTAACTTATTTGATTTACATTCTCATGCTGGAATAAGCTGCTTGAGTGTGTTATACTATATGAAAGTCTATCAGAATGCCTTAGTAGTACTACATGTCTCCTTTATGAATACACTAATACTTCAGTATGTTCATTGCTGAAAAATTCCCAGAAGCTTTGAGGTTATTCCTCCTAGGAGGGAGTAAACTTAAGAGTGGACTTTTTTTTTAGTGTTTCAAAATGTTGTTTTAGAATGACAAAAAGTGTGTCAATAAAACATCTTTGTATTTCTCAGCAAGGTGACCCAAATAACACAGTCCCTCATTGCTCTTGTATTAAGCTGCTGAATCTTAAATATTTCTTAATGTGCAGTTCTGCAGCTGAGCATGTTTTGAAATGGATGCAACAAATATTATAGAGTCCTCTTTGGGTTTCAGTGATTTCAGATGAGCTGCTCCCCTGGGCACAGTGCTGCTTGAACAGAGAAATGAGCAGGGGGTGTGCTCTGAAAATGGTAATGTTTATATTGTAATGAAGCCATGGATTTTTCTGAAGAGTATTCTTTAAAAACTCAGTTGCATTTTCTTCATGGCTTGCAAGGGGCAAGAGGAAACCCTTGTGTTAAACTTGGCCAGTTATAATCCTTTCCTTTATTTGTGTAGGGGTTTTTAGCTCTTCTTTCACTGAACACTGGGCAGGGATGCAAGTGTTTTCAACAGAACGAGACTCCGAGGTGAGAGGGGACCACGCTGCCACATGATGGCAGCAAAATCCTGCTCAGGACTAGGAACTTACTGAATGTTGGGACTGGCTTCTCTTCCATCCCCTGCCCTTCCTTAAGAAGAGCTGAAAGGAACGTTTTTGAGTATTTCAGAGATAACACAACTGTGGGTGCTGTTAATGCATTAATTGCAATAAAGGCTGTATCTTCTCAAAATGCATCCTCTAGTTTATTAGCTAACATGTACTGTTTACTTCTAAAGTTTTTAGTACATTCATCTTTGCTTTGAAATGTAATAGGCTTGCAAATTATCAATTTACACGCTTATTAGCAAAATAGAAGTATCTGAATACTGAGACATAGGAGTGTCCTGAATGGACTCCATTCTTAACATTTGAGTAAGAAGGCACTCATCACTTCCTGCCTTCATATTGACCACAGTGCCTCTGGGAACATGCTTTACAAGGCCTTTCTGTCCATCTGCAGTAGATGACTTAATATGTACCACTGCTTGTTTTGCAGTCTACTGCAACACTTCAACAGTGATCTGATCTCTTTCCTGCCTATTATATCAGTATATCACTACATTCAGCTTTCACATTATGTAAACTCAGATGTTCTGCCTTATTGTCATTAGGGGTGTTATTTTTGCTAGTTAAAACAAATGCCAAAACTTGTCCCCAAATCCTGTAGTAAAATGTGTATAAATACACATTTGTACAACTAGCAAAATATGAACAAGATTTAAGAGGGATTTCATCTTTTGCTTGAGCTGCTATCAGATGTAAGCACTGAAGAATGTTTAGATGCACATTCTGAATTAATTTTACTCTTTATGAAACTGCTAACATCTTACCATAAAAGTGAAGAGTGCTTCCTCTTTGAATTTTTCTATGTTTTCTGTGATTGGATTTGTCACATAATTATCCACTCCTAATGCAGCTATCACTGGCATATTTCAATCTTCTTACACGCTCTGAGTTGATTTTTTAGTGTAAGCCTTGTTATCTGGCTATTTGGGAACTGTCAGCCTTCATTTTCTTAAAAGAAGCCACATCCACAACTAGTGGCTTTAGTGTCCGTCTTGAACTGTGCAATTCTCTGGTCAGGTTGGTGCTGGCAGCTTTGGTAATGAGCAACATCAGGCAGCTACATTTGAGCCACAAACTGAGTGTTTTGAAGGAGCACAAAGGTATGGATGTTTTGAGTTCTGCTGTGTTGTCAGCACTAGCTGAGTCTTGTACAACCACGTCGCTCAGGTCTCAGTTCAGCACCTTTGGTGCACTTTGGATGCACCTCAGACCGGTACCCCAGAAGTGATTGCTTGTTGGATGTGCAGGAGGGGACATTTCCAGCTCTGAGCTGCCCTCTGGCTCTTCACAGCCATAGTTGCTTACCATCACCTAAGGGCAGTATTTTAGGGAGCATTACAAATAGCTTTCAGCTATATTATTTTCTATTGCTGTGGCTATATATTACACACTGTAAACTCTGTAGTGACCCTGACAGCTGTCTTAGGCAGTCCAGTGGGATCTTTCTGGTTTTAAGCAGACCAAGAGGAAGGTGCTTGGTTATTGCTGCTGTTGTGATGTTGGCTACGAGGTTCCCTGTCCTTTCTCCAGTATGCAGGTTAAAATGAAGTTTAGCCAAGGCCTGCAGAACAGCTTTATTAACAGGGAATTCTTTGTGGTATGTCTGTATAATGAGCTTACCTTGAGAGGGATTCAGACCCAAGTCTAGCAAATCCTAACGAAGGGGATGACTTAGGCTGGCCATTGTATTTGAATGGCTCGGGCCGGGTTGTCAGTGGTGTGAGGCAGCAGGCTAAACAGAGAGGGAGAAGGAAGATTTTTCCAGCACTGTGTGGTTATACTGAAACATTCTATGTGTTATATGATTGCTCCACTGCCTTATGCTTATTGAGTGTCCTTACAGAGTGGGATTATGAGCCAGAAAAGAATTCCTGGTTTTATACCCAGTTATCGGTAGAGGGTGCTATGTTGCTTTTGAATTTAATGTGCGTAGGTTGTATGTTTATCAAAGATATTTTTAGTTAATAATTTATTATTAAAAATTTAGTTCAATTATACCTTTGCTTACATTAGCAGTGCAGTTTACTGTGATAGATCTTGATAATATTAATTTGATTCTGCAAATGAACAGATTTTCTATTTAGCAAGATTCCGTGTTATACTGCGATCAGCTCCGTTGTAATGATTTTATGATTAGAGAGTGTTTGCTCCTATTTATATATGGTAATAAATTTATAGAATCTAGTTTATAGGCTTACAAAAACACAAACACCATCCTCACATTTCTTACTGGTGTTTGCTGTCAGCATGATAGCAATGTCATCAGATGAGATGTACAGTTTCTAAGTAGCTGTGCAAGCAATTCGTCATTGGGGTGGCAAGTGAATGTCAGAAGGAGGTTGTGTGGAAAATAAGGATAAGGAAGATAAAACCAGCAAACAGGAGGAAATGGAAGATGAGGAGAGAATAAGAAGATACAGAGAGATGAGGCTGATGACTGCCAGATGACAGATTCTGATTTTGGAATTGTTGCTTTGCTAGCTCTGCCTTCCCAACTTCTCTGCCCTAATTGCTTTTTCAGGCTTGTAAGTTTCTGACTCTTTCCCACAGTCAGTGTCCTGGTGCTTGTGGTCTCCTCTGCCACTTGCTGATAGGTGGAGCTATGAATTTTTTCTGTAAACACAAAACAGATGATGGGCACTCATGGCTTTTTGGTTAACTTCAAGTGTGGAGGGAGATGATTTGATCTCCTAAGTTTATTCTTGGAAGAAGTCTTATTAGTAAAAGATTTTTGATTTCTGAGAACTGATAGACTCCCCTGGTACTCTGTTCCATCCATCTGTCCTTCTGCCATTTCCATTTTTGGTGAATGTGGGATAAAAGATGTGGTCCGTTCTCAAAATATTCTTGGCTTTTGTAGAAAGACAGCTAAAGATGCAGAAATTTAGTCAAGATTGACTCTTCACTTAGGAAGGCACGAGCAACCACTGTTCTGTTTCCCTGCTGTTTCATTGAGTCACCTTTTGGGCAGGAATTCCCAGGCTAGTGCTCCTGCATAGCCTGGGCTACATTTGCCTTTTTCCTGCTGTGAACAGGGAGACTCACAGTTGCACCCACAATGACAGGGAATGGGACAGCTCATCCTGTGGAAACAAACAAAAAATGCCTTGCCTTCCTTCTGACTGGACAAGGTTGCTCTGTAGCCCATATCTGTGGGAATCTTACTCCTGGGAGACATTCCTCAAGGCTTCCTCCACTTTCTTCCTGCTTAAATCTTCTGGTTGTGATCCAGGATCTTGGATAAGTGCCCATCCCTTCTGTACTGTGTTGTTAATAACTGCTGACAAAGGAGATGATTCTTAGAGAGAGCTGCTTTGTGGCTGGGACATCAAGTGTGTTGTGTTGGACCATGTTCTCATTTGCTGGTGCCATCCAAAGGGAACATGACAGTTTTCCTGACTCTGTGGAGCAGATCATGCTGCTGTCTGTAGCAGGAGGAGTGTGGAGTGCAGAGGAAGCCATTAGGGTCAAGAGCATGGGGATGTTCTCGTTTCTGCTTAGCTGAGAGTTCTGCTGGAGTGGCAGATGGTGAATATCAGGTCTGGAATTCAAGCCTGATAGCAATCAAGGCTTTGAACACATAAACTACCTAGCTCAGAAACCAGAGGCAGGATGGCTCCTCTGCTGACATCCTGAGGCTGAGTGTGTTCCTGTTGGTTCAGGCAGAGCTAGCAAATCCTGGAGGGGAGGAGAGAGTGTGTCCATTTCAACCTGTAGGTGTGACACTTCAGCCCTTCTTTTAAGTAATCCAGACATTGAACCATGTTCTAGGACAGTGCTAACCACTGCAGCTGAAGTTAACAGCCAGTTATGTGCAGGACAGCCACAGTTTTAATGCCTTAACAAGGGTTACATGGCAGCCTTTGGGAACTGGTGACCAAAGATGAGGCAAGTTACTCAAATTAATAAGGTGCCTTTGGGGCAAGTGTAAGGTATGCAAGAGGAGGATTTTAATCTTTGCACTGCCATAGGCTTCCTGTCTGACTGTAGGCAGATTGCTCTAGTTTCTTCCTGCTTGTCTTTATGCAAAATAAGAACAACAGATATTGACTACCTTGTATGAGCACTTAGGTGCTTTCACCTCATGCAATAGCCCAAGGCAGGTATCCAGAGGCAGTGGGGCAATGAGCTTGGAACAGAGCACTTGATGTATAAATCCCATTTGGAAAAGAATTATAAAGAAGTATTCAAAATATATCTCTTTCCTAAGTAACAATTATTTAATTTCAATAAAGTTCTCTCTGAAACCCAGTCAGTCGTGTAACACATCATTTCTGCAACCCAACAGGCATTGCTACTCTGAGTGCAGATTTTTGCAAGTGTTTAGGTGCTGTATCTACAACACAAAGCAGTAAATATGAGGAAGACCAATAAATAGTATCTCACTCAGGGCCCTCCCAGGGTGAGTTTACACTCAGTACGGGGGTATCTGCGCTAACCTTATGTGAATTAGCTCTCGTATTGTTATCTTGCTGGGGCAGAAGGAAGTTCTTCTCAGCAGGGTTAATCAGTACTCCCTGAATTCAGTGCAGGTGTAACCAGACTAGCTTGGTACATAAGTGAGCTTGTTGGAAGATATTCTGGGATCTGTGCAGTATTTGCTTTGCAGTTTTGCTCTATAGAGGTGCATCTCTAAACTTAAATTGTCAATGGACAGAAAAAGGCACTTCTGAAGTGTGATTCCTTGAGGGTGTTCATCCCAGAATGAGAAAAGCTGTGATAACAGAAGTATTTGTTTCTCTGTGGTGGATGTAGTAAATCAAGTGTATCTGAATTTGAATGTGAACTGCTTTGTGGGTCTGTGCTAGATTTCACATATGAAGGTGGAAGGTTCCCAAGTCCTGTGAGCCAACCAGTAGTGTAACAAGCATTACAGGCTTTTTCCTGTAATGTTTCAGAAATATTAGGAAAACACTGCTGCTTCAAACAATCTCTTTCCTTTCTGTCCTCTGTGCACAGTGAAATACAGTTCAGCTCCTCCAGTACTACCACTTCAGAGAGCCAAGAACCATCCTCTGGGGATCAAGCAGCCAGCGCGCTTCAGCAGCAGCTCCTGCTGATGGTGGCCAGAAGGACCCTTTCAGAAAACCCACGGGTACATTGGAATAGCTGAGCTTCTAGCATCTTGATGAACTGCTCAATAAACAAATGCTGCAGGCTTGTTCCTGAGACAATTTTGTTGATTTTGCTCTACTGCTTTTGCTGGTATTGCTTGTGTGGGAGAAGATGTGTTTTATGTTGATGGATGTAACTCAGCTGTTTTCTACTGACACTGAGTAGCATCCTAGGGGAGTATTTAAAGGCTTCATCACCAAAAAAGTTCATCTTGTGTCTTCAGTCACATTTAATTTGGAAGGGGACACAGCTGTTAGGATTTTAGACACACCACCAGATTTTAATAGTATGAAGTGTTTATTCCAGATTCATTGCTATCATAAAACCTCATGTCTGGTTTCATTTTTCTGAATTGGGCAACCAGACCTCTGAATGTTTGCTGTGCAATGTTGAAGCCACCTCCTCAATACAGCCAGTAAAAGGCCCTCAGACTTCACTTTGCATGGTCTTACGTGGACATGAACTTTACAGTGTTTGGGGTCTGTGATTTAGGACTATAATCTGTTTTTACAATTCCTTTTATGATACCTTTAAGTTTCTCTCTGCTGTGGCAAATTCCAGTTTGATACTTATGAATAACATTAAAATGACAGTTAATTGCCTTTCATCTTAGATTTCACACAGGAGCATAAAGCTGGAAGCAACTTGTGTATGGGAACTCTTTTAAATTAAAAATCAGTAAATTGTCCCAAATAGTGTCTTTCATTTTTGGACAGCATCTTCCATCTAAAGGCTCAGATATTTTCCAGATATTTATAGTCTTGTAAACTGCCTGTAAATTAGACAACAATTATCATTTCTTCTTTCTCTTTTGGGAAGACTGCTCCTCAAGGTCAGATAGCCAATTTGTAGCAAGGCCAGGCAGTAATTTCAGAACTTCGTGGTTTCAGAATTTTTTTTCTTAAACATGAAATTCTGAGCCTGCATGAGTCAGGAAAAGTGTTGGCATTGATTTCAATGAAGCTAGGGCTTCAGGCTGTCTTTGACACCGTATAAATTTATTAAGTGTATTTTATAAGCCCTTTTTTGATAGGAGAAACAGTTAGACTTGAGAGACTTGCTCAGGGGTAGTCAGAGATTTTCTCAAATCCAGCTCAAAAATCTGACTGTTGCCCAAGCACTACAAGCCTCACACAGAGGATTTCATCCGAAGGTTACAGTTCGTCGGGAGCCAAAATGTTCACTTATGCACTCAGCTAAACATGGGTTAGGCTACTCTGGGAACTCAACCATCAGATCCTCGGGTGTTTTTAGTGAACTCTCTGCCACTGTTTTAATTTTTTAATCTACTTATAGTGAGCAATCTACGTTACACGTGTGAAGTTAATGACTGCGGCGGACTGAGTTTTGCTTTACTTTCTGTTGGTTAATAGGCCCCAAGAGAAACAGAACTGTGCCAGTATTAGCAACTGTAATATTTTAAAACATGTTTTTTTTCTTTAAAAATGCCCCAACTCCATGTTTAAGTTACTTTTTAAAGTAGTAATAAAAATATTAAAATTTGGACTGCATCAACTACTTTCAGATTTTAAAGTCAGCATAGTGAAAGGACTGCAGTTGCTCTCATGGCTTTTAAATCACTCAGAATTGTTAATAAAGGAAAGAATGCCAAATAGCCCAGCATCCCCTTGCATGTCTCAATGCTCAGAAACATGAGGGATTGTCCTGCACAGCTAGCAGTTGAGCTCCCTGACCCTGCATGGCTGTACACTTCTAGTCAATTGGAGGCATGAGATAAAATGCCTAAACTGGAATTTCTGTCTCCAGAGCTTATGCTAGCCTGTTTCACCTCATGTTTGCCAGCAGACTGAGGGTATCAACGAGTTGTTTCCCAGCTGATGCACAGCGATACATTGTCATGTGTAAACTATGTGTAAAATTCCTTTTCCTGGAAAGCAAAGATTAGAAATGATTCCAATATTCTGAGAAAATTTAGCAGTTCCTTTGTGCAGATGAACAGGTTGTTTAAAAGACTGTGCATTGCTAACAGTTAGAGTGTGATGATCAATTACTTCACCCAGAAATCCCCTTCCTTGACTAGGAAAGTTAATCTAACTTAAAATAACTCTAATGTAGACATTGCCTAGAGTTCCATCATAAGTATATTTGTTGATTAATTATCTTTAAGTGGGGCATGGGGAAAAGGCTGCCTAGGAGGTGGTTGAAAACTGCTGGACTTTACAGTGATTTGAAGACTCAAATTCTTCTTCTTGAAAGAAAAATAAGTGAATCCCCCCCTCCATAACATCAGGAATGGTATACTTTGGAAAGAAATCACTGCTTTGCAGAAGTTTTTTTCACCTGTTGTCTAGCTTTGCAGGCTTGGCTGATGGTCTGTAGATAGTTGGATGAGAGTTGTAGAGAAGAGTTGGAAAATGCCTTAGAATCTGGTAAAATCAATATTCAAAAGGATGGATTTATCATTATGATTGTAAGATTAGAGACTCTTAAATTAGTGCTGTTTATGCTATTTGTGCTTGTTTGCAATTTTTTTCCTTCCTCTTGCTGTTCTTGAGGAGGCACACCTGATGTGATATTCAAACCATCTCAGGAAAGATAAACAAAGCTGTGTTCTGGAATAAAAGTTGATCAGTCACACCTCTAGGCCTTTGGGCCTACTTATTTTTCTTTTAATTTAAAAGCAAGCATTTGTCTTGTCATGTTTTTGTGTTGTGCTTAGCCCAATACATGGGAAAATCTTCAAAAAGAAATGTAGACAAGTACTGAATCTGGACTAAAAAAGTAATTACTTTTTAAAATTAATATTTTGTATTAATTTTTAAAGCATATAGTCACTATTGAGATCCATAATTAGTATAGCTTATGTCCATCTGCAATAATTAAGCTGGTGTGATATTTTTGTTTCTAATTTAAAATTAAGAAAATAAATATGCTAGTATGCTCCCCTTTTAGTAAAAAACAAAGCAAAACAATCTGATATTTCATGAAAATTTGGTCTTTTCAACACCTGTTTTGCTGGCAGCTGTGTGCAAGTGTGAGAGAGTTTTGTGTACTTCTGGTTTTTATAGCAGCCCAGCCAGGACCCTGAGGACTCTTCGTGTTCTTCAGCACAACGGAAGCTGAACAGGCAGTTCTACAGATTTGTTATATTCCCTGGCAAGTGGATTAAAGTCTGGTATGATCGTCTGACCTTGTTGGCATTGTTGGACAGGTAAGCTTTTTATTTTAAAGCTGCTCTGTGTAGTGTTACAGTGGTGGCTCCACATGTTCATAAAGCAATGCTGACCATGAGAGAAGGAGAATTCAGGTTGAGTAGATGTGTTTTTGCTTTAAGTTGAAGTTCAGGGTTGGTTTCAGTGGTTCTTGCTACCCTTTGTCTTCAAGTAGAGACTTTGATTCACGTGAGTACCAGGCTTGTAGACTAGTCTGTAATTTGACTCACAGATGTTAGAGAGCCAATGATTTCTGATGAGAAAATCAGAAGTAGAAGGGTCCCAGGGTATTGTAAACCAAGTACTCCAATCTTTAAAAAAAGAAAATAATTTATAGAATGGTATTCTGGTGGAGATTTTTGAGCTGCTGCCTCTGTTCCAGTTCAAGTTTGTCTCTGCTTCTGTCGGGGGTGCTGTGCCATGTAGGTTAACATGGGCTCCACACCAGAAATTTTGGATGGCAGTTTTACCTGCTGCAGAAATCAGGCTACATATCAGGGAGTTTTAAGTCCAGAGCAGATATTTACTTATCTGTGGTGTCTTGTCTCTGTGTTTCAATTGCATGGAAGTCTTTTCCGCTGATAAGCTCTTTTGTTACAGCCTGAATATTAACATTGTTTTTTATCTCAGCTTCCACGTTCTAACAGTACAGATAAAACAAATAAAACATCAAATGACAAATTTGGTCTTTCATCCAATTCTTTGCTGTCAGATGTATGTTTTTCATTAATGGAATACCTTATTTCCTCATTTAAAAGTGTTTGGGTATTTGATTTTATTTGTAGTTGTACGTGTTTTGGTTTTTTTTTCATTTGTTTGTGCTTTTATAAGCATACACTTTTCTACATTCAGATCACCTCTGTTATGGAATTCTAATTGGGAAGTGAGATGAGAAGGGATATTAGACTTCAATGCATATGACTTTTTTCCCTATACATTTTAGCTATCATTTTGGATAAGGTTTCTGGCATGGGGATGAAATACTGTTGAACATGGAAATGTAGTTATAGGATTCAGTAAATTCTGATAGCTGCAGCAGCAACAGTTCATACTAACTACAAATGCACCTGCCTTGCTCTAATGAATCTAAAAGTGTTTGTACTTCTCTGACACTTTTATTCACATAGGACAGAAGATATAAAGGAGAATGTATTTGCTGTCCTACTAGTAGTTCTTGTTTCACTTCTTGGATTCCTGACTCTGAACCAAGGCTTCTGTAAAGACATTTGGGTTCTGTTGTTCTGTCTCGTCATGGCCAGCTGCCAGTATTCTCTCCTCAAGGTAGGACTCAAGCTCACAGCCAACTGCTGAATTCTCTTCTAATTTCTGCAAAGACAAAATCCTGTAAGCAAACATCTTTTTTTTCTGTTTTGTTTTTCAGAGTGTTCAGCCTGATCCTGCTTCGCCAATACATGTAAGTCTCAGTCAGTAAAACAAGTCTTTCTCCTTTATTATCACTTGTGTACTGTGGAACAGCTGGCTGTTCATTGAAAAACAGATACTAGTAATTTGCTGTTCTAGCTGATTTGTGAAAAAGAAAAAGACATCTGTGATTGCAAGACTTTGTACTAGGTTTAATTATTTTTAAGCTATTTGAATTTATCACTGCTATCAGAAAAGTGCTTTTTCTTTAAGTTAATATGTGCAGTAGGAAATATTCATCTGGGCTGTCTTACTGATGTTTGATCCTGTGGCATCACACGAACCTTTTCTTTGCTTTCCTTTAGAAACAGACAGAAGAGAGTCCAGATTAGCAGCTCAGTTGTTGCTCAGTTGGGATTTTTTTTTCTTTTTTCTTTTTTTTTCTTCTTTTTTTTTTTGACTGAGGATTGATATTTTTATTTTTTAAATCTGCTACCTGAAGATTTATTCGTTAAAAAGTATTATTAGCTCAAATGGCATCAAATGGCATGGGTGTTTTCCCTTTGTTACAATATGGCCACAGTTTCTGTGCTTCATTTCTTTCCTGAAGAAATGGCCAAATCTGAGTGAATGCAAGATATAAGGTTACTTGCTGATTTTATTTATTTATTTGTTTAAATATCCAAGAAACTGAATTCTGGTGCCAACCACCTTGCAAAGAGCCAGTTTTTTACACGAGTCTGTCCTTATTAGAGGACTGTTCTAGGGGCATCATCCTACAACTGCAACCTTACCATTCCACCTGTCACAGTGTCTCAACCTTTTTGATTTGTGGATCTTAGAAGACTTTTCAGTGGCCATAATGCCTCTTGCTTTCTTTTACACTGGATTCTAGTTGATTATGTTTCTTATTTAGCTCTTTGAATATTTTTGAAGATACCCTCTCTTCCCTCAGGTTTCAAAAATGACATGTTGAAAACTTCAGGTCTGCTGGATCAGTTCCCTTTGGCAGGGAGCAATTATTTTCGTCAGTTTAGAGGCTAGAAATACAGGCTGAACTTGATGTTATTTATGTATGTATGCTACACACTTCACTAGATGGATTTCAAGATTCTCAGTTTCTTTTCCATGCCAATTATTAAGGGGTGAAGTTATGGTGGTTTTGGTTATAATGCATTTACAGGAAATACTTGTCTGCATGAAAAGTAGAGAAAGGTAATAAACAGCAACTTACCCATTGTAGGGTAATATTTTCAATGCATTAAAGAAATATTCCAACCTCAATGAAAAATCAGGGGTCTCGCGACTAAAAATAATATAATTTGTCAGCTCAACTGGCATCTGTCTAGATAAAATAATGTGAACTGTAATCAAATAGTTTGCACTTAATCAGACATTAGTGATGTGTACATTTGTTTAAAGTGGGTGGCAAACAGTTTAATCAAAACTTCATTATAAACCTATCCAGCCCATATTTTTTTTATCATATTAAACACAAGGTAGTGTTTAGGCAGAACCTTTTTTTGGGCAGAATCCAGATCTGAATTTCAGGTTCTTACATTACTAATACAAGTATTATTTGCTATGTTGTATTGTGTAAGTCATGCAGCAATGGAACAAAGTAACAATAGGTATATTCCCATTTTCCTTTTCTTTCCTAAAACTTCATTAGGGATACTCTCTTGCAAACTTTTTGATGCACTATAGAAACTCCAAAAGAAATAAAATTTAGAAATTTTTTCCTCTATGGCTTTTAAAGGTGGAGGTGGTATCTTGCTAAAACAGAAGATCAGCAATTTTTGCATTTTATCTTTTAACACAATAGGTATTTGTAAAGGCTGCTTGAGCTACTAAGCACCTCAGAAATAGGACAGTGAGAAGGCGAGAAGAGATACTCCCTGTACTGTTTCATAATTCATGTGGCTGCATTAAATTTAAAGAGAATAACATCTCTTGATGTTAATGTAAGGATGCAGAAGGATTAAAGAATGATCTGTATCATGCCCATGAATGAAAATGCAGATGAGATTTTTTAGGGTGTGAAACAAACCATCATGAGCCTCAGATCTGCAGAGTGAATGAAGTTCTGTTCGTGGATCCATGAGTAACTGCTAACGCTTTACTTTATGCACGGCTGCCAAGGAGGTTCCAAACTTCTTCCCTGCCTCACATGCAGAGTTTGTTCCTGTTTGATGAGACTTTGTGACTTTGTCATCTCTAGCCTGTAGCATTTTGAAAGACTGCTTTAGAACAGCATCCAGTGAGTTCAGAAAACACAGTGCCTAGAGATGCCATTGGCTTTTGTTCCAAACTCCTCCTCAGTGCCAGTGTATTCACTTGCTGCTGTTGAGGAAGAGCTGGCATTTATTGTTGCTGCAGGTTTACTGGGGACTGCTGTAAGATGAGAGTCTAATTTTCCTGTCAGCCGGAGCTTTAGCCTTTCCATTGAGAGCTGGTGGCCTTTAGCTGCTGTTTACACAGGGGTACGTGATTCTGGGATGGTAACATTTGGGAGCAGCCTCCTCACTGAAGTGGTGGAGAGAAGAAAATCAGGTCCATTCCAAAGTGTGTTATGTTTGCTGTTAGTGACCTGATACAAGCAACCTGTTGGTGACTACAGGGTATTAAAATCCAGACATCCAAGAGATCCTTGTCAGGTGCATTCAAAGGTTTTAGTAAAACCTTAGGCAAGGTTTTATGTTTAGTAAATGTCTATATAGAAGGATGAGGAGAGCCTGTCTCTAAGTACCTTGTAAGACACCTGTATAGCTCAGGAGATAGCTTGGGCTTACAAAGGCATTTGAGCTTGAAAGACTGCAGTCGTGTTCTTAACAAGATTTAGAGGATCTCTTGCATAAATTCATTATCTCAGTCCCAATACATGCCAAAGCAGATCACTAACTCAGTTGTGTAGCTACCACAGGCAGTTTCATAAATCCCATAAGGCACTTAAAAAGTATTTTTAATTTGTCCCTGTAAGCTTTTCTGTAGAACTGAGCACATGCACATTGCTTTATATAAAAAAAGCCTTCTGTCTTTTTCCTCTTGCATGGGTGCACCAACAAGCAAAAAAACCGCATTAGATCCTTCTAAAATTTTGCCATCAAAATACTTTGCAGTCAAAACTACTATTTTAGTAAATGGAAGTGTTTTTGAAATTATTCTTCGATGAAAGTCTTATTATTTTTATAGAAATATGAGGTGCATCACTGCTGTGTTGGTAAGATGTGAATATGTATCTGAAACGTATTAATGAGGAACATGGACATGAAAAAAACAGTGACCTTTTTTAGCAGACTTTAAGAAAGGAAGAACTTTCACTGAAATTTTTATCAGTGAAGGAAAAAAAAGATTAACAAATGAGATGTAAAGTATAAAAGGAATTCAGCTTCATTATTCAAATTCTTCTAAATGAGAATGCAGAGTAGAGTAATTTCATCAAGAAACCAGTTTTGCATGTCAAAATTTGGTGAGCTTGCCTAGTAAAACAAAATGAACCCTTAATATATATCTAAAATACCTTGTTAAACAAGTTGTGCTGCCACATGCCCACTTTGCTGAAGGGCTGCCTAGCTTTGTCTGTCAGTGGCAACTACAGGAGGGCTTTGCTCCTATTTTTCTGTTTGTTTGTTTCAAAACCTTGAAAAATGAAATGTAACATCTGTCACCTAGCTGTGACTTTTGGGAAGTGATCCTCTCTTTTCCAGAAGGTATCCACTGTTGTCTTCAAACCAGTCCTGTCCCAAATAATACTCCTCACATGAAGCATGTAAATGACAGTGAAATGCCACACTAAGACTTGCAAGTAGTTCCTCTTGTGTTGTGTTGCATGATGTGAGGACTGGAGTATTTGCTGTGCTCTAGGAAGCTCATTCAGCTTGAGCACATCCCAGGAGGTGCAAGAGCTGTGTGGACACTGTCCTTTGGAATCCATTGCTGCTGATTGCTTTGCTTCTGTTGATATGATTCTAGAAAGATTTCGGGATTCTGTCTCGTTACCTTCCACCACTACCTGAAAAACAGGGAAGGTAGTGTTTGCTCACTTTTTGCAGCTTTCAGAAAACCTCTGGAATCTGCTTCCTCAATCATAAATGGCATTACTGTAGTTAGCATGGCAAGAGTGATTGAATTAGTCACTTCTGTTCTAACTAAGGTAGAAGTGAACTACAATGATCAGCCAGTGCCACTGTCTGGCCATTTCAGGGCTGACCAAAAGTCAAAGGATGTTGTTAAGAGCATTGTCCAAGTGCCTCTTTTAAACATTGACAGGCTTGGGGCATTAACCACCTCTCTAGGAAGCCTGTTCCTGTGTTTTCTGAATAAATGTCCTTGCGTGATGCAGCTTAGACCATTCCCACACCTCTTGTCACTGAGTGAGACAGGAGATCAGCACCAACTTCTCCTCAGGAACCTATAGGGAGCAATGAAGTTGCCCCTCAGCCTTGTCCTCTCGAAACTACATAAGCCTGAAGTCCTTAACTGCTCCTTATAGGACTGCTCCTCATCCTTCCAATGATTTCATCAGCTTTATTGCTCTCCTCTGGATGCCTTCAGGGACCTTCACATACTTTTAAAATTGTGAGGCCCAAAACACTCGAGGTGGGCCTGCACCAATGCTGAGTATAGCAGGATGATCACCTCTTAACCAGCTGATGTTGCTGTGTTTGAAGCACCCCAGATGCAGTTTTCCCTCTTGGCTGTTGGCACTCACAGCAGACTCATGTTGAACCTTCTGGTGACCAGCACCCCCAGGCCCTTTTCTGCAGGGCTGCTTACCAGCCATTCATCCCATAATTTACTCAGCATTACTCCATTCTAGGAGCAGGATCTAGCATTGCATCTCTTTAACCACTCCCCAGTGTTCCAGAGTATCTAGTTCCCTCTGGAAAGACCCCTGACCCTCAATAGAGTCAACAGCACCCTCTGGTTTGGTATCCTCAGCAAACTTGCTAATGGTGCTTTCAGTTCCTGCATGCAGGCCATTGATTAATCTATTGAGCAGAACTGGGCTAGGACTGAGCCCTGAGGAACTGCTGGGTCACGAGCCAGATGTGGCCTTTTCCATGGCAGCCCTTTGAGCTCTGCCCACCCTTCAGCCAGTTCTTCACCCAGCACACTGTAAACTGCTTTACAAGTAGGAGTTAAATATAAATATGCACTTGTAAACATAATTGAGTATGTCAGTGTTCTGCATGGAACTGCAAGGTGTGTGGAGTTAAACCTCTGGGCTTGTAGGCATCAACTCTGTCTTACCCAGCTGCCTTCAAATAATCACCATGTAAAGATAAAACTGGCTTCCATAATTCAAGAGGTAAGGCAAGACTGTAACATCACAATAAAACAGACTGGTCTGAAGTGAACATCAGGATCTAAAACGTTAAGCAGTTGTTGAGGTGTATATTGGTTTCTTTTCCTAAGGCACAGCTCATATTTTACATAAATGGAGTTTAAAAAAGGCCAGAAAGTAATAGTTTAAATTATTTTTCTTTTTTAAAGTCATTTTTATCTTTGTAACTCTCCATGGATGATTTTGTGGACATGTGCCCTGTTAAAAAAAACATAAAAGGCAGTAGTAAAATTGAAATTGATTAAACAGCAAGGATTTGTGGCTCTGACTTGATTCATAGTCCACAATATAAGCCCACCAGTTCCCTGTAATCTGCCACCTTGTTAACTGATTGATCCCAAAAGAGAGTACAGATCAGTTAATAGCAATGCTAACATACGAGCTTGGCTGGCAGCCAGACAAACACAGCCTCAGTTTCAAGTCAGTAAGTAGACTCAAAAAGACATGATCTTTTATTATACTCACTTAAATTACATTTTTCAAATAAGAACAGTTGCACAGCAGCTTTATGCAAGGCAAACTTGGATTCTTGTCACTTTGCTCCTGGCTTTTCACACTCAAGGAATCTTTTGTCTCATCAGTGTTTAAAATGTCTTAGTTACCCTTAAGCTTGCTACCAGGAGAACTATTAAGATTTTTCTTAAGTGTCTGTTCCTTTCCCTGGCCTGCGGCCCCACAGCCGTGTTTTGTAGGATTAGTGGGAATCAATTGTGTGAGAGATGTGTATGAAAGACATCAGATGAGAATCCTTCCACATCCTAATTCCTTTGGATCATCATTTCAAAGTGCTTCATGAGAAGCAGACCAGAAACTGCTGATGAGTGTCACCTCCTTTGGAAGGAATGCTGATTTGCTGTCAAATGGTTCAAAGAAACAAAAAAATTAAGTTGATGAAAAAATTCCATACCCATGCCTCACACTGTACTGGGGATGTGCTCTGTTATATTTCTTTCCCCAGAATTCAATTAAAAATTAAATTAATTTTATATTTAATAACGTAAAAAAAAGTCAAGTCACCTGAAGCAGATGTTCACTAAAATAAAAGTAATACAGAGAAAAGTTCTTTTTCTCTTGAAAAGAAGGATTCAGACAGGTTGAGGTTTTTTTCTCCACAGAAAATGACGACACCTGGAATAAGTAATTTTGAAAGGTCCAGAAGGTTAAGTTTTCAAAAGCATAAATGATTGCTGGAGTCAGTCCTAACTGCTCGTGTACCTTGCAAAAGTCTCCTCTGGAGAAGATAAAATACCTTGTAACATTTTTATTACTAATTATTATGTACAAGTCATTAAAATATTTTGCCTGACCCCTGACCCTCTCTCCAGGTTAATGCAGTGCATGCAGTAGGAGAATGAATACAAAATTCTAACGTTTTGTTTTTTTCTTCCAGGGACACAATAAAATCATAATCTACAGCAGACCTGTATATTTTTGTATATTGTGTGGCCTTATTTTGCTGCTAGATGCTGGATCTAAAGACACAAATCCTCCTGTTTATACAATGTATGGCCTGAAGCTCTTCTCACCCAGGTCTCTCCAGTCAGCCAGAGACCATGTAATAGGTGAGTCAATATTTACCCTAGGACTGCAAAAAGGAATTAAGCATTAGTCTCTGTTTTCCCTTGCTAGCAATCAAATGCAAGTTATGGAGGCACAACTCAAAGTCAAATTGATAGAAACATTTGGAATGGCTTAAGATGGGGCGGGGGACAGCTGGCAACCTTCCCTCATGTAAAAGGAGATCTTAATGAAATGAGGCTCATAGAAATGTCTCCATAGAAAACTAAAAGTCACTGATGTTATTAGCAAAAATCATCATCTGTGAAATGCAGTTACTCTTTGTAAAGGCTTGTCTGTGTGGAGCAGTTACTGCAGAATAACTTGAATTTTAAATTTAATGCCTGAAAGCTCATCCATGCCAGTTTCTCAGATGGACATTCTTCTAATCACAAAGAAAGTACTTTATCTTGGTTTAGTTTAATCATACTGTCCATGTGACCAGTTAGTGTGGAGCAGCCACTCTGCAGTAGCTCTTTCAACCTATTTCCTTCTAGAATCATGTTCTGAGGTTGCTGAGGACATTCAGATACTGCCCCAAGACAGGTCTGATGATCTTTTGGCACTAACTAGGAGTGGCCACAGCTGAGATTACCCTATTTTGTCATGACCAGTTGTATACCACACTTACAGTCTGTAACTGTGATGTTACACCAGCTGAGCCAAAGATACAAGTGCTGAACTTGACTCTTGTCAATGGTGCAACACTGTTCAGGTACAAAGTAGGAAATGTGAAGTTTACTGTAAAAGTTGTGAAATTTTCCCAGAAAATTTCTGTATTGTAGTGCAAAGATGGCCTGTTGGTTTGTGAATTTAGCACCAGGAAAACCTACTGTAATAGAAGAAAACCTTTTTGTGATATAGTGTATGACCTTCGAGGTCTTTGTTCACCTGTGACTGTTGTACTTGCTTTTTGCCATACTCAGGTTAGACTTACTGACTGAAAGGCATACTATTTTTAGGAAAGCCTCCTGGTCCTTAACATGGGTACTGTGGCTCCCAGTTTTTCTCACCAGAAACGGGAATATGAAGAGCTGCATCTCACTTATTTTAATTAGCTTCTTTCATTACTTTCCTTTGGTCTCATTTAAGTTTCTCCTTACATCTTATTTTCTCTGCCTGTCAAAGGTGAGCAGTAAAAATGCTGATAAATAATTCAACAAGAATCATAGATGACGCTTGGGATAGAGATAAATGAAAAACTATAGCAACCAGCATAAGAAAACAAAGTGTGGTTATAAATGTGTTAATTTTGGCTGGTCTCAAAAGAGATGGCAGAGCATGTTCTTGAAGCGGGGGGGGTGGGGGAGAGAAGAAATACAGGCTCCTCTCCCCAGCTGGCATGTGTTAAATGAGAAAGAGAGAAGAAACCCTTTGCCTTTGCTTGTCCCCTGTTCTTGTTTTGCCAAGATGTCTTGGTTCAAGTGGTGTTTGGTGCTGTGCTTTGGCTATTCCTTGCTTTGTCTCTGTGGAAGTCGTAACTTCTGGCTCTGTGAATCCTTGCAGTTGTTCACAGGGCAGTGACCTCTGTAAGCCATGGCAGTCTGGCATCCTGTGGCATCTTGCTGCACTTCTAGTGTAGATTCTCTTAGGTAATGAAAGTATTGAAGTACTTGGTTTGGGCTATAAAATAATGAGGGAATTTGATCCCTCTGAATACCAGTAAAGTCTTAGTACGGTTTTGCAATTTTGCCTATTTGATAGGTGTTTTTTATCCCTTTGTATTGGTCTGTCATCATATGATGACTCTTTAGTTTATTTTTAATCATTACTTATTATGGTATTTGGAGTTAATATGCTTGGAAATCAAGGGATTTTTGACGGTGTATTGCAAATACCAAGGAAACCAAAAGTCTTTTATTTCAGGTGTTTATTACAATAAAAAGAGCCATGGAAATCATAGAATGTACCAAAGAACTAGTGTGATGCTGCATATCATACTCTGATAAAAGTCTTGAAGCAAGGTCATAAAAGAAAGTAATTACAGATTTGTTAGATGTGTAACCTAATTAGTTATGAAACATGTTTTTTAACACGTTCATTTATTTTCAATCTACTTATGATCCGATTCTGTCTTATTTTAAATTGGTGATGATTCTGCTATTGATTTATACTTGTATTAGTTGGGGGTTCATTACTTTAATTCTAACTGTGATTTTCGTCTTGAATTCCTTATTTCAGTTAACATTTTTGCTAGATTAACATATGAAGTGCAAGTAAGGGCACAGACAGAACTAACCTCAGTCAGTGTGTGTGGTTAGTGACAAAATTAGTTATGCACTTTATATATAATAGTTCTCTTGATGAAACCATTTAAGCATTCAACAGGTAAGTGAAATTATTTGGCAGACATCTCAGAAAACTTTAGGAATCAGGAGGTGGCAAAATTTTGTGATAGTGAGTCCTCTGCCTGCTCTTTTTAACAGACTGAGTTTCTGACAAGGGCAAAAAGCTTCTGAGTGTTATGCTCTCCTATGTTCAGGAGTGGGAGAACAAAAAGACTGTTTCTCAACTGAAATAGTGCTTTTTATTTTCCTTGTGAAAAAAATATCTCTTACTACTCAGATATATAATTTTTAAAAAAATGAATGATTTTCTAAATGTCTAAAATGTTTGCAGTGATGTTGCTATTCTACATTTCTCAGAAGACACAAATTTTCCAAAGTCATAATTTGTGTTTCTCTCTCATATGGGATTGGTGCTTGTTTAGAGGAAAACTGCAGTGTTAAATGCAGCAGCTCCTATAACAATCTCTTAGTGGTCCAGCTTTTAAAGGTGTTGTGGGTCTGTATGAAAATGTGTGATGCTTACAGAAATTCTCTCTGGAATTCATAATGCAATTTAAAAGGATTAATCAGTTACTTTTGTTGTCTGCTTCCCACAAAGGGAACCACTGCTTCTAAGTTTAATCCTTTTGTAGGTGACAATGTTTATTTTCCTCTCTGGTATGTTCCTTGGTGCAGGATGAGATAAACTAAGCTGCTTTAGCTAAAGAAGTTGCTGAGATTGTTCAAGGTATTAATAGAGAGCAAGTGAGGTGAGGCTAGTTTTATAGTCAACTAACTTTTCCCTCCTTGTTTACATTTGTCTCTATCTTGGTGTACTGTTAAGTCTTTAATCTCATCCTTCCTTCCACTGCTTTTATTCCACTTTTTCTGAGATTGCTACAGCAAAGGCAGTCATTTGGACTGTAAGTCAGTAGTCTAAGATGAGTTCTGGCAGTTCTGCAAGTGCTTTGCCCAAAGAACAATGTCTCCTGAGAGTTTCAGCAGTGAATTTTTGGGATAGTTGATCCATGGTGAGTCCACATGGCCTGCTGATCAGTTTTCTGTCGTGCCATTGCCTGTCTTCAAGAATGGTCCTTGCTTGGTTTGGCATGACTTGGTGGAATATCTAAAAATATGCAGAGTAGTAGTGGAAGAGGAATTTGGTATTGGCATTTGTATGTAAAAGACTGAGGAGAGAGCATTTCCTCATTTTCCTGTGTATGAATAATTGGTGCCAGTAGCACAGGGAAGTAGTGTTGAAGGTGCATTGTGATTCCAAGTATACTTAAGCATGTGCTATCTCTGTTTAACACTCGAGCATGTAGTTTCTTCTCCTGTGTTGGACTCTCTTGGCAAGAGTTGCAGTATTAGATAGCAGTAGTGTATGATATGATGAAGATAAAAGCTGTCAGATCAAACTTGGTGTAGTGTTTCCTTTTAGTGCAAGATGTCTTGGTACAATGAGCTGGCAGATATGAAATTAGCATTCAGCAAAGAACACAACCCCTTTTGGTTTTTTTCTCAAAAATCTGACCAGGGGAAAGGGGAATAAGTTGTGCTAGTGATTTGTTAAATTTGCTTTCTATGAGAATGAATAGGAGGAAACTGCAGTCTTCCTAGGATCCAAAGTAACAAATACATACTTGTTTACAAGGGAGAGTGGCTGACACACATCTCTCTCTGCCATACAGAGCATTGTGGTGCTAGTACAATGAAGCAGTAAGAATATGATTAAATATGTGTGTATAATCCTTGAAAGTTTACACTTGGGTCAAGTGTGTGTTTAGATGCTTTGCTAGACAGCCTTGCTTAGCGTTTTCTGTGGTGGAGCTAAGAGTGAGCTGATGGGAAGGAGGGCTGGCTGGCAGTGAACACAACGTTGGACTAGCGGCACAATTACCCGAATCCTGACTCCTGCTTTTCCTTGTCTATGAGGCAACCATTAAAATTAACATTTCTGTTCAGAAAGAGACTGTGTAAAGCTGTCAGACTGGGTTTTACCCCTGAGTTTCTTTCCTGTTTTGAATGTTCTTTCACTACTGAAAATTAAAGTCCATTCTTCTGGAAGCTGGCAGAATATTCTGGGGAAGATTTGCTATAGGTTTGTCCCATTTTTAGGAGCTGTTCTGGATTGCTGGGAGAGGCAGGATATTGTGATACCCAAGATATTTTAGATCTTAGCCATTAAAATATTATTTTTGTTTATATCCAATTGTTATATGCTTGATCCATCTCCAATTCAAGGAAGAAGTTCCAAAGTCTGCAAATTAAAATTTCTCTACTTTGAAAGGAGCAAATATAACTTTGAAAGTATTTGAGGAGCAGTAAGGAGGCTACCTAATGCTGTTTTTTCTCCTACTGTTTTTATCCAAAATCAATCTTAAGGTTAATTCAGAGCTTTAGTTTCTTTTGTGTAAAATAGCATTATTTATCTTGAATACATGAGGAGGAAAGTGTAATCATTGCTGCTAAGTTAAGGTATGCTCACTTGAATAATCTTCAGAATTTATTGCAACAATTTCTTATTCTGTCATGCATATTTCTCTATTTTCCATACATTGGATGTGTGATTGTGTTCTAAAATACTTCTTTTTTTTTTTTCCCTTAGTGTTTTTATATTGCTTTCCTGCAATCTCTCTTCTTGGACTTTTCCCTCAAATCAACACCTTCTGCATATATCTTTTGGAACAAATAGACATGTTGCTTTTTGGTGGTTCTGGTAAGTAGCCATCTGCAGCCTAAGGTATCCTTTTCTGGGTTTATAACCTCAGATTAGAATATATTAATGCATATTAAAGTTCAAACAGCTAATATTAGTCATCTAACAGTGGGGCGAATACTTATAAGGTCCACTTGATTAGATTGTATGCAAGTTTTCAAAACTATAGGTTGCAGATTATGGTTGATATCAAAGAGGTCTTTCCTGGCATGTGTGATGTGAATCTTTAATGTATTTATTAGAAAACAAAACATTTAACTTTCTTTTTTGGTTTATATCTAGGGAAAAAAGTTTGCATTCTTCCACAAGATATTTGATGTGTGATAATTTTTTTTTTGTGTTCGGTCAGAGATTAAAGAAGGCCCTTGAGAGATGAAGCATTGGGATTTTTTTGTCGGTAGTGGGGTTTTTGTTTTTCATTATAGCTTAAGTAACAGGGAAGATTGAGATGCTTCTACACTGTCATCTTAGTCTGGATCAGAAACAAAATTCCTCCTTCTTCTCTTTTACCCTATGTCTGTATTTCAGCTGCTGCTGGGTTTGTATCTGCACTATACAGCATTTCCCGAAGCTTTGTTGTTCTGATTGTCCTATATGCCTTCTGCTTCAGTGCAGTGAAGGTAAGCCTGAAAAACAACACTGGAACAATTCAAAATTTCAAGCTGAAAATTCATGTAATCTAGGGAGACTAGCATTATTTGGTCCTACATTGTCATTGCTTATGGAGATAAGCTTTGCAAGCTATGCTTCAGTTTCTGCATGTTAGTTACACTGAAATAGACCAAAACTGTAGCAGAAATTCTGAAGTAAATGTGTATCTAATACCTGTGATTATTTGCCTCTTATATGTATCAGTCTGAAATGATTCCCTGAATTTTCTCTACAAACATAAACAGCAGCCTTGACTAAAAAAGCTGCAGTCTCAGTTGACCTGTGTAGCCAGGCCAAATTTGCTCATAATTCCTAGTAAGGTTTTTACTGTTGCTTCATATGCCTAAGAACTTTAAGGTTGAGCAGACCAGTGGACCATCTAAGTAATGTGTCTGCATCCACAGGGAAATGCAATTTAGGAATTTAATGCAAGCCAGATGACTTTACCCCTCTTTTCCCTAATATCCCACAATTGTTACGCTAGGGATGTTGGAGACTGTGCTCATATCTTTGGTGTCTATGGACTTGTCTATGAATTTGTAAAGTCCCTTTTTGCATGTGCTGATCCTCTCTGACTCCACAGCTTTATGCCAACAAATTCCAGATGTTCACTGTGCCCTGTGCAACGGAATGCTGTCTTTCATTGGTTTTAAGTTGATCTGCTAATTTCATCAGGTCTTCCTGATGCCTAGTATTACAGGATTTGTGGAAAACCCAGTCTGCATTCTTTTAATCCACTGCCTTTTCAGTTTTATAGGCATCAGATATATCCCCCTCAGACATATCTTTAAACTGAAGAGTCCCAGCTTTTCTTGTGTCCCCTGTAAAGCAGCTGCTTCCTCAGAAGTAGCTAAGTTGGTCAGCCTCCTCTGTGCCTTCTCTTGCTCCATTGTGACCTTCAGATGTGGAGAGTCAGTTGTGTATGGTGCTTAGGATGCAGGTGTGCCACAGCCCTCTATGCTGGCATAGGACTGGTGCTCTTACCAGTGATTCCCAAATTTTGGCAATAATCAATCTAAAGCTTATTTTTAAAATATATTTTTTTAATTTTAACGTATAGCGCCTATGTCCTCTGCATGGGACATTTAAAAAATGGCAATGAAATCTTGTCTGCCTTCAAGTCAGCTGTAAAATTCCCAGTGAGCACAGCAAGACCAGAATTTCATGTTAGGCTTGTAATAAAATTTATCCTCTAAGGGACAACGTTTTGACAATGTTTCATTGAGGGCTGGATGCTGTCAGTGTCCATGCAGGAGTGCACCAGGATTTGGTGTGATTTACAAGGTGCCTGTGACATCTCGTGGGCACATGTCAGAGGAAGCTTTGTGGTGCCACACATGCACAGCACACACAGAGATCCCAAAATGAGGTTCTGCAACGGCCAAGGATGTATCATGTCAGCACCCAGGCTGGCAATTTACACAGAGGAGAGGGGCAGTCAGGTGCTCCTTTAAGGGGATTCTCTAAGGAACATCAGCATTTCTATAATGGTTTTTAACAACTTTTCACTTGAAATTTTGAATAGGAGCCTTAACTCAAAAATGGACCATTTAATGCCTTAATGGTCACTTGCAGATGATCAGAGCTGGCTGTGTGTTCTTAATCACTCCCAATAGTAATGTAAAAGGTGTTAAACTACCATTTTATCTTGCCCCTGGGTGGCTTGAGTCCTTACAAAATAAATTACAGCAACTCAGCTGCTATGTTAAGACACTTGAAATTGCATGTCTTTGAACATGTGGTGTTCTCCCAGAGAATCTCCTGTCACCTGGCTCACCCAGTTTATCAGTTGCATTGTTTAGACCTGACCCAGCTGTGTGATTGATGCTACAAAGTTTAACTGCTGCTTATGCAGTTTCCTAAAGTACCCAGTACTCCTGCTGCTGTTTTCCTGCTATATTAACAATTTGGAAACTGGCAGCTGGGATGGAGAAGGAGGCTCTCCTTAAGGATGAGCAGAGGGAGAAAATGGGTAACCGGGATGAGAAACAATGATAAAAATGAAAAGAGCCTCATGGAAGGCAAGAGTTAAAAAAAAGAACCTTCCCCAGGTATTTGCCTGTTTAACAGTAGTTTCTTTTTTTCCTTCCTAAGGTTAGAGGAGAATGGTTCACTAGTTGAGGGCAGGGAAGTTGTGTTATGGATATTCCAAAAATGTTTTTTATAAACAGTAGGGAAAAAAAAGTCACTTAAAATAGTTTACATACTCTTTTCTCAGTATAATACTTTAAATTACAGCTTGCAGGTGGCTTTGTAGATAAGCAATCTCCTTGTGGATTAGGCTTCAAACTGCTTGGAAATATGCTTTTAATGCTACCCTGAAGTTGAGTGCTGTGAAAGATTTACAAGATATCTGTTGTAAATTACTAATATTAAGTTCAGACTTTCTGTTCACACAGAAGTTAGGACTTAATTTGAATTTTAATGGCACTGTTCTTGTAAAGACACTTCTGAGAAGGTTAATTTAAAGCATGTAAAGATGATTCCTCTTGCTTCAGCTCATAATCTCAGTCTACTGGCATGCTTGAAATTTCATACATTTTTTCTTCCAGAAGTTAAGAAATAAGCACTTGTGTTAACCCTCCTTGTTCTTCAGTCAGGTCCAGAGATTTTTATTTTGGGCTGATGTCTGTAATGTTGCAAGAGAATCATTCTTTGGTTGATGGAGGAAGAGTAGAAATTGACTTAATCTGATCCTGAATAAGGCTCACTGTGAAAGGTGGTCTAATACCCCTGTAAGTAACTAAAACTATTTTGATATGTAGTGAGCATCAATTTATGATCTTAATCGAGTGTAGATTTTAATTTTTGGTGTGCTGGAAATTGTAGAGTTTAACTTAAAACTGAGCAAATGCTGTAGTCTGTTTCACTGAGGTGTTTGCACAACAGTGGTAACATTGTTTTCTTTAAGCTAGAAGGAGCATCTCTTCCATATTTGTATTTTATAGCTTTTATTTTTTATTCTTATTTTACTTTTTTCACTTTTAGTCAGTTTGCCAAAACCAACAGAGCAAAATTTTCAATATTTATGGAGGTAAAAAAAAAAAAAAAATCACCATAATCAAAATTTTTCAGGGCAGGGAAACATGATAGACTCTACTTGGCGGAGGACTTCTGGGTTGTAAAGCATATTTTTTTGGCCAGAATGTAGCATCCTCAAATGTCAACTCTCTTTATTGGCAGAACATCTTACAGCTCAGCAGGTGTAACTACTAGAGTTCTATTTCCTGAAATAAATTGCAGAGGAGAATGGATCTCTAAGTGATTTTGTGCTTTTTACTGGTGAACGATTGTTCATATCAAATACCCAGCCTGAAGAACATTCCAGTGGTATCAGGCTTGATTCTCTCCTTCCTTAAGCGGTTCTTGTGTTGTAGTTATAATCTTGCAGGGTGAAATAGTCTAACATGCTTTCTCTGTGTACATTAATTATTCTGAAAGGAAATATATTACTCCTGAAGAAGTTCATTGGAAGAATAATTAATTTACCATATTATTTTCCTTTTTTATTAAAATAAAACAAATTTTTATTTTATAATAAATCTGTGTTCTTAAGTGAGTTTTTCTTGTCCTTTTTTTAGAGCATTACCTATATATACATATGTGCAATAGTTTGATTCAGTTGTGCTCAGATTTTGAAATCAGTTTAGCATAGCAAATTCACAGCAATTAATTGTTTGCTCTAGAACTTCAGTTTTAGAAAATTAGGAAGCTGGAACTGTTTTGGGGCATGTCCATAGGATGGTGTAAGTACTCAAGGTAACTTTCAGCATGAGAATGTAGGCTCTGAGAACTGAGACTAATAGGCCTGTGCTCAATTCCTGTGCCTTGTCCAGACTGATTTTGCTGTTGAATTATGTTGTACAAGACCAACTGAGAGTTTTTATGAAAGGGCAACTGTGGTGTAGATGTGTCATTTAACTTACATCTAAGTAAGTTTAACTTAACAGTTTAACTTAATAATTCTCATGGATTTTCATTTAGGTAAGTTGCCTGAGGGAAATTATTATACAGTATTCTCAGTTGAGAGTTCATCCTGTGACCTGCAGACAATGTTTGACATGTTCAACAAGTTCATCTGGCCCCATCACTCTTTTTGAATGACCTTGCAGCGCCTTTGCCATCACATGACCAGAAATATTTCTCTCTCCTGGCTAAAATGCACACAGCACCTAAAAAAGGATGAACAGATCTCTAGCTGTGTGTGAACAGTGAGGGTGCAGGTTGGGTCAGGTGTCAGACTGCTGTCATTTCCCATCTCACAGGGCTGGACCAGACATGTTTTGGGGAGTGGCTGCACACTGCTCACCTGGCAGACCTGGGGTGTTTGTTATGTGGCCAAGTGTGCACTTTCACACAACTAAAATAAGGGATAGTCTGTCACTAGGGCCAGGCACAAATTCTTTGCAAGATGATGATACCTGTGTGTGCACTGTGTGACTTGGACACTTGGAGGAGAAAAAGGAACATGTTGTTCAGAGGTGACTGGAAAGCAAAGAGGTCCCAGCTGCTGTGGCCAGGCAATGGCTCCCCTCCTCGTAGTGCTCCTGAGCAGCTTTGCCCTTGCTTGATATTGGTGTGGAGGAGCTGTGGGGCTGCAGCTTGTCAGGACCTCCTCTGGTGGTCCTGCTGCTGGGATGATCAGTTTTCATTTTCTGTAAAGCTGTCACATAAAAAAGAAACCTAAAATTGTTCACAGTAGGAAGTACAGAGTATTGCATCTGAAATTACAACAAATAATTTCTTCATGAAAACCGTGAGCACAAAATGGCTGGTCTCTGTCTGTGTGTTCGAGGCCTTGAGGACTGATGGGCAGGACACTGTTCATCACTGCTGGCAGTGAAAGCAGTGCAGTGTGAGTGGAGCAGGTTTACAAGTCTCTGTCTGACCTGGCTGGTGCACAGAGGTTGTTCCCTTGGTGATGATGTGAAGTCTCGTGGACAGATTTCTGTTTCACTGTTGTGCTCTCCCAGTGATGCAAAGGTGGTTTGGTTGCAGCTTTGAGGTGCTGTAGAGCATCTCTCCATAAATCCTATCCCTTGACACATTGGTATCATGAGTGATAGGACACCAGCTGCTTATCCATCCTGACGTGTAACAATACTGTAAACTTGGTTTCAGGCAAGTACGTGGGTAAATGTCTTAGATTCTGAAGCACAAAGACCTGAGTTTCTCCTGCTTGCTTTGAAATTTCTTTATCTCTCAGACTTCTGTTTAATGGTATCATCGCTTCTTTTTCCAGCTCCTCTATGAACTTTCATTTACTTTTACTTAATATGGAGCTCTAAATCCTGAGCATGGTTTTATCAGCTCTTTTCTTCATTCCTTGGATTCTTACATCCAATAGCAGCAATTTTTCAACTTGCTACTTTTTTGAAGTTCTTGGGTAACTGAGCTTAGTTTAACATTACCCGAGTTCACTTCAGCCTGGCTTTATTTTTGATCTCATCTTCAGTCCTGTAATCTTGAACAGAAATTGGCAGCTCTAATAGCTACCTTAGCTTTGATATACAAAGGGGTTTTCTCTTTTTCCAGGAGGAGGTGCTTTTATTTCTCAGATATTACATCCATCAGATTGGAGACTTGGGAATTTCTGTGCCATCTTTTTCACATTTGACTAGAATTTCATGATGTACTGATTTTTCTCTCCTGCTCCATCTGTTTTGTGGTCTGTGCCCAAATATTTAAGAGATTTAAAAAAAACAAAAAAAGTCAGACATGCCCTCCTACTTTTTCTACAAATATTTGGTCTGGAATTTAGCCATCCTGATATCAGTCTTTAGCATTCAGGTGTTCCTGGGTTTTGCCATAGGGCAGAAGAGCACATTGCTGAATGTTTCTGGAATCAGTCAGTCCTTGTCTTCTGCCTTCTGTTCGTATTGGTTGGTTTGGATTTGAAACATATCCAGAAGCAGTTAATTACTTGTCATCCAATTTTTTGGGTTTTTTTTATTCCTATATTTCTTTTTATTCCTTTTTTTTTTTTTTTATGGAACTTGTGGTGTATCTTAACCAGCCTGGATAAAAAAAAAAAAAAAATCTGATAATTGGACTTGGGTCAGAAAAATTAAACTGATGTGAATGTATTCATATGTGGCACACCAGCTTTTTCCAGCTCTGTGTAAATGTATATTTTTTGAAGTGTAAGTTACATAGTTTCCATTACCTCGTACCTGAAGAAACTACTTTCCGGTGGCTTATTTATTGCTTCAATGGACAGTTACTAAAAAACCTGTGGGGATTTTAAACTGTTCTCAGCTCAAATTGATGTAGTTTGGTTTGTTTAATGAGTTTGAAACTCATTGATCAGAATAACAGTCCTTCTTGCTTTCCATCTTCAATGATGCAGTCTTCATCTGTGTACTAATAATTTTGAAATATGTTTCAGTGTTTTATGGTGGTAAAGAGTTGCAAGCACACATCTCCCTCTATCTGCTAAGACTACCCAAATAAATTTCTAGACAGCACTGAATGGGCTCATGTGTATAGACAGAGTTCCTGGGTGTGTAAGTGACCAAAAATAGGAGTAGTATAATATTATTGGATAGCTTTATTTCTGCTGCCTAAAATACTCTCAGTTCTTCTGGAGGTTTTAGAGGCAATTTTTTTTCCAACTTAGAGACCCCTGAGGTTCAAGCAAGAGCTGTTTTAGAGTGTTAATTTTGGAGAGTATTGCTAGATACCATGCCTTTCAGTAAGTGAAGTTTGCAGCCATAGTCAGGTCTTGCACTGTAGACATAACTTCAGTAGTTATGGTCTTAGTTTTCAGTGTATAACAAAAACTTATTTTCCATATAGAAAAAAGAAATTATGCCTGTAGAATCTGGCATGGCCCAGGGTTGCTTTCACTGTACAGAAATGTAGAAATCTGCACTATTTCTTTAGGATAAACCCAGCATTATGTGAAACATGAGTGTCCATGCTTCTTGCCTGAAGCTTTTGCTCATCTTGCTTTTTAGCCAAGGAATTCCAGTCATAGACTGGGATCCTATAAGGCACATGTGTGGACACATGTGGACATCCCCGTATCAATCCAGCCCTTACGGATTTTAAAGTTTAGCAGTGAAAACACAGTCCAAGATGGCAGCAACTGCAGAGAGAGAGAGCCAATGTTACTTGGACTGGGCAGTGATACCTGTATTCTGGTAATTTATCACTTGTCATGCTTTTCGAGATCATCTGGGAAAGTAATGCTTTGTTTTTCATGGATGATGGGAAGATAAGGCTGGTGGGTATCTCTTCCTAGAATTTGTCTTTAACCTGTGTAACATGAGGCTCATTAATTCATATCTTTTGGTTGTTAGTGTTCACTGAAAAGGAGTATCCATGGTAATATGGTGTTAAGTTTATAGTTAGCCTTGTAGAGAACAAGTTCTTACTATTTTCACATATTTTGGGGGGTGAGGAGGGTTTCCTTTTACAATCTCTTTCAGAAAGACAGTGTTTTATATGTTCAGAAATAGGATGATAGTCTTTTTTTCCATCTTTACCATCACACATGTGGAGTGGTTGACCATGAGCACTTCCTGCTTATTGCTTGCTATGTGAGCAGTGGCACAGATCCATGATGAAGCAGGGCTTTGGAGGTAAGGAGAAAGACCCAAGAAATTTTTATTAAATTACATGAGGGACTATGTGACTTTTAAAGGTCCATTCCAACCCAAACTGTTCTCTGACTCTGCAAACAGTGATGAAATCATGAGAGTGGAAAACCAGGTGTGTGAAGACCAGCTGGAGTTTGTCTCCGTGTTTAAATACCCAGCCACTGTTTCAGTGCCTTCACCTTCAGTGATGCTCTCACTGCAGCAATCTGCAAAGTCGTTGTTGAGTTGAGAGGAATATTCTGAAATAAAAAAATAAAAAAGTAACAAGAATTTCTACTTAGCATAATTGGTTCTCTGTTCAGAACACTTCTTGTCTCTGGAGTAGAACATATGATTTATTTGAGCATATCTTTGAAAGATAAGTGTGCTACGTGCTGGTTTTTTTAGGAGAAGAAAAAAGTAAAAAAGGATAAATAATGTAGGACAGAAAACTACTAACACTACTTTTTAAAAATACATTTGCCTTCCCACCTCTAGCAACAGTCAAAGGCTCATAAGTTCAAAGACACCTTTATCTCCCCTTTTAGTGGATTGTTTTGGGATTAGGCAATTCTGTGGTTGGAATGGAACACCCCCACTCCCACCACTGGATCTGTTGTAACTCATTGCTTTCATCCTTAACCCTGTAAGTCTGTTTCACTTGGTTTAAAAATGACTACGTGAGTGTCTGCATCGAAGTCAAAACCGTGTATGAAAGCACTCTGTATCACCCCAGTCCAATGAGGTAAACTGGGAAGTCAAAGTCCCTGTCCCAGTATGACAGATAATACCAGCTTCCAAGAGTAAAACCTGTCATTCCTGTTTTCCTACTGAGAAGAATCATTGTTCGATTATCAACTATATTGTTTTTTTTTTTTTTTTAAATTTAAAGCTACCAGGCATCACTAGTGGGGGAGGAAAATGACAAAATGGAAGAGGGTGCATCACACTGATATTGGAGAAATGACACCTTTGTTCATTCTCATCTTTTATACAGCATTGTGTAGCATTTTTCTGGAAAATCCTGTTCTCTAGACATATAGCAAATATTCATGCCTGTCCTACTTGCTTTCCTGGCTCCCTGACATCTGAATTTTGAGGGGACAATGACAGTTTGGACCTGGAACATAGGCCACACAGAAGCTATGTGTAATATGCAGAAAGTATGGACACAGAATTCCTGAGACATTAATGTGAAGATTCAGCCATGTACAGCTTTATAGTAGAAAGAGGGTGAAATGATTTTTCAAACTGGCTACTGATGAATTTCAGTATCAGGAATATTGCTCGACTCTTGATAATATTTTGTTTTCAAAAGTAGTTTTAGGGCAAAGGGGCAGTCATGTTCTAGAAGCTTCTGGGAGGATCTGTACACAGTTGTATTGCCCTGGAAATGCAGAGGATGTTTGGATAGGCTGTGATTCAGCCATTTTCAGAACATTTTGGATTCAGTTAATTTTCTTCAGTGTTTTGAACATTATGAATTGAATGTGACAGGAAACTAAACATGGGAAAAGCTATCCCAAAATATATTTGGCCCCAAAACTGAGAACAATAAAATGAAGAGTAGGATTGTATGGTAAAGTTTAAATAGTCAAATAATGGTGCTGGATTCTTTCAATAATAGCATGTGAATCTCTTTTTTGTTTCTAATTACTGTTTTGGGTAGGATTGTTTGATAGAACTAGGCTCTTCTGTCTTTCATCTTTGTGATACTCAGTAGTTTGATGAGGGGAAGATGATTCTTGGAATTGAAATTTCACCTTTTTGGTACTACTCTTAGGATAATAAGAATTTCAGAGTTAAATTGCAAAATTCCATGCTACAATGGGTTAGGTGTTTGACATTTAAAATCACTTCATTGCACCTGAAAGAAATGGTGTGTTTCCTAACATGCATCAGCTTTGCTAAGAAATCATGCGTATAACTGAGCAAAATAAGGCTAATAAACCTACTTTATCCTCTGAAAATATTGGTCCTGTAGTAACTGTTAAGTTTTTAAAGCACAAAAGTCTTGTTTGCACTAGCCTAAAATTTCACAGATCCTACAAGCATTGCTTCTCAAAACCTGTCCTGAAGTGCTCTGATGCCAGGATCTGGTGGGCTCACTTTTGGTTCATCAGGTAGAAGTTATGTGGAGGCAAGGAACACAACTAGGAGGTGAAATGGCTATGGATTTGATCCAAGTTTCTGTGTCCATCACGGACAAAATTTGTGTTCCTCACAGATAGGACTCACAAGTATCTCTTAGGATTCCTTATTTGTACCTGAGGACTTCACAGATAAGACTAATCTTGATAAGTGTTCTTAAGCTTTATATTCTTCCTCTTGTTCTTTCTAGCCAGTTTTAGCTGTTAGCCAGAGAGAGTTTCTCATCTCGGTTATATCCACAGTGTGTCAATTGTCTCATTTCCCTGCTCCCTCTCCTCTGTGCTGGCATCCAGGCAGGGCCTGGGTGGAATGCACAAAGCAGCAGAAAGATGCCTGAAAGAAACCCCACTGCCTGATCTTGGTGATATTGTCATTTGTGCAGCCTGGCTACAGGTCAAGGAACTGCATATCAATTTAGCATGTAGATAAATGCACTGCAGTTGATTTCACTCGGATCTCATTTTAATGAGAATTTTCCTCTAATGTTTCATTGGAGAGGAAAGAAAACCTGCCTTTCATGTGGTTTCCTAGCTAATTGCTGATTATAGGGGAGTTGCATAATCAGAACACAAAACATGCCTTTAATTGCAAGGTTTTTTCACAGTAATAATCTTTGATATGAAAAAGGATTTTCAGTCTGTAGTAGATGCTATACAAAGTTAGATGTTGTGCAAGTAACATTGCAAGTATGATATATGGCTTAACCTACTTACTTCAGTTTTTTGAGTTATGCATTCCTAACTTTGCTTTCTGTCACCCTCTCAGGAACCCTGGGATGCACAGCACATTCCAGCACTGTTCTCTGCTTTCTGTGGTCTGCTAGTTGCACTTTCTTATCACCTCAGCAGACAAAGCAGCGACCCATCTGTACTGATGTAAGTTGCCTGTAAATGTTGTTTGCTGATTCATGTGTACAGCACACAGCCAGAGTGATGCCTGGATTTCAGAACCACAGGGGTTGCTTCCTGAAAGTACTGACATGAGGTGAAATTCCTCACCATGTCTGCATGGTTGGTATCTGTCCTGTATATGAATGAAGTGCTGCAGTGAGATCACTGGCAGGACAGGTGCTCTATGAACAGCACCATCCAAAACCTCTGAAGCAGATTTTCCTCTCTGGGAAGTTGAGTATTTGCCAGATTGGAGGACAGTGATTTAGTTGAGGTGGTGTTCAGGCTTCTGGAGTTGCAGAATGTGCATTGGGTAGCACTGAGGCCAGGGGAAGGGACATTTAATGTTCTGGAAAGGTGGCTGAAGTCCAACTCTTGCTGAGGATTTCTGCAGTAGGCTATGCCTCTCAGTTTGAGGTTCCATCCTTCCTTTTCTTCTCTGACACAGTCTGCTAGAGGTAACTGAGGAAAGGAAGTGGATGCTAAGAGCTGACATCATTGCAAACAAGGGAGATTAAGGGGAGAAGTCCCAGCATTGTGATCTGCATGTTGAAGTGATGTGTGAGAGAGACCCAAGAGATCCATAGCTCAAGGGCAGCAAATGCAAATTTCCCTGTGAGGAAACCGTGATACATGGCTGTTGTGGGGGCTCCACAAGCAGCTGGGCAGTGGCATCTATGGCTGTGGGGCTAAGCAAGCAAGTGGGTTTTGTGCAGCCATTATCACCATGTCATTTGGAATTCTGCTTCACAGACAGCTCAGTTTTATCCTAGAAGAGTGCAGAGGGCCTGTGAGGAAATCCACAGGTTCTCTCCTTTGATTCATTAGGTGTGTTGTGTGTGTCTTGAGGTGAGGCTCAAGGCTCATTATGCACAATTCTGCAACACAGAAAAGGGAAAGGGGAGAGCTTGTTAGGCTGTTCAGGATTCTGTTTTAGGAGAGAAATTTGGAAAAAGCAGAACAACACTGATGAGGAAGGAAAGGATAAAGAGCACTAGTAGGAAATTGTCATCCCAGTAAATCTCACTGAAGAGTTGAGAAATTCTTTCTTTACCATCCGAAAGATTCAGGGAATCTGACATTTATAAATTGCTAGGTTCTGATGTGGCAGAGCAACAAGAACTGTTTGCATGTCTTGCCATGAACTTTACCCACAACCTACTGTGTGTGACACTGATGTCAGGTAGACCTGGATCAAGCTTTGCGTGGATGGTGTGTAGTTCATTGACCATTACAGTGCTGTTTTAGGGAGAGTTCTTAGCCTTGGAGTAAAATATACATAGGTAAATTACAAATCAGCATGGAATTGTGAGCTCTTTCAATTTTGAAGTAATTTAAATGTATCCTTTTCTCCCACTTCCCTGGAAGGATACTCTAGTTCATGAACCTCTTTAATAAAACAGAAACTTTTCTTCCTTGGAACTTTTTTTTAAGGAAGTAATCTTAAACTGCTAAATGCATTTTAACTTGTAAATACAGCTAAAAATTTCATAGCGTTTGCAGTGAAATCTTCAACAACATAAATGGTTGGCAAAAATCTAAAAATTAAGAATACCTGTACAACAACATGAAATGTTTATTGTGCAATTGTAAAAAACCATAATCCTTTAAGAAAGATTAAGATTTTTTTCCTTTAAATAGCTCTGAACTTCTTTTAAATTAGTTAAGGGGATTGGAACAAGTATTGGAACAAGTATTTAAGGTATGGCTTATGGCATAAAACTCAAGATGGATGAGGAGGTAGCACATAAATCTCGGAGAGAAAATTAATATATAGTTTGTACAGAATTGGCTTTCTTGGCCATTTTTAACATGGGTCTATAGAGCTCTTGGAGCTGAAACAGTAGTAAGAGTCATAAATGCCACAATACCTTCCTTGCTCATTCCTCTAAATGACTGAGTCACATTGATTGGGCTTCTGAGACTTCTCAAGATTCTGATGAGGAATTTCTGCCCTGGTTTGTGTCAATCTCCAGCTGTACAGAGTTAAGAATGCTAACATATACATTAAGAAGGAAATCTGGGGCTGTTCTTCCTCTTCTGTCCTTCAGGAATATTTGTATCTGTTGCATGTGTTCAGAGGTATCCTAAATAGGAATTTTTTTTTAACAGGTCCCTTATTCAGTGTAAATATGTCCCTCACTATCTACGCCAACGATTTGAAGATTCATCAGAAGATCCACTCCCAGAAAAAATGAGAGAATCAGTGGTAAGGCTTTTTCTTTCTGATCAAAGCTTTCTCTCTCTCTCTCATCCATTTTGCCCACTGAGGAACCTTGTAAATATTCTCATTTAGTAATTTAAATTACTAAAAGCACAGATGGATGATCTTTAGGGTGAGGCCAGGAGTGAGAAGGGGGATACATGCCATTTTCCTTCCTGAAGGGCTCCTTTGAAGGGCTCTGCTGCAGTGATTCTTTAGTATAGTCAATGGGAAGTGCACTCTTAGAGCTTGGGAATTGGGGCATCTCTCATCCCAGTACACAGAGAACTAATGCAGGTTCTGTGTACAGAGTTTCAGCCTGGCAATCTCGTGTGTCCAAGGCAGGCTGGATTGCTCAACAAGCATTCAAAAAGGTGAGCAGTCCTGCCAAACTTTCTGTCTGTGCTGGAGAGGAACAGGATTCGGTCCACAGAATTATCTATGTTTAAAACAGCCCTTATTCTTTATTTTTCTATAGCTAGGGCTACCTGTTTTTCAGGAATGCCTTTTCTGTGCCAGGAAATACTCTTGACTGTGTGCCCTCCATCCTAGCTGAGCCAAGTGGAGCACACTGTCAGACTTGGCACCTAGAGGTGGAAGAAGCATGTGAAACTGGGATAGTATGGGAGAGGGAGGTACATGCCTGGTGCCAAGCATTGCCATCTCATCGTCTCTTCTTTGCTTGGCAGGCTGTTTATTTACTACTGTCTGGCAGGAAGCTCTAAGTTTGTGTCAGCTTATTTCTCACTTCAGCATAAACATCGTGAAGTGACCCATCTTCCTTTTTGTGCCTTTTTATATTAAAAAAATGTTTGCTGTTACCCAAGGGAGGTTGATCTTATAAGGCATTCATGTGGGAAGATCACCAAGTTTCCAGAAATGCTGAGGGGTGTTTGACATTTATCAGTCATGTGGACTGTCCTGCTTCCTGGCTGTCAGACAGCTCTTCCTCCTGACCACATCCCCAGTGCCTGCATCCAAGCTTTTGCAATCAACTCCTGAATCCTTGCAAAAGCCAGGAGCATTCAGAGGGTCTCTGTGGAAGACAGACTGCCTTTTTTGACCCTTAGACATGACCTGGGAGTCCATAGTTCCTACTGGCCTCCAGATATCCTTTCAAAGGGATGCATCTCTCATGTACATCTTGAATTATTTCATAGGCATTTGATAAGATGTTACACAGCCTACATTCAGCATATGCATTGATCCCACACTACCTATGTTTTCTACTTTTCTTTGCTAAGCTGCTGCTTAGATTGTCATTTTTACCATATATAATGTTATTTTAAACTGCTTCCTCTAATAGGGTCTACATAAGATAAAGTGATATTTCTTGTTGCTTGTATTGAGTTACAGTTTCTTATGAGCCAAACTGTTTGCAACAGTTGATACTGGAATATGAATGTGCTTCTAGAAACAGAGTAAAAAAAATAAAGTACTTTTGTTAAAATTTTGCTGTACTCTGTGGTATTTGCGGGGTGTAGGTTATTGCCATGGTTCATTGACATTCTGTTCTTGTAAATGGGGACTGTATGGCAGATGTAATGGAAAGCTTCTCATGTGCCTGTAGTTCTGTCTTTTGCTGATTGTGCCTTTCTTGGAGGAATTGAGTCTGATCTCATCTGTTCTGCAGATGGAGCCCAGCCAGGGGATTGAAGCACTCACTGCAGCTGTCCACTTAACTGGTTTCATTTCACAGTGCAGAGGGAAACCTTGAGCAAGGCTTTAATACATTGAAAACAAAACCCAAAATAGTGGAAAAAATCTTCATCTAAGATCCTGGCTGTATTTTCAAAATTGAATCATTCTGCAGATTCTCTAATTATTTTTATGCCAGTGACATGGACAGGGATCTGCTGTTTTACAATGCACAGCTCCACTTGGGCCCTTGAGCCAGTGGGGTGAAAGATGCAGAAGTACAGGGATAACTGCACTGGGATTTTCCAGACACAGGACTTCAGTTCTTCACAGTGTTTCTTTCCTGTCACATTTTGCCACACTTCTAGGATTAATTAAGTGGGCTTCCTGGCACCTTTGCTCTCCAGGAAATACCTGAGTTTGGAAATTGGCACTTTTCTGCTCTATACATTTGATACTCCATGCTGCTGCTGCTATTAGGCAGAGGCTGCTTTCCTTCAGTGTTGCTGGAGCTTGCTAGTTCTTTGCCTTCATTTTTCTTTCCCTCTGTCTGGGCTTCCTCCAATGTATATAGAAATTGTAAGCAAAAGTGTTTGCTTACGATGTCAATTAGCAGTTCTAATTTTCCCACCCTGGGAGATCCGAAGAAAGAGAGGGCAATTTCTCATTAATGTGGGCTCTTTGTACCCTGTGTTACCTGGTACCTGAGTCTCAGTTAAACACCAAGGAGACTCCCACTGGTGTCTCACCAGTGCAGTGCTAATAGAGTAAGTAGGGGAGAACTGAGGCAGGAGAAAATGCACGTGCATGTAATTCAAGGAGCACAATCAAGCCATAGTTTCTGCTGACTTGCTTCAGCAATAGCAGTCATGTTTAGGATGTAGGACTTGGCTGGCTCTTCAAAGCCAATTTAAAATAATTTCCAAAAGTTTTGTAAGGGGATCTTCAAATGGTTCAGAAGCTGGGTGAAACAATGTATCACTATTCGGAAGAGATTTCATGATGGTAGCTCATTTTTTCTTGAAGTGCTCCCCTGTGAGGAGAGTATTCCTAACCCCTGTCAGTGGAAAAGGTGGCAGGATGGAACACAAGCCAGCCTTGCCTTGGTCTATATACAGATGTGGTCTACATAACACCACTTAAATAAGACCCATTTTAATCAGAAAGCTGGAAGCGTACAGAACCAAATCATCTTCTCAAGGAGCTAAAAGCAAACAAGGTTAATATTGAAAATTAATGTGTTGTTTTCTGGATGGCTTTGCATTGATGTTGGGAGTAATAAATACAGTATCGCTAATGTTCAGTTACATGACATGACCTTTATTCTTTTCCTTTCCTTGAATAGCTGTGTAAGAATTGCCAGCTTTGGAAGCCTGAATTATAAAGCAGCTGTGATTGATAATTGACCATTCAACTTTGAGAATGGAGCTTCCTACCATTATAATTAATTTCTGTAGGCATCCACATGGCTGATTACTAGATTAAGCAGTGGCCTGAGGGTGTTACATTCAAACTCAAGCTTCCTTCCTGGTTTTTAATACAAACATTTAGATAGCTAATAAAAAGATTTGTACAAAGCTCCAAAAATATAATTGAAAATAATGGTTGGACTTGATGATTTTAAACATCTTTTTCACATAAACAATTCTATGATTCTGTGATAATAATTAAAACAAAAAAAAAGTGGCACTCTAAGATATTCTGCTTGTGAAATCCCCAAGGCATCAAAGGTAGAAATGTTGGTATGTGGTTTCTTTGTTTTTCCCTTGAGTGTAAAATGGAGAGTGTAAAATAGCTTTCAGCCCAAACTATAACAGTGAATATCTCTCACTGGAGAGATTTTAACTGTGAATAGAACTTAATTTTTACGTTTTTGGACCAATTGCAGTGAAGGATTCAAGCAACATGCTATAGGGCTATTCACTATTCAACCCATAAGTTCCTGGCCTTGGGAATGACATCCAAAATCCTGCCTTAAACAGTTGGGTCCAAAGTAGGCACATGTTTTTTGGGAGCTAGCTACCTTCCACAGGAAGGCCAGAATCCACAAACCCACCCACAGCAGGCTGTAGGTGGATGCCCAAGGTTTTCTCCTGGAGGGTCACCCTGAGTCCCCCTCAGCCAGAGAGATCACTGCCCAGGGCCAGCCATTTCCTGAGGGACCCTGTCCCCTGTGCAGTGACACAGAATAGAAACAGTCCCCTGCTCAGTGTTGTTTTAGAAGGAGAAAAGCTTGAATTTTGTGAGAAGCTTGAAAGCATTGGCCACATCAAGAGGGAGCTCCTGTGGGGACCATTGTACAAGTCAGCAGCTGAGCAGTATATTTACATTTTGAAGCAGTTCAGTGCAAGGGCAGAAGGACAAGCCTGGGCATATATGATACTTTAAACACTTTCAATATTGCCAGAAACGGAAAGTAATTGTCAAAATTTGGGGTTGAATATCTGAAAAATAGTAATTTCCTTAAAAACAGGCCTTTTTCTGTATAGGATTGTCAAAAGTGATTGAGAGCACTGTATAAAGGACAATTGCAAAATGAAAGATGGGAAATACAAGTCCTGTGCAATACAATTTGTCTAGTGTGTTCCCTTCTGAATGTAATGTCTGTAAAGATTCTCTTTAGTGATCTGGCCTGGAATGGAAAGTTAGGATGCCACCTCTCCTGGAAATATGCATTATTATTACCTCTGCTGATTTTACAGCTAAATTCTTAATATTTTGTATAGTTTTTAAAGTGGAAGCTTCTTTTGTCATCTGATTGTGAGAGAAATCAGTCATTTTAATAGTAAGCCTTTTTTGGTCGTACAGAAGAGCTTGTGAGTATGATTGGAGAGTGTTTGTTGTTCTTAGAAGCTTGTTTCAGACTATTGAGTAGTTGAATTCAGCTGTGCAGAAAATGATACTTGATCAAGACTTTTCATGCTGTGTATTCACAAAAGGCCTGAAATAGTGCTGTATAAATTTGACACTGCTTAATTTTCCTAGATACTGCTGCTTTACATAGATTTTGTATGCATCATCTTTAAAAATATCTGAAGAGGTTAAAAAAAATCATTTCCACTGCACACATTGGTAATAATTCTGTTATTCACGTTCATTAGACCATATTTATTCAGTACTGCTCCACCTACTAAAACCACTTGAGTTAGAGAAGGATACACAACTTGCTAGTGAGAGAAAGTTTGAACTGAGCAGAGAAGACCTGTGGGGACAGGCAGGGAACAAAGGTTTAGTCAGGGAAGAGAAGTTTTTTCCTGTGAGCTCCCTCATGTTGTGGTTCTTCTGTTAAATGTGACAGCCAAGGAGCAAGGCTAGCAGGGCTATACTTTGAAAAGATGGTCATGAGGAGTTACAAAGACCTAACTCTGCTCCTACACCCTCCCAGCACACGTAGCCTGTGCAGGTACAGGGCTGTCTGGGGGAGGATGGCTCTCAGACTGCAGGGGACACCTCTTTTGGAGCTATGTACATCCTCCTGAGCAGCCAGGGAAAGGCAAAGACCGTGGTGGTCGCTTGAGATTTCAGCTAAGCCGGATTGGAGTTTCCTGGGACAAAGCAAAAGTACTTTCTGAGCCTGAAGGCTTTTTAGTCCTGCTGCATTTCAAAGGGCTGCTGCTCTAAGTGGAAGTGCTGATGCTGGTGACCTTTTACTGAGAAGCATCTTTCATAACACGGAGTGATAGGCAGCCTAAATATAGAGGTTGCTACCAGCTTCCCCGGTAATTCGCAACCCTTCTGTTCTTCGCTTGTTCTGCTTGCTTTCTTTTTATCTCCTTTATTCTTAGGTCTGCTGTACCATCATTATTTTAGTTTTCTTGCTTTTTCTCTGATGAGATACATAAAGCCTACTGAGATTGCAGCACCAGGAAGTCAGATGAACCTCTGGTCTTAACAAAAGTGTTGCTTTTCACGTGTGGTTTCTAGATATCTTTGAATTAAAGCGTAAGTCAGTTTCTAAAACAAGAGCTACAAATAGTTACTCATTTGGTAACTTAGCAGCAGTATTAAGTGCTGAACCTAAATGTCCTCAAAAAGCTAAGACAAGATTTTCATTTACTTACAAAAGCATTGGAGTGGCCTCTGAAGTACAATTCAGAAGACCTCATAGATCACAAGTTATCTTGTTTATTTGTTTACTGAGAATGACATTTTAATCACAAGAAAAATGTGCTGTAAAGATGACAGTGATATTTTCTAATCTTTAGAAACAAAGTTACTACTACCATAGTTACAGATCTTTACATAAAGGCAGATGTGTCCTTTCATTATCATTCAATGACACTAGAAAAAAGCCTTGTCTAAAATCCAGAAAATCTTGCTCAAATTTGACTTCCAATAAGGAAAATCAGAGACTGGGACATTCACTTTAGAACGTAATAAATATATTAATGTCGTGTCTTAGAAGACATTACAGAACAGCATGACTTGTTTTGGTAACACAAGAGAAAGGGAATAAGAAATATTAGTTCTTGCAAATAGGAAATGGAACCAGAATTTTGATTCCCAAAAATAAGAAAGTCATAATGGAAAAGAGTTATATTCATTAAGCAGAATCAGATTCAGTGTTAAAATGTATTGCTTTCATTTCTCCAGTATCATAACTTTGTTATTTAAAAATGTAATTCAGAATTAGGCATGAAGAATTTAAATGTGATTACTTCAACATACCTGGAGTGTGAAGAAATAATTTCCCAAAGCAGATTGGAGACAATACTTTTTTATTAGGGAGTGCTGATTAGCCTTATCACAATGCAGAGTGTAAGTAATTGAGAACAGAGCAATTTACTTTGGTTAAAATAGTGCTGCCTTACTAATTTTGTGTAAAATAATTTTTTCCACAGAAAGAAATCTTGAAATCGGATCTCATTGTCTGCACAGCCGCTGCTGTTCTGTCATTTGCTGTCAGTGCCAGTACTGTGTTTCTGTCATTAAGGGTGTGTATCTTAACTTTTTTTTCCCCCATAAGGTATTATGTCACTTATGCAAAACCACAGGGTGCCTTATTAAAGAATAGATACTGTGGGAAGAGAAGTTAGTGAAAATGTATTTACTGGTCATGATAACACTATTATATGTGCAGAGCAGTTAGTTTCTGGATATTTGTATTAATTTCAGTATTACTTATTTGAAATCTCTTTCCTTAAACCTCCGTAGCTCTTACAATATGGAACCCAGAGGACAGAATGAATAAACCCAACATTTTGCCTTTTTTTCCTCCAACCATGAAGGAAGAAATTGGTTAATTGTGTGTGCAAAACACATATGTCAAAATCCATATTCACTTAGAGTCAAGAATTTGAACATAGGAATAAAAAATTAATTGCACAAAAATAAAACTACAGAAACTGTTAAAAATGTTTAAAATATATTTAAAAATGTTGTATTCAAATGATAACTCTGTTTCTTTGTTTTTCTGCTTTGGCCCAGCCATTTCTCAGCATTGTCCTGTTTGCTTTAGCATGGACTGTGGGATTTGTGACACATTACATCCTTCCTCAGCTCCGCAAGCATCACCCCTGGCTGTGGATCTCCCACCCCATACTTAAAAGCAAAGAGCACCAGCAGCGGGAAGTGAGAGGTTCGTAATAAAGGCTTTTCTGAACAGTGGATGCAATGACTTCCAGCTTGCCTTGGTTTGAAGAACAAAAAAAAAGATCCAGAAGTAATAAAGCAGGGAGAATAAATTATGCTTTTACCTTAAGTAGCACACATATCTGATCATTTTAATCTTTTCACTGCACTACCAGCAGATCTGTGAACCTGTAGGAGTTGTCTTCTCAGGCCACTGCCCAGATGGGCTGAGGCCAGGCAGACACCTCTGGAGATTGTCTAGTCTGATGCCCCTGACCTCAGAGCAGGGTCAGCTAGAGCAGGTTGCTCAGGGCTGTGTCCAGTTTTTAATATTTTCAAGCATGGAGACTCTAAAACCTTTCTGGACAACCTGTAATAACATTCAGTCATCTTTACAATAAGAAAGATTGCTTCAAATTGTGGTGTTTGAGTGGTTTTTTGGTGTTTTTTTGGGTTTCTTTTTCTGCTTTTTTTCCATTTTGTGTTTTTGGTGGTTTATTGGTTTGGGTGCTTTTTTTTTATTGAAATGGATTTTCAATTTGTGGCCATTTCCTTTTGTCCTGTCACTGGCCACTACTGAGAACAGAGTGGCTCCATCAACTTTACTTCAGCCCATCAGGTATTTATACCCCAAAAATGCTGCCAATAAGCCATTAAGAAAACTCCCCCAAGGCTTTTTCTTCTCACAGTTAAGCAATCCCAGCTCTCTGTTTCTCTTCCTATGTTAAGTGTTCCTGTCCCTTAATCATTTCACAGGCCCTAGGTGATCTCTTGTGAGCCACTGTCTGATCTGCCTTTCTTTTTTACATTATAGTACTGTTACTTGCTGTATTGCTTGACATGATACAGTTCATGCCTAATACATTGGCATTCTACATAGTTTAGAAACTTGAAAGATTGATGAAATTGAGGCAGATTTTTTTCTACTTTCTGACATATCAGCAAATGTAGTGCAATTTAAGTGTTCTAATTTCAATTTTAATACTTTTAGAGAAACATTAAAATTGAAAGGAACTGAAATTTTCTTTAAAATTTGTTCTTGCTGATGTCTGCTGGCTTCAGTGGGTAGTGCCTTGATACATGTGCATGTCAGTCAATATTTTAGTTTGTTGAGATCTGATTTCCCATTCTGCTGGAGTTATTTCTGAAGCAGGCAGTGTGCTTTGAGAAGCAAAGCTTCCCCCCTCCGCTCCAGCTCTCTTCTTGCCTTTGCTACCAGCCAAAAGCTTGCTTGTCATTTCTTGATGGATCCCACGCCTTAATAATTCTTAATATATGTTTCTGAAGTGTTTGAAGACAGCATTTGCAGAACAGTCTGTTGAGGGACTTTAGTCTATTCTTCAACTAGACCACAAAAAGAGTTCAGATCACTTTCCGGAAAACCTCACATTAAGAGTTTAAATATTTTTTATTTAAAAAAAATTATGTGTTTCAAAACGATTACTTTCCAAACAAGGGTTGGGTATGGAAAAAGCACCCAAGAGACTTGATTGAAGGTTGCCTTTTAACTTTTACTGGAATATGCCAAGGAAAGTATAATAGAAATATAAATATTATTAAGCACCATGCCTAGCTGAAAACAGTGTCCAGGACTTCCTGTCCCTGATAACCAATAACTCTGATAAATACCCAAGTTGCACTGTTTGTTTCAGTGCTTAATCATAAAAGACCACCATAGGATTTCTTAGCCTTGTCCTGATTAAGTCTGTCTTCATTTGTCAGAAAACATTGTTTTCCTAAATGCAGTGACTCAGCTTTTGAAAAGGTTGAAGATAGAGACCTGCTGGACTGATTTCCACAGATGGGTTTCCTTCTGTTTTGAGATCCAGCTGCATTTCTCATGCTGCCCACTGTGGGAAACAGGCTTTTTTTGCAGTCCTCATTTATACGTGGCCCATTCCTGTACTTGGGGGTCTAAGTATTATTGCAGTGTTGCTGCTGTTGTGTGTTAGAAAACAAGAGTGAAAAAAAAGAAGAAAAAAAATATCTTTCAGTCCCTTAGGCTGCTGCAGAGGTTTTTTATCATGTCTGAGATGAGACAGACTGTGGAAAAGGTAATCCCTTTGATAGATATGTCTGACAGGCTGTCTTCTTTCCTTTGTCCTGTAATAAAAATGTAGGAACTTAACTTTAAAATGTTCTTTGTTTGTATAGAAAGAGAAACTTGGAAAAAGGACAGTAGTACTCCATAGTTGCCAGGTGCAGACAAGGAAAGGACAAATACACAAAATAAGATGTCTGTGAGGAGTTTTTAATGCATAGATTTTAATTTTAATATTTCTCTTTTTTTGATAAGGGTAGTGCTATGGAAAGACAAATGACTGCTTGCAGTTAGACAAACAGCTGGCAATGACAATTCTACAAGTTTATTCCTGCTTTGTTGCATAGACTCTGGATGAGCTGCTCAAACTTTAAGGTGTTCCATAGAATAGCAATTATCAGACCAGTTCTTGTGATGCCTCTGTTAGATAACTTATTTATTACTTGTCATTGTCTTGGCTGGCTGCAGGATGAAAGGCTTAGGTCAATATGTATGAGCTTATGGTATTATATATATGGAGAAACTAGTGCAGGACTAATGGGAAAGAAATCCTAATACACTAGGCTTTTTCTTCTTCTCCTTCCTGTCCACTACTGCTTTTATACCCCACAGGTTTGTGTCAGCCATTTTCAAATCATCCACATCTTTCCCTGGGGCCCCTCTGAATGTGAGCTCTCTTTTTTGTCTCCATGGTCTGAACAGACCTCTCTGCTCCTGCACCTACCTTCTTTTTGGTCTGTGTGACATGCTTATCTCTTTACTGGAGCTTGAGTTCTTACACAGAGCTCAGCTTTGGACATGGATGAAGCTCTTGAGCTCAGGAAGAGGAGAGAGGAATGGGGAAGAACAGCTAGGTTCCAAAATGGACATCTTGCTGTGTGTATGAACTTTTAGAAGATGGCCTTTAGGTAATGAAGAGGAAATACTTTTATGTTATAACAAGAAACAGAGGTTAATTATATTTTCTGAAGGGGATCTTTGCAAGAACATTGCCTTAACTTATGTTACTGGCAAAGCATGACTTCAACCTAATTTGAAAGGTTTGCTTTTAGATCTTTCTCTTAGCCTATGCAATATACAACTGTACCTGTAGAACATAGAAATTCATTGATTCAGCCTGTCTTCTTTGTCTGTCATTGAAAAGGTGTGTGTGGAAGAGAGGGGTGTCCATATATATATAATTGTTTTCATTTTGCAGGGATAATCATTGGAGATTCAGTAGCTGGCATTTTTATTTCTGAGTTAATACCAATTTCTGCCTTTTTGTGTTCAGTGTTTTTCCAATAACCTTGTCTAGATGAGCTTTGAGGATAAAGGCAATGTTTTTGTCTGTACTCAAATGTTTCTGGACTCAGTTCACCTAAGTTCTCATAGCAGTTGAATTGCATGGAGCATTCATGGTTCTTGTTTAATACTCATATTAAGCACTGTTGTATTGTTAGAAAAGTCTACTGCAAAAAACCAGCTATTCCTTAGAGAAGAATGATGTGATATATGATCCTAGCAGATACTTCTTACAGTGTCTGTTCAAGTGTTTTGGGAAACAACTGCGACAGTTTCTAGCTCCTGATAATTCTTCAGTCTTTAGGTCTCAAGGGGTGGTTCATTTATCAGTGAGGTTGATGATAATTTGCAGTCTAATGAACAGTGTTTTGCTACTGTAAGATGGGGAAGTAGAGGCACAGTTCAAATGAGGTTTCCTAGGTGATTCACCAGTACAGTGCCAGAGCAGGAGAGGACCTGTCTGGGGTCATTACATCCACTAAAAGTACTGTTTAATATACTGACTAAATAATTGGATGATGTAAAAACTACCATCTAGTATGTACTGTCTTTTATTGTTTCTGAGTGTGTCTCAGGAGTGCAGCTATAAGCAGAAAAACAGATACTCTCTAAACTCAGAGAACAAAATTATTTCTCTGCTGACAAAGAATTATGAATTCCATTGTTTCATAAATTAGTTGGTTGACTATATTTATTAGTGTGAGCTAATTTGTGTCTTCTATGGTATTCCAATCCAAAAAGTGCCAATGATTTGACAGCACAATCTGTTATCTGAATTTCCATTTCAGATGCTGCTCATTTGATGTGGTTTGAAAGGCTTTATGTGTGGCTACAGTGCTTTGAGAAATACATTTTATATCCAGCCATAATACTGAATGCACTCACCATTGACGCTTTCTCAATTAGTAAATACAAGAAGCTTGGTACACAGTAAGTAGATTATAACTCAAAGCATGTGATTAGTAGAATATTGGGTTTTAGACTGAAGACTGAGAAATGGAGTTTGTTTTTAAATGAGCCTGTAATCTTGTCACAGTTTGCTTTCATGCATGTTAGTTCAGAATACAATAATCATTGGCTTTGCTGCAAGAAAAATGCAAAACTACCGTAGCACACTAAAATATGTCTCCAGTGAGAGAGAGTGAAATTAAAAGATTAAAGAGCTATATATAGATATATATGGAAGGTCTAAATGTCAATTAAAAGCAAGACACACTATACCAGGCTGCAGGTGTTTGATGGGCACAAACTCAGTGGGGTAACTAGAATTAATCAGATGAAAATGAGAAATCTAGGCTGGATATCAGGAAACATTTCCTAACTGAGCATTTTTAACACTGTGCTGTAGTCTCCCAAAGGAGTTATCAGAATCTTCACTACACAAGTCTTTTAAGGCAAGACTGAATAAAATATTAAACAGTGTAGAAAGGTGGGTAGTCCTGAATTAAAAGGGGTTTGAGAAAGGTGGGGGTTCAAGTTTTGACAAAGTCTGATGTCTTAGATATTAAGCAGAACTGGTGATGCTGATCCATGGTCTCACAGTATGATCCTTGCAGACAGCCTTTTATGGTAAGTATTTCAGTCAGTGACTTGCCTACTGCAGATATTCAGCAGGCTTAGTGACTGCAGTATCCCCAGCGAGCAGAGTTTCTGCAGTCTTTTTATCAGAATGACAGTGATGCAGATGATAAAACAAAGAAACAGCCTTGGAATGTTCCAGTAGTAGGAAAAACTGCTGGGAGATGGGGGAGAGTTGCTCAATATTCATAATAATACAGATTCTTAATTTGAAATATTAGATAAAAGAACTTTGATGTAAAAATTGCATGTTGATTTAATTATTTCTCTCTCTTGAGGAGCAACACAGCTTTAAGAGCTACACAACTGTAAGGAAAAGCCGGCCCCTGCCTTTAGGGGTTGAAACATGGACTAGGGCAGGAGTCAAATTTTCTGTATATTTCTCCCAGACAACTACTTTTCCAGAGAGACTCTCACTGGTCACTCATTGATAGCCTCTGTAGTTCCCCTCTTTTTTTCCCCCCAGGCATTTGGACGATCCTGTGGCCAAGGTGCTTCAAGAGTTCAGATGTATTGTCCAGGCTGACACTGAATCCACACTCATCCCTCTGTTTAGTTCTGCAAGGCTGGGAGAATTAAAAGCAGTCAGAATGCCATTTGTTACTAGCTAGCAGACGTGACTGAATACATGCACGGAGCAAATATGTAGGGTTAGGAAGGCACTATTTTTACATAGTTGTTCCTCCAAGCTAGATTGCACTTTAAAGTATCACCTCCCTCAAGTGTTCAGAAAAAATGAGTCAGACCCCCAGAAGTCTTGAGATTAAAGAAAGTAATTACATTTGTCTACCTCTGATTGTTTGGCCTGTGGGGGAATACCACAGCAGTCCTTTCCTTCCCCATCCCCCTTGTGTCTGTGTGATCACCTGTGTAAAACCTGTTTTCTCCTTCTTGTTGTAACTCTGGTCTATCCATGAAACTCCCAGTATCCCTTTTCCTCTGGCTCTCCTCTTTAATACGTTCTCCCTACATACAGCTGCCATCCAAATGCCACACAAAGCATTCATCTTCAGATCCTACTCATTTCTTAACTCTGTAAACCCATGAGGGATCCTGGATTCTCCTTGCTGCTTCCATATACAGTGTTACTGAGGGTTGTACTTGCTGTGCTTTAATGCATAAATACCTGTTTTCTGTTGCTGGAACATTCCTTAGTTATTGACCACCCAAGGATCAGACCACATCATGCTGTAGGGAAGGGAAGACTCTCCCACTGGAAGTCTGAAAGTGCCTGGGGTGGTTCATTTTGTGTGATTCAATGTCAGAGTTTTCCTCAAATTGAATTTATTTTTTAAAGAAGCTTCACCTTGCTTTGTGATTTAAAGGACTGAAGGAGTTTTCTTCTTGAGGAGGCAGAAGAGCTCCTTTCTAGTCAGGAGTTTGCTTGAGCTTTCCTGACTCTGATGTGCTGTTATTAACGGGACCCATGCTGACAGTGCCTGCCCCTGTTACCTGCCCCTGAGGCACTGGAAATCAGCCCCCCTTCTCACACTCCCTTACATCTTTTCCCAGGAGTTAAGGCCCCAGGAAAAGCATCTTGTGTGGCAGTATTTTTGAAGAAGAAGGAATAATGAGCAAATTATTTTCTGTTACCTCTGAATGCATTATTTTGTGAAGTGTCATTTTTTGGTGAAAGTTTCGTCATGGTAACAGACACAGTGACAAAAAAGTCTGCCTTTTGCTCTATAATCTATAAGTTTCTATGTGAAAATTTTTCCATGTTGCAAGAAATCTTCTTTCTGAAGAATGACATATACAACTGGTTCATATAGAATACACTGGGATGGCTTCTGGTGGCTTCAGAACCTATTTAGCATAATCATTAGGTTTTCCATTCAGAAATGTGGGGAAAATTGAATAGAACAGCTTTGACAAGGTGGAAAATAAGGACAGCTTGGCATTTCATTCCAACAGTAATGCCCTGCTGATCCTTTAGAATGTCCAGCACTCAAATGGAGTTGCATCTGCATTGCAGGAGATACACAATAATGAATAAATGCCGCATAAAATCAAATCAACTTGGAAAATAGGAATCTTCCCAGGATGGTGAAAACCTGTTGAGAGCTCTCTAGCCTGCCAAGTGTCAGTCATGGCAGCAGGAATTCTCCTGGTTAGCAGCAGGATGAAGGAGAGCCTTCCATGCATTTTGCAAATAACTGGTCTACTTTCTCACTCATTATACATTGAAGTCCCCACATTTTAGAAGACATAGGTGCAACACAATTCTTTTCATCTGATGAATTACTATATAGAATAGTCAACTTTCTGATCAAGAGCAATGGTAAGAGTTTCAAACACTTTGCATCTATGTGTGTTTCTATCCAGAATTTTGGCAGTCTGTAATGAAACTGCAAGTAAAATTATAAATTCTGTCATCAAGTGAAATTTCCTGAAATTAAAAAAAAATGGACTTCAACCTTTTTTTTTCAAATTACAGTAATGTATTAATGAAAGTGCCAAGATATTTCCCGGACTGAAGTTTTATTTTAAGAGGGACATAAAAATGTCTGGTCTAGATTCTTGGGTTTTAGTAGTCATTACTACTCTTTTTAGTATAGAGTTTGTTCTTTTTTAGAACTTACAAATGTGTCATAATGATAAGGGAAAAATACAAAATCTCACATAAGTAAAATAAATATGATTTCCAATATTACTTCTATATCCTTTTAGTAAATAAGATATGTAGACTTAGATATGCACAACAATCTAAAATACATTTGGTACCGATATTTGTATTTAAGGGCTTCTTAATTTAATGCCTTATGACTTGATTAGGTTTTTCTCTCTGCTTTTCTTGCAGCTGTGACATTATCCTGATAACAATTGCTGGAATGAAACTCCTCCGCTCCTCATTCTGTAATCCTATTAATCAATTTGTTACTTTGAGCTTCACTGTGATATTCTTCCGATTTGACTACAGAGACATTTCAGAAAATTTCTTGCTGGATTTCTTCATGATGTCCATTGTGTTTCATAAGGCAAGTTTTAGAGCTCCTGTCATTTCTTCTCAGTGTCACTTGGCTGATCATTACATGTCAGGACATTTTAGAAATAATGAATACATAAGTAGACTCAGATTGTTGGTACTATAGAGGAAAAAATCTGCTAAAATGAAAAAAAAAGGCTTTAAGTGTCTTTTTCTGTCTTTGTGCAATGTTTTTCATCTATTTTTGTTCACGTGTTGCTGTATAAAGTTCAGAATTGTTGTTTTCAAGAGGAGAATCCTCAAGGAGTTTGAAAGAGCCTCTTGGGTCATTAGTGCAGGACTGCCCTCCAGATCAATCGCCTGGTGTTTTTATCTCGGTTTCCTTTGAATGCCTCTAGTGGTTGACTCAACAACTTCCTTTGGGAAATTATTCCATTATCTAATCACCCTCATGATAATAAATGTTTTCCTAATGTCAGCCTTAACATTTTTCTTTTCCTATTTTCAGTCTGTTATCCTTGTGATGCTGCCCTTAACCTTAACCTCAGAGCTCCTTCCTCTCTGTTACATTGTTAACTATTGAAGTGTTCTCCAGTTGACTTTATTTAAAAACTATGAAACCCTTTCTGAATCAGTAAGGTCAGACCCTGTCTTTATTTGGAATCTAAGCTGTTTCACTGAAAGAATTAGACTTAACTGATACCTTGAGAAAACATGGAAGAGTACTGAAGATTTGAAGGTGTTGGTCCAGCGGTAACTGATGAGGTGTTTGGTTTTGTTGTTCTTTGTTTCATTTGGGATTTTTTGCTCAGGTTTTGCTTGGTTTCTTTTTCTGAAATATTCCTACTGTATGTGTGAATATGACCCAACTAACATCACTTAGTTTCTGAGAGAAGAAAGGCATGGCTCCATATTGATTGCAGCATGTATTGTGGAGACCTCCCAAAGAAGAGGCATCAGCTCACACGGCTGTGCATGCCCCCCAGGAAGTTTCAGGTTTCTTATGGAAAGGCACAGTTCATTGGTGTTACATTGGGAGTTCCCAGTCACTCAGGGAAAGAATGAAGGAGAAATTAAAGTCTTTTCCTGGCTTATTTCCGTGCTGCTGTAAGGAAGGAGGAGAAGGAAGGAATCACAACTTGGTGAGGTAACTTGAGCTCACTCTTTTTGCTGAACTCTTGGACCACACTCCAGCAGAAGCTTCACCTGCTTCAAGCCTTCACCCTCAGACCTTTTGTTCTGCTTTCCCTCTACTGGGGTGAGAAGGCAAGGGCTGGGGAGGAAGGGCAGAAAAAAAGAAATAGAAGAGGTGATACCAAGCTCTGCTTTACCAAAATCCCCCTCCACCATACTCTGTGATCCTAAGACAGAACTAGAGTAATTTTTAAAGCTTCTTAGCTTAGAGTGGAAGATAACCAGTGAAAGTGATGCAGAGTTTGCTAGCATTATGGCAGTTTTCAATATTTGTTTCATTACCATGTTCCCTGGAAAAAGGGGTAAATTTCTGTCTCCAGAGAAGTTTATCACTGATGTTCATCAGTGGAAAGTCCAATGTCTGAATGATGGTTTACTTAGTCCTAAAACTCATTCTCTAAAAACCTCTTTACAGAATCAAAAAACTAGCATGCCAGAATTGAAAGTTCCACTATATGTTAATTCTTTTGAAAATGTTGACCGCATGAGCATATCACAAAATACTGCTGTGAATTATTGCATGCTTTTGTAAGAAAGATACAAAGTCTTTTCAATAGGATTTTTCATAGTTACTTGGGTAGATTGAAGCTACTGTTCGCAGTAGAAAGACTGGTGTTAGCAATGAGAATGAGATAATGAAGGATGCTTATTAAATTAAGCAGGGATGTTTGCTAAAATTACTTCTCTACTAGAATGAAAGCTGTACTGCTGACATTTTTTTAAAATGTAGTTTTAGCACTGATCTTCCATCTCCATATCTAACAGTATCTGAAATTTTGCAGGTCATTAGTTCAGCAAGTGGAATTGTCCTTGTTCCATTTAAAAATTCTAAGTCAAACGGTTGAATTATTTATATTACAAAACCACATGCACAGTTTCACAATGATCATTAGATCCAATATGAAAAATAGCATTGCAGATGATAGCAATTAAATTCCTTTTAATTTCAAATCATAAAGGGCATAAGTTTTCTTTACCCTAATTAAGGTTTGTGCTTTAATTAGCTCAGCATTGTGGAACTTCAGTAAAGGATATGATTACTTGAGGATAAAGATGATGTGTGTTTATTTCATACTATAGGCCCTGAGCAAGCTGCACCCACCTTTGTTCCTAAAAGCTTTATGGGTCTCCACAGATTCTGTCTGTATTTCAGTCATTTTTATGTTTGCAATTATTTTTAAAAATAAAACCAAAATATGAAATGCTGTATATTACTGTCACCTTTAGCTGTGCAGAGTTTATTACACGGTCATGACTGATTTCTGTTTGCACATTGAAAATGTCAGTTTACCACCCTCTTAATTAGGGAACACTAGAAGTGTCTTAGTCATAGTGATGGCAATTTTTAAGCAAGCTTACTCCACAAAAATCTTTGCAGGCTTTCAAAGCATGGTGGTAATATTTTTCTCTTCTGCCAGGCACTGGGGAAGAAAGAATGTAAATTCAACTGACATTCACAACTGCACTAGTCACTCTTGATGCAGATTTTATGAAATAAAACTTTGCTAATAATGTTTGATAGAGTATTTCTAAATATCTCACTGATTGTGCTTCCCTTGTTTTCCCCATTGTGCTGTTGATTTAATGTAATTTAGTCAAATCAGAAACTCCAAATGAGCATACTGCTTCCTGAACAAGTTGGGACACGGAAGTCCAAATTGCTGCTCACAGATTTTCATCTCTGTTAGCTGAAACACCCACACTGAGGTAGCACAGAGAACAAGAGAGTATTCAGTTCTATTCCTGAGAATTTTTTTTATCACTTCAGATTTTTTGTCTTTTTAACATCACATGACTTACTAATGTGACACAGTTAATTCAATTATTTTTAAAATACCATTAGCTGTTTACATTTTGACAATTCACAGAATGTGAAGACACTAAATGTTGATTAGGCATATGCAGAGTGTGCTATTTTGTATTTCAAATTGCCCTGGGAAGGCAACAAGATAAACATTTAGGATAGATTTTCTTACTTGTTTTTGAGAATGATTGCAGCTTTCAGTTCAAGTGAAATAGGACTTCTCCATCTTTCTTAAACTAAAACTTTCTATGTAGTGAGACCAGGTTGTGTCCTTGACTACAACCTGGGATTCTTCTGTCCAAAACTCCTGTTGTCTCTAACCTTTAAATTAGAGCTGAATGGCCTTTTAAAAATATGTGGTTGCTCATTCAAAATGTGTGGGTGTAATGCTCTGATGTGTATTCTGCAGGAAGTCAAACCAGATAATCGAGACAGTCTTGATCTGCATGACTCCATGTAAACTTTTCAAATGAGCAAGTTGTTCTCCCTGGATGTTTTAGGAGATAATGTCAGTGCAAAGGTTAATAAGAATGTTCATATTGAGTGAAAATGGAAACCCACAGAAAACTGAGACTATATTTTTCATAGGCATAGCAAAAATGGAATATATAATAGGAGATTTCTTCCTAAACTTATAACACTAGGAAAAATTCTGAGACTCTTCCTTGTAATAAAATGTGGAAATATTAAATGGTTTGAATAAACTGTTTGGAACTGATGAAAAGATGGGCTTTTCTTCCATCCTTTTGCTGTCTACTGACATAATATTTAACTGAGGAAAAGCTCTAACACATGCAAAAGCTATGAGAGGAAGAGCATATGGATGGTTAATTGATGTTATAGCTCATCCAGTCCATTTTTCTTCAGTGTGATAAAAACAAACAAACAGTACAACAGTCATGTACCCAGCATTGCTTTCCTTGGCAGATGTGTGAGATGCTTTTGAAGGATGCCTGGAGTAGCTGCTCAAGAATGAACCGGTATTTTAAGTGTGAAGTAGAAGCAAATGCAAATCATTCAAACAGCAGGGATATCAGTTTGGAACTGGCTGAATGTTAACAAGGGTGCTCAGGGCAAGACTTGTCCCCAGCTCTTTTGCTGTGCTCTGTTAAAAATGTTCTTTTCCATTTCATCTGCTGCCACGGGCATCCTCTAAATTTTGCTGGTGGAAAGGAGTCATAGGATCTCCCTGAGCTGCTTTTGGAACCTCAAGCAGAGCTGATGTTGAGCTGAAGGAGCAAAGACAGCACAAAAACTTGGTAGTGTGGCCATGGATGCTCCTGGCTGTAGAGTGCTCTTGGCTACTACAGAAGCCTAGTGAGAGGTTCTTGCCAATCTCTTCACTACAGGGAGCATGCTGCTAAACTGGCTTTTACCAGCAGCTCTTTCATCTCTACAGCACAACTGAGAAATGACACCTGTACTTTGCAATATGGATTTTTGACAAATCTGTGCAGCTTCCTTCAAGCCCTAAAGAGTGAGCCACCCCTAGCTAACACACTCATCTACCACATGGATCTTAATGGGAATGATAAGACCCAGGGCCATTAACCTTCTAATGTATAGGACTACAACTTCTTATCCCTTTCACTCTCTTATATGTTACTGTCAGGCAGTTTAATGGCCTCTTAATTTGTGTGTGTGGATGAACTAATTAGCAATACAAAAATATGAAATCACCTTACATTTTCTTATCATCAAGTCTTCTGAGGATTCTGAATTTGTCTTCATGCATAAGGCAAAATAATCAAAGAAGCAGAGCTTGTTAAATTTGCCTTCATTAACACTGAATTTATTTGCCTAAGTACTCTTACTCCTGCTGAGATCACTTAAGTGTACAATTTCCCTGTTTGATATTTTTTCTTCTTTCCCAGAATACATTTTACAGCTAATAAAGAATCTGCATTTTTATAAAAATTTTTCTCTTTTTCTAGACTTCTTTCTGACATAGTATCCAAGACCACACGTTTATGAAAGATGATCTTTGTCAAAGTAGATCCAGCTAACACAGCCAGTTCGTAGCAACCTGGCAGACCTGTGCTGATCAGGCTTAACTTTCAACATCCACAACACAATCCCTTGGACAGGAAAGAAATTATGTGTATCATCGTGTTTTCCTTCATTTTATGAGAAAGTGCTGCCAAGTGCATTGACCTTCTCGGTGCTTTGTTGAAGTCAAGTAATTAACCTATTGGAACTTTTTATTGCCTTTGTGGCAATAAACTCTTGGTTAGTTGGCATGTCCCATTGATTTAAGTGCTACTTATAAGTCAAAAGCCTCACTCTTTTTCCTTTCCTCTTCTGATTTTTCATCCTTCTCTAAATCTGATGTTTCACTTCAAAGCTTCTGGCACTCAGTCGTTAGTTCATGTTTTAATCCATTCCTTGCCATTTGTGCATACTGAAATCCAGTGTCTTAATCATCTGTACCCTCTTGACTCACAGCTGTTTCCTCAACTTTTGATATCTGGCATATAAACCCTTTTAAGACACTTTCTGCTGGGTAAAATACTCAAGGCTACATTTTATATTTGACAGGGTAATCCCAGTGGTATTTTCCATAGACTCCTTAACTCTCTTGGCACCATACAGTTCATGTTTCCTTTTAATATTGGAGGAATAGTTTAATTGATTTTTTATTCAGCCTTCTGTCACTGACCTCTTTGTCAGACTTCATTCTTTACACTATTCCCAAATTACGTTTTCTCTCTCTTTTTTTGGTGTTTTTTTTTATTTTCTCTAGACTGGGTTGAGTGCACTTGGGGGTTGGGGGAGGTGTACATTCACTCCCTGCATCAGGATGGCTCACTGTGCACAGAGGACTATGTTCATGTGCATTCATGCTGATAGAGGCCTGTTCTGCCTGTGTTGATGCAGGCACTGAAAAAGAAACCTGGAGTCCTTCAGTGCACAAACTTTGTGGTTTTTTCTTATGTCCGCATTTACCACAGAATGATGGAATAGCTTGGGTTGGAAGAGTCTTTAAATATCATCTAGTTCAACTCCTCTGCTATGTGCAGGAACACCTTCCAACAGATCAGGTTTCTCAAAGCCCCAAACAACCTGGCCTTGAACACTTCCAGGGAACAGCTTCCCTGGGCAACCTGTTCCAGTGCCTCACCACCCTCCCAGTGAAGAATTTCTTCCTAATACTTTATCTATATCTCTTTTAGTTAAAAAACAATCCCCCTTCGATCACTTCATTCCTCTATAAAAAGCCCCTCTTTCTAGCTCTCTTGTAGGTCTCCTTTTGGTACTGGAAGGCTGCTTTAAAGTGTCCCTGGAGCCTTCTCTTCACCAGGCTGAACAACCCCAACTCTCTCAGCCTTTTCTCCTTTCATAGGGCAGGCACTCCATTCCTCTGATCATCTTCTCTGCCATCCTCTGGACCCACTCTAACGTCTTCATGTCTTTCTTGGGCTGGCTACCCCAGAGTGTTCCAGGTGGGCTCTCAGCAGAGCAGAGCAGAGGGGCAGAATCCCCTCCCTGCCCTGCTGCCCACACTGCTTTGGATACAGCCCAGGGCACGTTTGGCTTTCCGGGCTGTGAGTGCCCATTGCTGGGTCGTGTCCAGCCTCTCATCCACCAGCATCTCCAAGTCCTTCTCCTCAGAGCTATGCTCTGTCCATTCTCTGAGCAGCCTGTATTTGTGCCTGAGATCCCCCCAACCCAGATGCAGGACCTTTCATTTGGCTTTGTTCAACCACATGAGGTTTGCACGGGCCAGTCCTTTTGAAAAGGAAATTCTGGGAAGACACAGTGTTGGCAGAGCCCATGCCTGTGAAGGCTTTCCTGAAAATGCTTGAATCAGTGCAGCTGATGAGTGCACTCCCAGCTGCACTGATTTATTTTGCTTGTCTGGCCCTCTACATATTAAGCTGATGATCTTGTCTGATGATCTGGTCTTGTCCTTTTTGTCCATCTTGGGATACATGTGAGTCTGGTTTTTACAGGTTCCTTCCCTGGGCTCTTGCTATCAGCTGAAAATGTAGAAAGAAGCAACATCTGCCATGAGCAGATCTAGAGCTCTGTTAGGTTTTATCATCATCTCACTGTCATAATCCTCATTATACTTACATCTGGTTAACATTTAACTTCAATTGTAAGGCTTTCAAGGTTTGCTACTCAAACTGCTTAAAACATGCCTGTTTTGTACAGTGTCAGTGTTAAGTGCTGAATGCTGTGTTTGAGGAATATATTCTTTCCTCCAAGGTTTGCTATCAGAGACTTGGACTGATTATATTTTGATCCTCTTGTATGTATTGCATTAGACAATGATTTTGAAGCCCACAATATAAAGACTTCAAGTATCTGTCAGCATATGCAGATAAAGACATCCTGGGAAGTATTTGTTGTAGTTCAAACACAGCTGTCCAAATACACCAATAGAATGTCACAATTACTTAAGACATAAACATTGAAAACCTTTAGTATTTCCAGTAAATCTTGTTTTGCAGGATTTCATAGATGAAGTTTGTTTAAGATGGTATTAAATAAAAACCCAAAAGTCAATGATTTGCAAAACAAAGCCATGAACAAGAGTAAAATTATTCCACCAAGTTTAATTTCTTGTACTTACATACATACAAACAACTTTTTCATCCTGATGTATATTCATTTTTATTGACATACCAAAAAGAAAATAAAAATGTACTAGTAGGTATTAGAATTTAATTCTAAAAGCTGGACTTACCAATTGATCAAAAATAGCTTAAAATGAAAAAGTTAATGCTCCTTTCAGAGTCTGAGTTCAAATCATCTCAAGTTTCCAGGATCTAAAGAGTAATATAAAGAAATACCTGTTCAAATTGGGAAATAATTTCTTTCTGCACTTAACTTTTTTAATTTTAATTTTGTATTGCATGTAGAGCATATAACTCTATATCTATGACAATTTTTTTGTTTAAAACCTATGTGTATATATATACACACAGTTTTTGTACAACATAGAAAAATTCAAACTTAGCAAGAAAATGTTAATGTTTATGCATTATTTAGTCCCAGAGTTGCCACGAAATCTGCCCACACAGAGTCCCAACAGGTGCCAAACATACAGAAGGGCTGCCAAAAGCTGAGAGCATTGCATAGGCTCCATCTCACACTCAGTCATTTAAATTCATGTGTTAATCTCTGCCTAGTTTATTGAAATCTGCCAAACTGAGGAAGAGAGATACCATTTTAGTGATGATTCAGACTTTACAAATCTTTTGTTTTTTCATATATGTTAACTAATTTTCATTAACTTCTGGTTTGTAATGGTACTTACATGTGGTTAAGAAAGAATAACCAGATTTAAAGAAAATCCTGGGAAGATAAGTCTTTGCCTTTGCTTTGTTTATTACTCACTGGTGCACCAGAAGTCTGTAGAGGCTTTGGAGCTCGTAGAAGACTTAAGGATGATTAAGATAAAATGTGTGTCCACATAAAATAAACATGAAAGATGGATGCATATTCTGCACTTTGACCTGACAGTAGTGGGAATGTGCTGGTTTAAATTCACTGAACATGCTGATAATTTAAAGTCTTTATTAAAGACTTTAAAAACGGTTTACTGTGTAAAACTGTCACATGAGTAAAGATATCTAGGAATATTAGAACATTTATGCCCTCTAAATAATATAGAATTATATATTATAAATAATATATAAACATATAATAGTTTCTGCTTATTGAACTGTAGAAAACATTGAAGATCTAACAGGGCTTAATACAAATATTCTTTTATAAATCATTCTAAACTGGGGTGCAGAATAAAATAAAATTAATTAAATAAAAATTAATCTTTTATATATGTTTAAGGAAATGGTTATAAAAAGGGGGCTAAAATTCAGCAGAGACTATTTTTTTTCACCTTCACTTTAGATGGGAAGGTTCCCTCTTTGTATCTAGCACTGTTAAACCTACTCCCTCAGGAGCAAGTTCTTACCCTCATTCAAACAAAACTCTTCTTGGGATAATTTGTGCTTTTTACAGAGTCGTGGAAGGGCTGAGGTGTCCCATCAGGTCCCACAGAAGTGTTTTTTTTCTAGTTTGGTTTAATGTGCCCTTAACTAATCCTTTGCTATGTCTCAATTTCACCATGCTTCCTCACAAGTCTCTGGGGCCTGTGACTTGGAGGTTACCAGTAAAGACATTGAGTACTTTGGCCTTCCCTGTGCCCTTTGTCACCAGGTCCCCTGCCCCATCCATCAGTGGGTCCCTGTGACTTTATTTCCAGTGTGTCTGTTGCTGTAGATACACCTGTAGAAGTCCTTTCTGTTGCCTTTTACTTTCCCTCACCAGATTCAGCTCCAGATGGGCTTTGCCTTTTCCCTGTCTTTCTAATTCATTCTGTATTGTTTCTGACAATTTAAAAAAGATGAAGGTTTTTCTCTTTAGCTCATGTCTTCAGATTACTGAAGGCTGAAGTGCAGCTAGTTGTAGTTGAAATAAGAGAATAGCTGTTTCTGAGAATCAGCCTCCCCTATTTATAAAGGCAATTTTTAGCAGCTTCAGTTTCTTTCTGTGAGAAAAGCTCTTTGAGTTCCCCGTCAGATACAGGAGAAAGCATATTGCAAATTGGATGAAACTGATAAGGAGAAACAGTTTCTCAGATGGTTCTAGCAAAATGAAAAGGAGAAAATGTTAAGCCAAGTCCTCCTTTCCTAAATCTCAGTGTTGTAGATGGTAAATGACATCATCTTTAGCAATTATAGTTAGAGATGTAAAATGCTAATGGCATATTACCCTGAAGGCATTTTGCAGAACATGCCCTGGAAGCAGAGATTTAAGAGGTAATAGAGGCACTTGACAACTCTTAATGAAAGCAGTAGCTTGAAAATCACACATTTCCAGGCTTTTAAGTGCAGTGTCATAAGGCTTTCAAAAACCAAGGGAGGTTCACTAAAGCGTTCTTGCTTCATGTTCTTGTGAATGGAAATGAGCTCCTTTGCCTGTCTTGTAGAAGTGTTAGCTGAGAGGCAAGTGTTGAAAGAAACATCAGCAAGTTCAAGCAGTGGTGGATGCAGAAGCAGTAGCACTTCTTGTTAGATGCAATAGGGATTTTGGGCTCCATGGTCCAAGTTTTGCAAGGTGTAAGTATTACAGAACAATTAAAAAATACATATTGGAACAAGGAGCCAGAAGGGTGTCCTCTTGGATTTTGTTTCCTAGCAAATGCCAAACCTGAATTTTATTGGAGTTTTGAAAACCTTTTGATGAACTCTGTGCTTTGAGCGCAGCTGGGGTGATTTATGGCTTTTTGATTTCAATCTGTAACAGTCAGAACTTCGCTGGGTTGTGCTGCAGTTTTGAATTTTTGAGGTTTCAAATGCAAGTCATTAGCTTTTTCCAGCCCTTCACTTAAATATTTTTGCAGATAAAATTTTTCTTCCAGCTGTTCATTGTGCTATTTCAGATAAATAAAAATGAAACAAAACAAAGCACCCCCACAACCTGCTAATAAGATTCAAATAAATAAATGTCTATTTGAGTTTCAGTTCAATTTTACTTACCTACTTTAATGCTTCAGTCTGCAAGTCACGTGCAGTATGTTTGACAGAAAAAAAAGTTAGCAAGATATGAGTTTCTCAAACTAAGTAGGGGTAACCAGGCTGTGCATTATAGGGATTGTAACAGCTTGTTTTTATCAGGGCTTTGGTGGTTTTAAATATTATATCTGTTCAAAATAAGTGTAACCTGTACTTTGCATAGTGCTCCTTTGAGTCATGCCAAAACAAAATGTGTGAAGCACTGCTTGCATCTCAACTGGAAGGTTTATTAGCTGTAACTGGAGCCAGCATGACACTGGTTACAACGAGTTAGCAGCTGCTCTCTGATAGTTCTGTAGCACAAAGACCAAAACAGATCAATTCTACAAGTGATTCTTACTTCCCTCACATTTAATATGCAATTATTTGTTACAGTTCGTGGAGAAGCTGGGTGAAACATCCTGTAAGTGCATTTCCACTGTGGATACAGATGGATACATGGGATTTTGGGGTGGTGACTTAAGGAGGGGTGATATGAGCTGGCCAAAGAAGGTGAATCCTCTCTGACTGTCAGCACACTGTGCATGAAGTGTGCCCAGAACCATGCTCTGTCCCCAAGGCCAACTGTCAGGGGGACCTTGTGTCCCTGCTAATGAACTCTCCCAGTCTGTAAGCAAAGGTGGAGGTGTGAATTTGGCACCTGGAAACGAACAATGGAGGGTTTTCATTAAAAAGGATTTCTGGAGATTGCTTGAGAGAGTGTTAGCTGGGCCAGACCTTCCCAGATGCCTTTCTAACAACTGAAAAATATGCACAATATCAGTGCTTGGGAACATTCCCTGGAAGCATTTTAATGTAAGTGTTGATACAGTCTCAATGTCTTTCAGGATGTTGGCAAAGTCTTGTTTTTCACTAACTCAAAAAAAAATTACTCTAAGAAATTCAACATATATTTGCTATATGAGCATGAAATGTTGCATATACTCCTGTTTCACTGTCACCTTCTGTGTGTGTTGAGCACTAATGTCTATTGATGGCCAAATCTTTCCTGACAGTTTGTCAGAAACCCACTCTGCAATAGATGAGACATAAGATCTGTTTTGGCCTGATGCCAAGAGAAATGACGGGGTGGGGGAAAAATGTATTCCAGGGAATAAGTACACATCATTCTTGAATCAGAAACTGCTAGTTTCAGCACCAAGCATATTTTACAGGAAGCAAATGTAAATTCATTGTGTTTTTCAGTTTGTACTACATAACAATAAAAGCTCATATTTATGCAATGTTTTTATGATACAATGGTCTTGAAAATGCAGCTACAATTCATGATTAATGCCATGCATATGCTTACATCGTGATGGCTTCTCCCATTGAGTCAACAAATGAGAATATTGTGTTCCTGAGAAGTCAGTTTGATTTCCATGTGCATAGCCACACATGTCACACAGTGAACTTTCTCTGTTCACTGTATCCAATTTCTCCTGGAGTCTCCTCTCCTGTAACCGTCTGACTTGTGGTCATACACACTTAATGACTATCAGGACCTCTTTTCCCACTAATTATATATTATATTCTGAAATACTTCTGGAAGGTGATCTGGGAACTACCTCAGTATGGTGGTCGAAAATGTACCTCATTGCAAGTTTGAATTTCAAATGGAGAATAAACTTTTATGCCTTACTGATTAAGACCTTAATATCCATGAAAGCAAATAATACAATATTACTTATCTCATTTTTATTCCAGGGCACAGTTTTTAAGTGTTGCTTTCAGATACTAGTTTTGAAATTGTGACAGTGCCTAAAAAGTGACCATGTTTTTCTTTTTTTCCCTTTTATTTCAGCTGTGGGACCTACTGCAGAAGTTGCAGTTCATCATGACATACATTGCTCCCTGGCAGATCGCCTGGGGGTCATCGTTCCATGTTTTCGCTCAGCTCTTTGCAATACCTCATATCCTTTATAAATTCATTTTTCTTTGTTCTTAAGTTCCTTTTCATGTATGCAGCCTATTTACAGTGTTTGAACAAAATTTGAAATTCTTACCTAATTTACTTTAAAATTTGAAAATCTTGGAAATCTTGAGAAAAAACACCGTTTTCCTTTTTTTTTTCCTTTTTTTCTGCATAAGATCTGAAACTGGGAAACTCTGAACTCTGACTGGTGTTGTTTATTCCTACCCAGCCACATTCTGGAGATCACTTACTTTCCCAGTCCTCAGCACTGAGTTTTGATGCATCCAGAAAGAAATGTTGTGACAGACATATTTCTGGGCTTATGGCTGACTGAGCTCTGAAATATTAGTTTCTTTCTCAGTTGCTTCTAGTTGGTATGTCAGATATAAATTCATTTCAGTGAGCCAATTTCTGCTGCAACTGTCCTGATTTTTTTTTTTTCAATTTCAGAAGCAGCTAGATTTTTACATTTTAATGTAAATTTTTTAGTTGGGATGCTGAGAAAAATTCTCCTTTTTAACCTTTCCACTCTGCTTTGTGAGTAACAATATATGTTTGTCAACACCAAAGCTGTCTTTCAGAAGCAGTCTGTTTTGGTGCCTGTTCCAGGGCTGTCTCCAGATTTGTGGATATGGGGAATAAAACACAGAGTTCAATGACCTCCAAACGTCTGTGGGGTTATAAAATATATATTGAATTTTTAGAACAAAAATTATTCAGTTTAAATTCAAATTCAGTTAGAAACTTGATTGAATACAGAAAATAAAAAAGAAAAAAACATTTTAACTGAACAAATTTAACTTTATGGACATCTAAGGCATTACCAGATTATAACTTTTAATTTCTTCCTTTCCTGCTAAACAAAGTTGTGGAAGAAGGGTTGACAAAGCGATTTTAGTTCAGACCTACTGACGAGTTTACTTTGTACTGTTTATTAGATGTATGCACTTAAGTCTTTGTCCCTTTCATCCCACAGGGTTGGGTTTTTTTCCCTTGAGTGATTTCTTCCCTCTGCTCTTTGCTGTGAAACATAAGCAATGTTGAGTAATAGTACTTATGTTTCTAGATAGGAAGAATAAATGAGAGCCTCAGACAGAGGGACGTGCACACAGAGTAACTCCCAGAGGGGAAGTTTTAGATTGTCTGCTTATAAAAGGAAAACATTATAAAAACAATGATCTGTCCTAAGAGTTTTAGGTTATTTGTGACAAATCCTTCCAGAATTTCACAACAAAAAAAATATTTTTATTTCTGTTGGGGAAGTGTATATGAATTTATTTAGCAAAACATACAAGCAGTAAGATTATATTTCAACAAGTTTCCCTTTGGTCACAAATATTTTCTGCAGTGATAACTTTGCTCTTGATAAAATTACAAATTAAATTTTTCGAAGTGGAAAGTAGTTAAACCAGAGTTTTGTTTGTTTACAGAGTTATTGCTAAAGTGATCTAGCCTAGCTTTTTATTATTTATATTTATAGTATGCTTTGTAAATGCAAATCTGTCTTCTAAGGCAGTGCTGCAATTAAGAAACTGGTTAAATGCTGAAGTAATATTCCCAAAACAGCAATAACTCTGCCTCTTTGCACAGTAATTTTATTTGTTGTTATCATAACCCTGCAAACAGTAATGATGAATGCATGTTGCAGTTTACAGAGGTACTAAACCTGCCATTTCTTTACAGAGTTAATTATTTGTGGCTCTTAATTGCTTCAATCAGTTCTGCAAACAGGATGTAAATTTTTAAATTTCGAAGTGCTGGCTGAACTTTTGCTGCAGAGCTCAGTGATATGAGTAGTTCAGCAAGCTGTAATGCCTTTGAGTCCAGCATGCAGGGCATGAAGGGCAACACATGGGGAGCTTTGCCTGGTGAGGAGGGTGGAGAGTCTCCACCATTAGAAATCTTCAGGATTTTAGGTGAATGTCTGTCAGGAGTCACACAGGTTTAGCTGATCATGCTTGTGGCTGCTAGATGGACTAGGTGACCTTTCAAAGTCTCTCTTAAACTCTAAAGACCAGGAACAGGAATGGGCTTCAGACTTGTGGATAGATCTGCATTTAAGTGGGTAAGATGAGGTTATGTATTTCTAAATATCAGCATGCTGAGAAAGTCCGTGTAGTTTGTCATTCAAAGGAGGATTTTACCTAAAAAGTCAACAGTGAAATTGGAGAAGAAAAAAAAGGAGTTTTTAGTTGAGATTCTCCTGTTTAGGAGAGTTTCTGCTTTGGTTGTTTCAGGGTTACACCTCTAACATCAGGAAACAGAGCCTTGTGACAGCTTTCCCATCCACTAAGTGACTGTGTGCCTGGAAGGGACCTGTAGTAATTGCAAGTAAAAATGTGGGGTTTGAGAAAAAGAGGATTTGAGCTGGCCTTACTGCATAGTTTTGTGTTAGGGGATAAAAGATTTTCAAAATGTCAGTCTTTCACTTACTTGTTTTGAAGCTGGTTTGAATTTAAACAGATTTTTAAATTGCAATAATTAATCCTCAAAGACAATGTTTTCTTTCATGTAGAAGAGTTTTTAGCTTTGGGGTTTTTGTTCTCAAAATTTGATTTTGTCCATGTTAGAAAGAAAATCCATTATTCACACAGAAACAAGTTCTGCTTCTAGACAATGTAGCCTAACAAAGATGGTACACAAGAAACCTGGCTTGGGTCATAATGTAAGAAAGTATACCTGCAAGGTTTTGACACTTCTTTTTTACTTAGACATAATTAAAGCATTGGTATTTAAAATAACTAAATAATAACCTAATATAAACAAATTGGATACCCTCAAATAAAAATACCCTGATGACATAATTGCCCACTGCACACATGAACTATACTTAAGAGAGTCAGATGCTATTACTTGCTCTCATGACATGCTTACAGATAGGAAACAGTTAAAATCACTTTTCACAAATCAAATGAGCAATGTCTTCTACTGTCCATTTAGTAGAGCATTATGTCTTTTAAGAATAAAACCCCCCGTTGCTCCTGATTATGTCTGAGACACAAACAGTTCACAGTGGTGTGTGCAATGTCTTACCTCGTGATGGTGGCAATTTTTAAATCAATCATGATATTAGTACCCACTTTAAAAAACTTGGTTTGCTGTCCTTATCTGTCCTCTTTGTTCTCTTTTCCTCTCTTCAGCTCCTGTGCCTCCTTCCCTTATCTGACACTTGTAAATACTTGTTCATCTTTCACAGCCAGTGCTTGGTTATGACTACAGTGTAATGTGACAGTTTAACTTTTGTGATGCACTTGCTTTCTGCTCTGTGCTCTCTGCCAATTTTTTAAACTTTAGACTCTCAGGGCAACTCATTTTTCAATCTCTCTAATGCACAAAGACACTGTTCCAGACCTCTGTCTTTTAGTAAGGTTGAGAGATTTGAAAGGTATCTTTTGGCAAATATTTGTTTCTAGATTTTGCAAATGGATTTGAAAGCATGGCTAGCTAGCCATTTTATGGAAATGCTGTACCAAGAATGATGTGTTAAAATGGGCTTTTGGTGCAGTCTCAGGGATTGTGGGACACACATACAGTATATTGCTAAAGGAGAGTAAGCTAAAATACTGTTGTTATTGGGTAATTTTACGTGAAATTGAGTTCAAGATGTGCTTGATCACTGTGCGTTGATAGTGGTTCCTTTAGTTCATGGCTTCTTTATTTTGTACCTCCCTCCCAAGAGAGGTGTAAGGAATGAGTACTGTTTTCTTATACCAGTTTGAAAGTATTTTTCCTTTAACTTCATGGATGTGGTATGAATTAATGAAGAATTTAGGCCTAACATTTTATGTGCTTGCATTTATTTATTTGTGTTCCTTTTAACTTGTATCTTTTTCAGTATCCTTGTCCATCTCCTAACTTGTTTTCCAGCAGTCTGAAGTATGACTTTATATTTAAAGTAAACTATGGATTCAGGCATTCATTATGATGTTTATGTGTGATAGTTACTATTATGTGTGATACTTACTATTACATGTATTACTAACAATTCCCCTGTCCTCACCTTCTCATTTCATATATATTTCAAAAAGTATGAAATGCTGAACATTTTTTAGCTTTTGGTCAGCATGAAATATTAAATTCTCAGTAAGAATCAATGTGAAAGCATGACTTTGAACCAGCAGGTTAGATTATAGAGGCATAGTTTCTCCACAAACCAGGTCATTCCAAAACAAGCAGAAACCCACAGAACAGAACATTGGACACAGCGAAAGCAAGACTCCAGTGTGGAGAACAAATAATTTCCAAGAGATTAGTTTCTTCCTCGTGTGTGTGTGTGTGTGTGTGTGTTTTAAACTCTGTGTCAGACTCTGGAAAGGCACTTTTATGTTACAGAAGGTACCTTAGGTAGCTGGAAAAGGACACTTGCTGTGCTGCCTGTGCCTAGCATCTCTCCTCAGGCAGAGATTAGACAGGGTCACCCCAATAATAAAACTGTGTAGCATTGAAGAGCCATTCCATGGTGGTAATGGGTGATTGGGCACTGCCTGCCTTCCTCCCTTTCTGTGTTACCTTAACTTGCAGTTTTCAGACTCTGCTATGCTTTTTTTCCAAACTCTGGCCACTTCAGTCTTTTCTACACCACTGAGTCCATTTCTGGGCAGTGTCATCTTCATCGCATCGTATGCACGACCAGTCAAGTTCTGGGAGAAGAACTACAAGTAAGACTATTCAAAATTTCTACCCTTGTTATTTGTAAAGGTTTTACTCTCATTAGTTTAATTTCTGGTGGTATTTTTGTTTCCAAAGGTAATCCTTAAATTAGGGTATGAGAGGTTAATCTTTGAATCTTGTTTCTGGTGTTTTACTTTCCCATGGTTATTTGGCTATTTCTGAAAATGTATTTAAACAATTATCACTATGTTACAGATGAGGTGTCATGTTGCATTTGTTGTACAGACACACAGTAACAAAGCTGTGAAAAAGAAAAAAGCAGTAAAACTCCCAGTTGTCAGCCTTTTTTGTCTTGCTAGCTAGTGCTAGCAACTAAATCCATGAAGCCTTTGGCACTAGCAGTCAGATTGCATAAATACATTTTATACTAACTAGGCTGATTAAATGCTACCCTGTGGGATGCAGCAGGTAACTGCAGCTGCACAACAGTGATACAAAGGGAAAATTGCATTGGCCAAGCCCACACCAGTGAGAAGGAAGGGCCATACACTTACCACACCTCTTTTGTTGCTGCTGCTGTGTATCTTAGTTTGAAGAGTTTTATTTTGTTGCATTTTGACTGGTGTTAGTGAGTGAATATGTACTCATCTATAAAGAAATTAGTCCTACAAAGCCAAGTTGTATAAAGAGGCTTTGTATTCATTTCTGAACGTGATGAGATTTGTGGAAACCTTTCAAGGGGAGCTGCATTTTGTACACTGGGACTAGATCTTAACAAAATTCTCTCTCACATCTTTCTTACTGGGTCAGCAGTTTAGTTGTTTCAAGGGAGTGAAGTGGAGGGCAGTTGTGGAAAGGCAGGAAGCTACCACTAATGCCACAGACAGCTATACATGTTTGGACAGAAACTTCAAACAGTATTAAGTGAGGATTTTAATGTTTGCTACATGTTACATCAACCAGAGCATTTTGAAGGCATGCAGTTCCCTTTCTAGGTACCAGTTAGAGAACCAAACTCTGTTGAAGGCACGTCACTGCCATGTTGTTAGGTTAGTGCCAAGTCTCTCGGTTATTGTCAAGAGTAATAGAGGGGTTCATTTGTATTTGCTTTTGGTTTGTCTAATCTTTTGATACAAAATGAACAGGGGATATTCACAGGAAGTATCAAAAATACTGAAAATTGATACTTAATATTTTTAACAAGGTATATGTGTGACTTGTTTTCATCAGTAGTGACCATCTGTGAGTCTCACTAAGGGAAGTGAAGAAGGTGGTGCTAATAGTTTTGCAAAGCAAGGTAATTACTTTCTGCAAAAATTGTAAAACCTCAAGTGCAGAAAACCAAACCCTTTTAATACTTTAATCCACCACTGCTTGTCCTTTCAAAATAAGCAGCAACTACAACATTGTTTTCGACCTGAAGACTCACATTATTCTTTGTGAAAAATTGTGCTTTGTTGCTTGTTAGAAATTCCACTGTATCTTCTGTGACCTCACTTAAAAACCACAACCTTGCCTCTCAAAAACCTTTCAGAAGTAGAAAACAGCCTTGTAGGAGGTTCAGATTGTCATCAAAGTGAAATAAATCTTTGCCTGAACCTGTGGCATCTCAGACTATGTACAAGGAATGACTCCTCCTAAATTTGTATTCATTTTGTCTCTAGTACTTCTGATTCTTCTTTGCATTACTTCCATTTCATAGGAGGAACTAGCCAGAATGAGTGAGAGTTGGATTGAAAAACTCCTGGTTTATTAAAAGAATACCATGAAAAGACAGAAAAAGGCAAGGAAGGGGAGTAATTTTGTGTTTAGAATAAGGAAATTTTCTACAAAATACTTCAAGTAATTGAACGAACTGAATGGGCCTGCCTTACTGCTTTGAATATTGACCTTTCAACATTTAAAAATTCAAAGGGATGGCATAATTGCTTCCTTTTTGAACTTTGGAGTTAGATAGGATCAGAAACTTGAGCTGGAGTGGAAAGTTCTTCTGGCTCCTGCACTGACCTGTCTTTGGGCTGCAGCTCCTTACAGCCAGATGTGCACTGAGTTTTAGGGTTATATAAGACAAAACAGAACAAACAGATGGGGAAGTTGCTATACAGATTTCTTTTTTGGAATGCATTGACAGTTTCCCCAAATTCAGCTCAGGGTATTCCTGGAAAATCACAGGTTCACTGCAGTGTGGTCTAAGTTCATACGAAGCAGAAGCTCTTGGAGATTTTTTTGCTGTTTCCATACTCACTGCTTGTTTACAGGAACTTTTGCTCAGGAAAAGCTACCTTAAATGTACTTTATATAGCTTTTCTCTTTTGCTTGCTTCACATACTTGTTTTCAAACACTTCCTTGCTATATTGATGACTGCATTAAATTATCACATATTAGCTAAAAATAATTCATTTACACTTATATGAAGCTAGATATTGTCAGTTCCAGGGTTATTTTTCTTTAATAATTTAATCTCTTAATTGGAATAACTAAAAACAATTTTGACAAGCAGTCTAGATATCAAAATTGTTTTTCTTTCAAGTCATAAATTAGATTGCTTTCTTAGATTATCATTCTGTACTGATTATAATTGGTATTTGCATGCTTTTCTGCTGTCAAGCAAATTTCATTGTTGTTTCTCTTAAGGAAAAATTCTTTTTGCTTCTTGTTTGGGCCAACAGCCTGAAATACGATGAGGAAAAAAAATACAGATCATTTTTGGTAGACTGAATCCAAAGTTGAAACTTTGGGCTTTAGAAAGTATAGAGTACTATGTTTATTAATAGAACAGGGCTACCAGGCCAGTAAGTCTGAGTGCTGAGCAACTGATCCACCTGTTTCTTAAAGTGTTGGTTTGGTTGTCCCTACCTGGTGTTTTCTGAGTGCACACACATGTATCTTGTGTTTCTAGGTTTCTCTTAGTCCTACTTTTTCTGCTGGCCAAAGAGGAGTTTGAATCCTCAGGTTTCTCTGACTGAGCTTCTGCCATTCTAGATGATGGCAAGCTGGAGCTGAAAGTCTTGGAGAATTTGAAATGGTGGCTTGTTTGTTTTTTCAAGGAACTGAAGGACTCTAGTGGGTAAAAAATAGAAAAAGGGATTCATTTTGATAGCAAGCAAACTGTGAAATTCCTAACAGGCTCTTCAAAATTCAGGACTCACGCTGTGCCTGTTTGTGCTCTTGTGGTGTGTGTGCAGAGCATGGGTGTTCTTCCCTGCAATCAGCAGATGCTGTTTGTTTTTAGTGTGCCCTTTGGTACTCTCTGCAGGCAGAGTCTAGTACACCAATACATCACTGAGGCCAGGGATTCTTCAGAGGGGAAAAGGAAGGGCGACTAAGAAGAAGAGAAAATAAGGCATTAAGGAAGGTGAATGAGAAAGAACTCTTACAATCACAGTTTTGCAGCTTTTGCTGCCTTTGTTGTTGAAAAGAGAGAGATGTAAAATGAGAAGCTCTGTACTGCTGCTCATGAGCTGATTACCTTGTGGGAGTTCAACTATGAGAATTTTTCTTTCTCTCTGTTATTTTTGGTTTATTTGTGTTTTTTTTTTCTTGTTTTACAAAGGAAAGTTTGCTGTGACACTGGTTTTGTCCAGCTATTGGCCTGGGTCCTGCTTCCCAGTTTGAAGAGTGCTCTTTTAGTCTCTATTTTCACAGCTGTTGGAATGATTAGGCTGTAGATGTCAGAGAGAGAAAAGGAAATAGCAGTAAATCTTGTTTAATGTATAGACACTTTAAAGTATAAAGGGTTTGTCAAAACACTGTTGTTCAATTCCTCTGCTTTTGCTTTTTTTCCTCATATACTTTGTCACTCTGCAGCCTGACTCTTTCCTTCTCCTCCCTTCCTCTTATCTTGCTTTATATCTTGGATATGACAATGACAGAACAGAGTAGGAAGTTTACTTTTATTCCCCAGTGGGTCTAACAGCTGGATCACGTGGGACAGCCTGTTTGTTCTCTGCTGCAGCTGTGACTTGTCCCCACAAACAGCAAACTGCCACCAGGAATCTGGAAATTTCACTGTTTACAAGCTGCTTGTCTCTCCTGCACCTTCCTGTTTCTATTCTTCTGGTTCACTGCCTATTTTTGGGTAAGGCACAGCTTGCATTTGCTTTGAAGCGCTTCAAATGAATTACAGTGCGGTGTAACTGAATTAATTAGATGTCTCTAAAGAGGCTGTGATTAAATTGCCAGTTATCTCACACTGGCATTACAGGATGCCTCTCTGTGTTTGGGACTAGGTGAGCAAGCCTTTCTTTTCTCCATCTTTTTAAAAAGTGTATCACTGTGTTATTGTTCCAGTCATTGTGGTCTGGAAAATAACCACCTGTAGGGTTAATACAGCTGGGATTGGAGGGTGAGGAAAACCTGCCCTGCTTCAGATGTAGTGCAGATGGCTTTTTCTTCTTTTCTCCTGCCAGCTCACTTAACCTGCCCGTTGCAGACAGCCTGCAGGTGGAATGGGAAGAGTTTTCCCAGTGTATATGTAATTCTGGTTGATCCCACATTATGCACGTGTGTGGGAAAAGGAGCTGTGAAAAGTACCTGTCTGCTCCCTCCCTTTTTCTCTATAAAATAACAAGTCTTCCATTTCCAAATGCTTATTTTTAACACATGCTGGTGCCTCTGGTTTCCTTGTGAGCCTTCTCATCTGTTACAGCTCTTAAAACCCCTGCTCCAAACACAAAATATCATTTACCCTTAACTGTCCCTGGGCCTTGTTTGGGATTTGCACACTCAGACCTTTCAAGCTGTTCTTTTTTAGGGCTGGATTTCTTTTTTTCTCAGTCTTTTTCTTGCTGTGTTGTTTGATTTTCCACATGTTTTTAGACCTCCATAGTAGTGATGTTTACAAAGGAACAACTGCAGCAGACATTTATAGTTCAGTAATGGCTTGGACTTTGATTTATATTTATAGCATAACTTCAGCATTTCCCCCCGCTTTTTTCCCCTAATTGACAGGAGATAGTGTTTGCCTTATTTTGTTAAATATCATTTCAGGTATGTTATGTTCTAACTACTGTCACTGCCCTACTTAGGGTTCAAACTTACTTAGGGTTCAAACTTTCTTGAATATTTCCAGCTACCCAGTCTGAAAGCCACGTTGTAGCCTTGAGTTTTACTGCTCATTGCAATTGTTTAATTTCTTCCAAACTGATTTTATTTCTGTGCTAATTTTTGTGTTTCTCTCTGGCTGCCTCTATTTCTATCCTGTTTTTATGAACTGACCAGAAAGAAGCACTGTATTTCTGTTTACTCTAGAGTGAACTGAGGTTCCAGTGCCTTTGTTCACAGCTATTACTCACTGATGAATGCTGGCCCCTTTGGTGACTGTGGTTCTTCTAAATGACGTCTTCACTGGGTTGGCCTCAGGGCTCCTCCAGGCTTTTATTGAGTGTTCAGTTAATTTAGAACTCTTCAAAATAGTATAAATAGGTATCAGCATGGATATAAACCCTCAGATGGGTGCTTATTAGTTCATGGGTCTTACAATTCAGAACAAATAGCACCAACGCATGAACAGTTTTTAGTCTGAATTTTTGGGGTGCTGTCTCCAAAGCAGAAGGACTTACTGGTCCTATTTACAAAGCATGTAGAATTTGGTGAGAATCTTTCTGGAAACTTCAAAGGAAACTTAGATCTGTGAGAATCCAGCCTCTACTGGTATGCTACAGCCTATACTGAGGGATGCTTAGGCCTAACTTGGCATCCCTGAATATAGCGTTCATGCAGTTGTAAGTGGCAGTCCCTGGCTGGCAGCAGTGCAAAAGCTGAAATATTAGCAAGCTGCTGCTATTTTTCCTTTGTTGCTCTTCTCTTAAGATTGGCAGTCTTCCCAGTAGAGGTGATTTTTTTTTCCTTGGAAAAACATGTTCCTCTCTTTAAACAATGAGCATAAACTGGTCTTTGGGAAGTTATGCCCTGTTCTCCAGGGGAATTTGTGGCCACGCTTCTGGCACTGGGGGAGAGAATAGGGAAAATCAAAACGTTTGAAGAACAAAGAACATCTTTGTGTGTACTTCAGCCTTAGTTCTTCATGAGCTCTCTGAAATTACTAATGTTACTCATTAGACTTATTCATCTGACTCTTCTCAAGACCCTTCCCTGTCTGCTCCCTCCTGTAGTGTCTAACCATTCTGTATCTTGCACAGCACCAGTGCTGCCCACGGACTTGCACCTGCAGCACTTGCCTGGTCTGGGAATCCTTAATCCCTTTCAGTGTAGAGCTTTGCAGAGTGACAGAGCCGTAGCATTCAGGTGTGGGAGGTATTGCTTGAGGTACAGCCCCAGGCTAAAAGAAGCCCTGCTAGAAACTACCTTCCCTTCAGTGTCTTGAGCTGTGATCTCCCCAGGAGCAGGTGACCACGTGTGCCCCTTTGGCCACCTGCTGTGGTACTGAGCTGTGTGCACCTCCTCTCCAACCCAGTCCTCACCTCATCACTTGACTCCACGTGTGGAGTCACAATGAACTGGGAAAATGTGAGAAAGGATGGGCAAGGAAAACCAGGAACCTTCAATCAAGTAGGTCCGGTATTAAAATGTTTTCTGAGTTGCTTGGAGTTTCCCACTCAAGGAAGGCTATATGAAATTCAAAGATGTAGTTTAACTGTTTGGCAGTATCTCTTTAACTGGTAACATCTCTTCTTCTCAAATTTTTGCCCCTGGCAGTGAATAAAACAAATTGAGGCTAATTGAATAGGAGCCATATGTGTGATAATTAATTGGGAATGTACTCTGATTCAGTGCTCTGTAGTTCCCTGCCGAGTTAAAGATGCATTCACAACTCCAATTCACTGAATCATTCTAAGAGGACAGAGTAAAGACAGAAGGGAGACATCAGAAAGGGAATGCATGCTGAGATCAGGAGGAACACAAGTAGAGATCAAAACTGTAAGTGGCATAAATGGAAAGGGAGAGGAGTGGGTGGGCAAAAAGGAAAAGGCGTACAGTGAAATATATGAGAGGATAACCCAACAGACATGGGTAAGCAGGAACTCAGACCTACAGAAGAAATGCAGTCATGAGCATGATAGAGGAGGGCTTTTAAATATATGTAATTGGAAAAAAAGGCAGCAACAGGATATAGCAGACAATAATGGACTCCCATCAGAAACAGAGCACTTGGAATGTTTTAAGGGCTTATGTGGATATACAGTGGCACTAAAGATTTATAATGCTGTTCATCAAATCATTAGCTTCCAAATTATGTAAATCTAATGAGATCAAGTCAACTCATGAAATTTCTGTCATGACAAATATTGGAAACCCTCTGAAATGGGTTGACTGAATTTCCATAAGAATAAGTATTCTCAGTAAGTGTCCATCCCATTCACTTGAATAATGTAGATCATGTCCTGTTTGGGATTTAACTGTATCAGATATTGCAAGCTGAAGTTCAGAGTACTAAACCTTCCATTCAAGGAAATGCTTATTCAAGCCACTTTTGTCAAAATGTGAAAACTGTTAAAGCTGAGATCTGAAAGGAGATGTTCAGCAAGTGTAACCATTCTAACCCAGGTGATCAGATACATTGTGCACAGGTAGCTGCAGGGAATAGTTCATGCTACAGGATGCTTGGGTCTTGGTTGTCTCCTAATACACAAAGGTATGCACTGGACCCATTTGGTTGCCTTGGGGCTTGGAAGAGCAAAATGTAAACTATCTCTTCTTTCTGGGATAATGCAAAATGCAGAATTATGTCACCATTGCCACTGAGAATTGCCTCTGAAACTTTGTGCTAGTTGGGACTAGGTAAATACTGGATGAAAGCTAGAGGGATTTTTCTTTTAAAGTCCTTTGACTAGCAGTGTTTGCTCTCAAAATATTAGAAATGTTTTCAGTCTGAAGAGCACTGTAGAGGATACCAAGATGAATGCTGTAAATTATTAACATTCTCAACAGTCTTTGCAGTAAAAAAAAAAGGGGTATTGGAATTTATCCTTCTTTTAGATTGGATTTTTACTTACTGCACAGGAGCAGTAAGATTTTTGTTGTTCTTCAGTGTAGTGTCACTGATGTTGCACTTGCATGTTTGCAGCACTGAAATGGCTTGGTTAGATTCTCTTTTGCCTCCTTTCATCTTTTGGTGAGAAATATGGATATGGAAAACCCTGTACTGAACTAAACTAGTGTTTCTGATACAGGCTTTCTTTGGAAGATCAGTTTTTGTCTTAGTCTTGTATTTCCTCATACTTTCTTGCCATCTCTACCTTCTAATTATATTATTAAGCAGTCACCTTGAGTCTGCAAGTGAGAATTAAAATATCTTAAATGTACATTATTTTAATACTGCACACTGAAAAAGCATGAAAGCAGTTTGTTATCAGCAGTAAAGAATATCAAGAATGAATTTTGAAATGCCTTGTTATCCTTTCCTCCTTTTATGATGTTTAAACAATGTGTCTCTCTTTGTGTGGAGTAAAGGAGAAAAACATCTTGGCCTCATTTGCTGAAGCAGCTCCCAACATTTGTTTTGGTCTTGTTTTTTTTCCCCCCTGTCTGTTCTCACTCTCTCTGGTGAAAACTTCACTAGGACATTTCTCATCACCTCCTTTCTACTCTCCAGCTCCTTGCAGTTTCCCAGGCTTTTGCTGTTTCACTCATAGACTCCTCAGTGCAGAACTCAAGTGAATCAGTCCTGTGGAGCTCTTTGCCCAGGGTTGGGCACAGTGTAGTACCTTTCCTATAATGTTTGTGTTGGCTCATGATGGGAAAAACAGAAGAATAACACTCATCTGCACTGTTTCAGATAGAGTCCTGTGCTAAGCCCCATCCTTACAGGAGTGTCAGGATCCTGACCTTTTTTACATTCTCAAGAGTCAGCACAAAAAAACTCTGCAGTTGCATAATCTTTCCACTTATAAAGCTTCTTGTATTGCTTAGTAAAAAATAATCTGAAGACAGTAATTAAATGCCTTTTAAAAGAAAAATCATAGACAAGGGGAAAGAAATTAAAGACAAAACCAGGAATATTGATGACATTTTAGTAAAGCATCAGTGAGTATTTTAAAGTACACAGATGCTTAAATCATCTGGTTTACAAAGAGATGAATTCTCCAGCTAAACCTTTGAATGTCAGAGCACTAAGGTGGGCCCTTTAACCCATGTTTGGGCACTCAGCTTTTGATCTCAAGTTCACACGTCACATTTTCATCCCCCTTGCTGCAGAAGTACAGAAACTTCCAGACAGGTGTTGGAATATGACAAATAAATGTGCTGAGTAGTATCTCAGCAGATGACCCCGACTCTGGTTTTAACACCTACTTAAACAAACAACAGCAACAAAAAAACCAACCCAAAACCTCCAAAACATTAAAAAACCAAACAAACCACAAAAAAAAACCCTAATGAACCCAAGAAGTATCAAAATCAGTTATAAAAACCTTTTTAAGAAAGTAAAGAAACTCAACGAACAGGAAGCATTATTGATAATAAGACCTTTCTATGTTTTAAAAGGGTACTTCTGTCTTTAACAACCTGGAGTTTTTATACCTTAACCCTCCCCCAGTTTCTGAGTGTGCAATCAAAGCCACTTTTTATTGTTGTTAGATGAAACAATTGCCCAGTCAGGGAGGAGGAAGAAAGCATGAAAAATAAAGATAAGAGCGAGTGATCAGGAAGGAGAAACCACTTCCATTTTTAAGAGATCCCTCTTTCTTAATGTGAGTTAAACCCAAGTTGTATCTTCCATGCAGCTGCCCAGAAAACCTGGGCAGGGTTATGCATGCAGGGGCTGTCAGTCCTTGCTGTTAAAACCACACTGAAATCATTCTGACTTTTAGATAATTTAAAACTACTTCAATATCCTTCCCCTTCCAATTAATACCATTGTTTTTACATCTGGTGTCCTTCAGGTATTGATGGGTGCCTGCTTATTCTGCCCTGTCATTCTCCTCCTGCTTCACATTGTAGACAACTGCTACTGTGTTTTTAATGCTAAGCCTTTGTTTATAGAGCCAGCAGCATTAGGCATTCACATGAAAATACTGAAGATTTTTTTTTTCCAGATTCCCATGAATAATCATAGGACTTCAGCACAGTAAAGTTTCTCTCTGTTAAATTTGCCTGTTAGATGTCATCGAGGAGTGGATTAAAATTCATTGGACACAGACAAAGAAAAACTTTGGAGCAAGCCTAGAAAGGCATCTCTGCATCTCCCAGAGGGAAACTGCTTTTCTTTGTTTTGTTCTCTTTCAAAGTAGAGATCCTCTTCTGCACAGCAGGAATCCTGGAAATCTTGCATTTGTGTTTTGGGGTAAAACTCAGCAGCAGCAGGGCAGGTAGAACAGCGGGAATTTCATTTTGATCTTCTGAAAATAATGATTTATTTAGCATCATCAAATCAGCAAAGATTTATTTATTTATTTACCTCAATTTACTTGATTCTTAATATACTCTCTATATTCCCCAGACCACCTTAATCCCCCTCAACCTTTTTTCTGTCTTTCTAAGGAAATTGGGAAACTGAAGTGTGAGAAGAAAATCTTTCCAGGCACTATGTTTGGAAAAGAGAATATGGGAAGTGACTTAATCTTTTTGCAAAGGGAAGCAATAGTTTTAATGACATGAACAGTGCTACACAAACCAGTGGATTATCTCGTGTCCATGTAAATGGGGGATTAAAAGAGCATGAAATAGATATTTCAGGAACTGAGCAAGACATTGACTTTAAAATTGCTGAAGACTTAGCTGAAGACAGTCCAACACAATCACGTTCTCTCTAGGGCAATTGCTGAAGGAACTGTACTTGGTTTGCATAGAATAATGCAATTCATGAAGAAATTCAATTACTGAGCTAATTATCACATTGGATGAGTGGTAACAACCAAATATAAAGCAAGAGGCCACTGGAGGAAAGCCCAAATGACCTACTAATCCCAAAAGTTCACTGTGAGAGGTCCTAGTTGAGAAGTAAGGATGCTGCTGGTTTGATTGTTAAATGCAGTGGATTATAGTTTAATCCAATGCAAATTCCCATTGTCTTCAAGAAGATACAAACAGGGCTTTGGTTACTAACAATTGTAGAAGTCTTTTAAAATCAAAAATTGATTATCTGACTGCATTTATTCAGCTAAGCTGAATTTCGGCATAGAAGCTTGCTTTATAAACTGTCTATTTTACTCTTGGTCTTAAAAAAATTAAATACAATTATACCTCATAATATCTGTATAAATATTTGAGGTTTTTCTAGCAGTGTCTCAAAAGTTAAATTCTTGATCATGTCCTGAGACTCCCCCATGTTTTAGCTGCTTAAATAAATCTTTAATGGAGCCTGGTTTTGTTTTGTTGGGTTTTTTTTTGTTTGTTTGTTTGTGAGAGTTGTTCTATTTCCTTCCCTTTTTCCCAGTCAGGCTGCATCATCTGTCTTGGAGTGTCCCACAGCACTTGTGATTTTCCCTGATTGTTTCATGCATCTTTCTGTCAAAGGAAGAAAGAAGAGGGGAGGGAAAAGAAATAGACCCAGAGCTGCATGCTGGGCAAAAGGGTTCCTGTTTATTATAGATTAGAATTTTATGAAGTATAGGTTGATTTGTATGGGTCTCAGTATGCCTCCAGAACAGCAGTGCTTTATAGGTTGGTAAGAAACTGGGGTAAAGAACAGTATTAACCTGTACCTTACACTGCCACACTGATTTTCCGAGGGACTGAAAGTTAATAAAGCACCTCTTACTCTTAAAACATGTACATTTGGAAATGAGCAGTGCTTCTCTGCTGAGAATAGAAAATTGATTGAATTCCATAACCTGATGTTTATGCTTACTCTTGCATATGCAGGTGGGTATATATCAGGGTAGAAGAATTCTGACAACCTTTTTGAAGTAAAATCATTCTTTATATTCTGAACAGTTTAAAAGGCCCTTCCCCCATTGCCATTTTCTGTTGAATAGGAAATGATAATTACAGTTACAATGAGCTGAGAAGCCAGGAAGAGAAATAATACCTCAAATAAAATGTTAATCTATGTAGATAATATATTAATATTAATTACAAATAATTTTAATTAAGACTCTTATTTTCTCAATCATACTTTTTTCAAAGTAGAGAACAGGCTGTTTTAAAGAAAAAATTGGTTGTTTTTGGTAGGAAGTAGAACTAAAGCAAATTTGTTTCTCTTCTGTGTGCTACATGGAAACCTATGTGCAATTTTTCTGTTGGTCAATTTTCCACAACGTTTTTGGGGAGGCCGTAGGGAGTGGATGAAGAGACTTCCAAACACGTCAGGGGCATCCTTCTCCCAGCTGGATTCAGCATGAACTTACAGCTTCAGCTCAGAAGTTTCCAGCCTTTCAAATAACCTGTGTATTGACACAAAATCCTGGGAACCAGTGCTGAGATGAGTCTCTGCTGTGTTTCAAAGATAATGTTATCTTTACACCATCCTTTTTCAGTGTTACTTAAGCTATTTGAAAACCTCCCTTATGAATGATACCCTCATTGGTGCTGACTTCCTTGGGGCACATCTGCAGTTCTTACAGTGAACAGTTGAATTCTGGCTGTGCAGGTTGACTGGCCAGGCACCAGCCTGGTCAAAATCTCCGCTGGTCCCTGAGCTGCCCACGCTGTGAGCCAGACCCACCCAGCCGTGCCAGCCTCACTGCAGTTCCACTCAGGACACAACAAGGGCCACCCCTGGGTGTCTCTCCTGGATCCCATGCCAGGGAAAGTGGTGGTGTGGCCCTTCCCCCTGTGCTTGCAGGGCTTTGTACAAATGCATGTAACCTTATGCTGGCTGTTGTTTGGGGCAAAGAGCTTGACCTTTCCCTGTTTTTGCTTTAATCTCATTTTCCAATATTTACATATTTGATAGATAGATCTTCAGTTAAGGCTAGTGGTTGAGGGCAAAACTTCTGAGGCAATATTCTTAATGAAGTGTCCTGAAATCCATGCCAGAGAAGTATTTCAGGGAAATGGATGTCTACTATGGCATTTTTATTAGCCAGAGTCTCACTTTTACCCCAAGTACCCCTGGGTGCTTAGGAGATGCTTTGGACTTGATGTTGAATATCCCTACTCACCACAACAATCATTCCCTTCTGTTTAACCCATGCTGGTCCACAGTGATTTACTCATTCCTTATTTTCAGACTTTATTAGTGTCTTTTGTTACAGATGGTAATAAAAGCTCAATCCAATACCTTTTGAGTTGCTTTCTCTTTTGTAACCATTTTTCCTGTGGTATTTGTATTCTACTGCTACAGTGAAAATACTGAATAGGGAATGTGCCACTCATAAGGGTGACAGGGTTAGTGTCTGTATGAACTAAGGCCCTCTAATTTTCTCTTTTTCAAGCAATAAGAATGACCAGGGACTCTCTCATTGCTGCTTAGCTAAATATGAAATGAAGTAAAAGATTTTTTTATTGTTATTTTTCCATAGATGTTACACACCCACAGAAATGTTTTCACCCAAAGAAAACTCCTTGAGTCCAGCTGTTTCCCTTAAGGCTTAGAAGGAAAGAAAGGCTGTTTAAGTATTCTTTCTATTCACTGTTTTGGTGGCACCTGGCTGATCTGTTTCTGGAGCCAGTTCAATTATTTAAGTACACAGTGTTGCGTCAGATGCCAAATTCTGAATGGACTGTGCTCCACAAGAAGGAAAATGGGGAGAAAGAATGTGCTGATAAACTACAATAGCAACACCGACCTGAAATAATGATATATGCCTGATGAATGGACTAGTGTGAACTGCCTAATGATGTAAACACAAAATGAAGAGCTGTGTTAAACAAAAAAATGTTTATTGTGAGAATAGTTTTTTCATATTTAAAAAAAAAACAGGATTGGCTGATTGACTGTAAACATGTCTTTATTTCCAGCACCAAAAGATCGGACCATTCCAACACCAGACTGGCAATTCAGATCGAAAAGGATGCAGGTATGGCCTGGGGGTTTGGATGTCTTGCTTGATTTGCAAAATGTGATGTATTTACACTGGTGAGGCTTTGCTGGGAAAGCTGAAGAGATGCAAAGGGTTTAACTGTTGTGTGTACAAACCAGAGCATTTTAAATGTAGCAGAGCACCAGTTTAAGTTGTGTGACCTGATGAGTAAATTTTACCCCTCAGTTACGTGTAGCTGATCAGACAGAGCTGCTGGGCTGCCAGTTGTTTGGTTAATCACAGCATTGGTGATTGTGTGGAATATGCAGCAGGCACCCTAGCAAGACTCAGAGGTCAGCTGTGGGCAGGGAAAGGTTTTGGAAAAAAGCAGCAAATTAGTGGTACTCCCATTACTGAGCAGTTTTGGCTGACAGGTCTCTCCTCTGCCCTGGAAAGAAATCTTTTTGAGAGCGGGAGAAGGGAAATTGGAAAACTTGCAAGAGGCAGAAGTAGGAAAGATGGTGGGTGGCTCTGCTGAGTGTCAGTGCAGTAAATGAGCACCAATCCATGGCCATGTAAAGCAGCTTCCCAGGCCACACCGAGTGGTTCCCATCAGACTGGGACGCGAGAGCAGTTTTTGGCACATCAGTGGACACGGAGAACATGTGGCACATCAGCTGACACTCTCCACTGGTGGGGCAGAGCCCTTTTGGGGGGAGCTGATACCAGTGCCACACACCAAAATCTCATCCCAGTGACAGAGGCCAAGGTTTCATATATGGAGTTTTTCCACTTCAGTGTTCTGTGGCCAATTTTATCCTGCCACAGAAATGGCAGGAGTTGTATTGTAATGTTAGAAATTTACATTTTAATTATTGCTGGTTTATCCCTCACACCCTTTTTATCCTTACCCATTACATTGCTAATGTGAGCAAATAAACATGAACAAATACACATCTTCAAGCAGAAATGGATTTAATCCAGAGTGTCCAAGAAGGCAAGAGGGGTATTACTAGTTTGAAGCAAGAATAGTGCTTCTTAACTATTTATCATTTAAGGCAGGAGCTAAGATTTTTTTCCCAAGGCCTTTCTGTCATCTGATAGCAATGACCTTTAGCATTACTATATATGCTAATAAATGAATTCTGTTTTAAACCCTGTAGCTCAAGAAAAGCATTCCTTATGTGTATGTGCTTAAAAGACTCATTTTATGACTTGCTTAAGCTTTGACCAAATACACTCCAGAAGGTGCACAGGTGAATGTGTCTGCATGGACGTGGGCACACATGGACATGGGGACACATGGACAAACATACCAGGGCTGTGTGTGTAATGGCCACAGGCACAAAAAGCAGTGTAGCTACAGGCCCACCCCACCTGTGGTATCAAGGAGCAATTTGTAGGGGAAGCCATAGCCTCTGGAATCCTCATCTTCTGGGTTTTTCCTCCTCCTTGTTAGACCTGCTCCTAAATATGCACAAACATAAAGATGCATGACTGCCTGTAGGTCCATATCCCTGTACACTCCCATGCATACAAATACACCTACGAGATGTTGGTTTGTGCACCAGCATTTTAAGAGTCCTGAAGGTTGGACACTGATCCACTACAGAAGAGGAAAGCAGTTTTTATATCAAGCATATATTGTGTAAAAAAGTACAAGCACAGGACAGCACCATGTTAGATTATGTGGCACCATGATAGCATTTATGAAGAGTTCAGTCCCTTTCACAAACCACCATCATAAAATGCTCCTTTTAATCCGCTTAAAGGCCACAGACCTTTAAGAGATGACACTTCTAGACTGTGATGGGGAGTTTTTCACCTGGGCATTTGTCCCAAGCAATTGAACAGCTACTATTTTTTAAGTGATAGCAGTTCTAGTGGTGAATGTTTCATTCTTACTCAATATACTAAGTAAACTCTTTCAAAATAAGTATCCTCATCTTAAGTACCAACAGATTGTTCATGGACAAAACCTTGAAAAATTCCTGAAACACTAAAAGAAGAAAATCCCAACGAAATTATTGGTAGCTGTGTGACCAAAGTATTAAAAAATCTCAGAAAAAACATTCAGATTTAACTATATGTACTGAAGTAAAATGATTTTTTGTTTCTTTACCTTAAGAATAGTATAGGGACATTAACTTAGCAGGGACTCTTATTGGAGCCCAGAAATTCTCACTGTTGTAAATCATGGAGGTTATTTGATTGAGTCTGAAATATGTATTATCACTAATGTGATCTTTTATTTACAATATTGTTCATATTAACCTGGTTCTTTGAAGGACTACCTCGGAAATGTAGATTGTATAAAGTATCAGGAAGATACTAGCTAGCTAGGGGAAGAAGATTTAAGTAGGAATGAAAAAGAACATAACATTTTACACAGAATGGCTTTGTATAATTTTTTTTTACAAATGTGTGCTGCTCTGGTTGTAGGAAATGATGACAATAATCTCAACTCCATTTTTTATGAGCATTTGACAAGATCTCTGCAGGAGTCTCTTTGTGGAGATCTGATCCTGGGCCGCTGGGGAAACTACAACACAGGAGACTGTTTTATTCTGGCATCGGATTATTTAAATGCCTTTGTGCACTTGATCGAAATTGGAAATGGCCTGGTCACCTTTCAGCTCAGAGGGCTCGAATTTCGAGGTAAGGATCCCTGATGATTTAAATAACAACAAAGCCAGCAATAAATCCTGTCTGTCTTTTTAATCTATCACAACTCTATAGTAGGACATAGAGTTTGAGGACCTTTCTCTTTCTACAGAAATTTGTCTGTTTAAAAGCTTGGTACTTCTTTGTATCATTATATGAATGTTGTTTTGAAATGTAGATGTTAAGAAATTTGGAGCCATGTTTTCTGCAGTATCATAAGACTTCCAGAAAGAAGGCAAGCTGAGTGGTTTGCTTGGTTCACAGATCTTTTGAGTAATGCTTAGTTATGTTTTCAGATTGTTTATTTTCCTCCATAACTATGAAAATTGAAGTTGTTCTTTAAATTGTTCAACCAAAAAAAAAAACTTGTCTTTGGGAAAAAAAAGAAAGAAACAAACAAAACCAAAATAAGACTGTTTCCATGGAAAATATCCTGTGTCAAACCATGCAAGAAGCCAGTGCTGAGAGAGTCTCTGTCACAGTAGAACAGCAGAGTATAATCAAGGTGACTTTTCAACAAGGTTGAGTGTGAGAAAATAGGTGACAGACTGGGTCTTTGAATGCATTTAAGTGTGGGAGGATTAGACTAGGAAATAACATGTGTGGGCTCAAGTCTTGGCTCTCTGACAGACTCCATGTAGGATGTTGAGCAGGTTGTGGTGAATGCTTCATGTTCACTTTCCTTCTTGTATAGTGGGGATGAAGATAACACTCTTGTGTCCTCAGCGAAGTTATATGGAAAGAAAACAGTAAACACCTGAAACAGCTTGTATTGTAGTACCTGATGGAATGTCTATTCAGAACAAAGGCAAATTGTAAGGAAAAACAACTGGAAAGAAAGAAAGATAATTTGTTTATCATCCTTATAATTTCTTGTTGTTGATGATGACTGTTGAGAAATACATGGTTATGCATGTGTGGTTCTGGGGCTTGCTTCAACTTCCAAGACATCTGTGCAAGTATTCTTGTATTCATCTCCTTGGGTGCTCCCAAGGTGAGCAGTGGTGCTGCTGTGTCATGGATAAGTGCTTGTGTTCTGACTTCTAAAATTTATCTTTGCTCATCATCCTTTTGTGCTAAAATAGTTCAGTGTGGGATTTGAAACAAACAGGAGAAAGAAATCTCCTTCCCACTTAAATTGCATGAGTTTTGTGAGGTGTTTTTCTTTTGCTTTATGCAGTTGCCCCTTACTGCTGGGTCCCTCTATCATCACCATTGCCAGGCAGTAGAAGTAAGTAAATATTGGAAACAGATGAAACCATATGAGAGATGCTCAAGCCACATGCTAGCTGGATAAAAGATCAGGGGCATAGCAGACAGGCATAATGAACTGGAAGTTGAATTGGGAACAACTGGATAGTTGTAGAGTGGTTTGGGAAGATTTCTTTGCAATTGAGCCAGGATCATTCACAGCCAACAAGTGCCATTTGGCATTTGGATCTGAGAGCAAAGCTCAAAAATTGCAGTGTGCCACCTGTCGAGGCATGTCTGTATTCCCTAAAATCACAGTTTAAGTAATTAAATGTATCTGAAAATTGACCTTTACATGCAGATTGCCTAATGCTGTTCAGTGTTAATTAACTGTAGTTAATACTGTTTTACTTGATGAATAGATCCAGTATGTCTGCCAGCTGCAACAGGTCTTTAAATTCAGCTGGGGCTGAGCCCCACAGCCTCTCGTGTCTTTCAAAGACTGCTGTTGAGAGCCAACTGAGTTCTCAAGAGGACTGTCCTCTTTCTCAGTCTTTCTTGCACTCCTCAGGGGGAAGCTGCATCCTGCAAAGCGGTACCTCTTTCTTACCTGGGTGTTAAACAGGTCTAGACCAAGAGAGCAGCAGCAGGCTGAACTGGAAATCAGTGCCACTTACTGGAGGAGGAGAGGAGTGGGGAAATGGGAGTTTTACCTAGCTCATCTTGTCTCCAGTACAAATCTAGTCCCCTATTCCTCCTCACCCTCAGAGTATCACTGGGGGAAGAGACTTTTCGATACTAGAGGAGGATGTAGTTGGAAATGAGAGAAAAATGGACTCCCCCTCTTCTCTTAACTCACTGGATAATCCTATTCCAAGAAGAAGAAGAAATTTGTGGTTATTTTGTGTCCTCACAGGCATGGTATGTAAGGAAGTTTGCTCTGGTTTTCAGAGTATTTGGTAGAGAAGTTGTTATGGGAACAGAAACTAGGGGTGTGTGTATTGCTATTCCGTTGTTTGGCCTGGAACAGAGAAGCTGTGTAGGGTTGAATAAAGGAACTACCTGAGACAAAACCAGCTCAAACATGGAGCATTTGCTGTACCATGTGAGAGCTGAACCCCACTGGACTGTGCAGAATGAGTGCCAGAGAAATCATACAAATTCCAAGCCTGCTTGAGGATAGAGTAGAAGTGAAGGAGCCTGGAGGGGAGCCAAGCACAGGCAAGATACGACTGCCTGGATCTGCATGATGCAGACTGTAACAAAAGCCTCATGGACACCAAAATGTGAGCAGATAATCTGCTGTGTGCCTAGTGGAGGCTTCCTGGGATGATGTGCTGGCACTCAAGGGTTGTTTGTGTCTCCAGGTAACCCATGAGGGCTGGTGTGCTTTAGATAAACTATTCTGCAGAACCGTGCCCTTCCTGTTCGTGATTTGGTCCTTCTGCCAAAAAGGAGCTGGGCTGCACTGGTGGGGCTGCAGGCCACAGGGGTGCCAGGTACTCAGGCACTGGTCTGAATAAAAGCAGTCAGAGGAGCTGACCTGAATGCAGAAGTTCATAAGGAGGTGAACCAAGGCTATTCAAAGAAAGCTGTGTGAAAGCTGAGACTGAAATTCTGCCTTGGAAGGCATTCTTTGTTCCTTCCCTTGAACAGGATTGCTGCCTGCAGGGGCAGGAAGGAGCTTCCACCAAGCAGCCCCAAGAGACATCTCCTGTGTGGATTGGGCACATTCTTGCCCATTTCAAATCTTGCAAAGGGCTGGTGAATACAGCCTGAATACTGAATAGAGTAGGAATTTTTTCTGCAGAAGTGAGAGTGTGTATGGAACTGCCCTGGAAGAACCTGATGCATTACAAAGTCAAGTGGCAGTTATTAAGCACCAGACTCTGCTTTGGGCATCCTGCATCCTATTTTTAGTTATCTGGTCATGCACTGTTTTTTACAGGGGACCCTAATTCCTTTCATTGTACAGAATGGTTTCCCACAAGAGGGAGAAAAGGGCTAGAGGAGGAACTTGTAATCTGTAATTTCTGAGCTTTGGCTGCTTAACTTCAATTTCAAAAAAGTAATTTTAGTTGAGAGCCCCAAAAATCTGCTGTTCCTTAAATAGGAAGTCTGTGTTTGCTTTGGAAATGAGTGAATCACAACAGTGTTCTCTGTGACTGTTTTCTGTTTATGTCTAAACCAAAAGCAATATTTGCATTGTGGAGCTCTGGATTTTCCTATGGGTGTTCCTCGTTGTGGTAGCTGAAAGGCTGTGCTGGCAATACTGTTGGTGCCTAAAGAAGGAGTCACAGAGCCTCCTGAATTTAAGTGTACTGTGGCAGGAGGTGCTTGCTGCCTCCCCAGTTTGCAGTCCATCCTAATTGACAGTTGGCATTGTAAGTGACTGATCCAGATGCCTTTCTAATTGTTTGTAATAGAAACATTTGTCTCAGCTTTTAAATGAAAAAACAAACCCAACCAAATGCCTGCAGGCAGCATAAGAAGGTACAGACTGAGCAGACTGAAAGAAGAGAGTCAGCAAATCTGGGATTCCTTTCATCTGTCTTTACTCCTGTTCATATTAAACACCTTGGATTAATTAGTTTTTCACCCTCCCATTCTATGGACAGAAAGAGAGTGTGACTCCATTGTGTCATTCATCCTGAGTGTAAAGCAGAGGGGAGGCTCAAGACCTCCAGGCATTGACAGGAAATGCCCAGCTCCTCCTTTATGGAAAGCAAAGAGAAGGTAATAATGAGCTGAAACCAGGGGAATGCTTCCAAGGAGCTGCACAGTGGTGTGGGGGAATTGAGCCCTTCAGTAACTTAACTCTGCTGTGTGTGTTAGACCACAGCGGAATGCTAAAAGCAGCCTGCCAGAAGAAATACATAACATATCATTTAATTTGAAAGGAAGAGATGGGAAAACCCACAGTCGGGGAACAAGCAGAAACAATGTCAAAATATCTCCCTCTCATGAGTTCCCTGTAGAACAAGGGTGATTTAAAATGTTTTCCTGTTTAGTCTGTGTGTCTATGAAGTGTCTTTCGGAGAATATTCATTTAGGCATTACGTGTGTAGAAACTACTTACTGATGGTGTTGCTGAAGTCTTCAGGAGCTGTTTTCTAACTCCTGCACAATATCCTTCAGTCATTTAATAAACTTCTTAATCTCTGCTGTGATTTTTTGTTACTGCATGTTGCATGTGCAATATTCATGCTTCACTTGGAACTTCATTAGATGGATCAAGGCAAGAGGCTCAGAGCAGTCACAGATGTAGTTGTACACAGTGGCAGGCAGCTGTGGCAGCAGGATGGGATTGCCTGTGGGGCTCTCTCTCTGTTAGCTAGCTTATTTCCCATGCAAAATGGTGTATGAAAGCAGCCAGTTCAGGCTATGTGCTCTAGGCACAGGAGTGATGTCTAATAAGGACAGTTACTCATTTCTGCAGCATATGTGTATGCTGCATAGTTTTATTACAGTAGCAAGTACATTACCAGCATAGGGGATATTTATTTGTGTTTGTTTTTTGTGTCTGAAGGCTCTGTAGCACTGGGAAGAATTATTCTTTATTTAAAGAGTGGTTGCAACTTCTATTTTTTTACAAATCACTTCTTGCTGTTGGGAAATAAAAGTGCCCATGTCTTTCCTGAGACCACACTTGAGGTATGTTCAATGTCCATACCAGAAGATTAAAAGGTATTGATAAATTACAAAGAGTTCAGAGAAAAACAGCATTTTTTGATACACCCCTTAGGAGAGAAAGTTAAAAGGTATGTGGGAAAGAAGAAAAGAGTGAGAGACACAATTCCTGGAAACACTAGAAACATGGACAGAAAGGATGCAAAAGGATTTCTTTAATCTTGGCGGTTTAATTGGAAGAATAGCATGAAACAAGGAAGAGGATACTGTATGTTTAATGCAGGAAATCTGATGTATAAGCCTTTCTAGGTGTACAGTGATGCCCCAACAGTGGAAGCTGTCTATGAATTTCCAACAGGCTTAGAACAGTTTCTGTAGCACATACTAGAATAAATATTTGACATCTTTTTTTTCTTTTTCTTCCTTTCACAATTTTATGTGTATTTTTGGGTGCACTGGAGAAGACTTCTGGAAAGAAGGAAAATGTTGAATGCAGTGCAACCTTTTTACTGAGAAAAGATCCTTGCCAAAGACAAAATATTGCAACTTGCATTGCACTGCAAAAGATGTGACATGAGAAGGTTTTGTGGTATTTTGTAGCTGCAAGTTTAACAACAAACATCTTTGAAGAATGCTACTTCCACGTGGTCTTTCTTAATGTGTCTCTGTGGGCCAAGGAAAGTAAAGGTTTCTGAGGAGAGGGGATGCCTGTTATTATAGCAACTGATCTGGTTTGAAAACCAGATTGTTCTTCAGACATACAAGCACCTGAAACAGCTGAAAGCCAAACCACAATTTTATAACTAACAACTTTGATGTTTGAGGAATTGATACTGTTTTTAAAGTCCTGAAATTTTTCTTTGAAACAAGCTGAGGCTATCTGAACCTATAAATTACTCCTCTTTATCCCAGTTCCACAAGCAAAAGAACAGGAAGGAGACAAAAAACTTGCAGGTTTCCAGAATGTGTCTAATTCTGAGGTTCATTTATTTCCATTTGTGAGCTCAGTTTACTCCTCTTTGAATCATTTGGGTTTTTGTGTTTCTAGAACCATATCTGATGTGTGTTTCAGTAGAGGATGGCCTTCCAATGGCTGTAGTTACTGTGCTTTTTTTGTGTGATAACTAGCTGCTTTTTAAACTGCTATCCTGAGCAGAAAAGAAATGTTGATTGAGAAGGAGCCTTATCCATCAATATTTGGGAATACTCAGATTTGCAGCATAAGCTTGTTGAAGCAGACCCAGATAATTCTACTGTAATGCATTTATTTGTAAGACATTCATGTGTTTGGTTTTGCCAAAAAAATAGTGGGCAACCAGGCTTTTTTGTGGAGTCACCTGTGAAGAGGCCTCTGCGTGGCTTGGGAAAGGAGTTATCCTGAGAACGAGCCCTTTCTCTGTAGATTTGCACCCTAGTTGTTTATTTGTCAGCAATCCTCAGTGCTCAAGCTGTTGCTACCTTCAGCCACAATAATTAGTCCCTGTTCTGCATGTGTTGTTAAACTGAAGTGTTTTATGGAAATTAAAGCTGCTCCTAGAAGTATGTGGTTGTGTAATGGATTTTGCTTTCTGGCCCCTCAGATCTTGGAAAATGTTTTTCACTCCCTGAGTTTTCAAAATTGAATTCAAAAGCACACTATGGTTTCAGCCTTAAATTCTAGAAGGCTGGGTATTCAGTCAGTTAGGTGTATTTTATCCTCTTGAAGCAAGATTAGTCTTCAGTTTCAGTTTTCTCATTTCCATTTAGGTCAAATAATTCTGGCAGAGCACAAGTCTGTCCTCAAATCCTGATGTGTCAGGAAAATACAAAGAGCTCCAAGTTCTCACCCTGGCTTTCTCCTGAGCTCACACAGGCTGACCTTGCTTTGTTCAGCTGGCACATGTTTTTTACATTGATGGGTTTTTGGCAACCCTCCAGTGTTAGGTATCTTACAAATGAATTGGTCTCATCTATACTAGCAAGGGTCAGAGTGAATGACTAAACTTGAGTGAAGTGCACAAGATTATTTTCCTTCTACTGCAGAAAGGAATGTAAAAAAATGTTTTCCCTCAGATTTTAAAATGACTAATTACTAGTGAAAACATTTTCCTGTATTTTAATATTTAATGGTACTACACTTAATTATATTGCAGAAGTGAAGTGCACGTTCTGTTCCCTGCTCTTTGGTTTTATGAATAATTCTCTCAGAGTTGCTTGAACTTGCTAATTTTTTGAGAAGCAATATAAAGGTTGTCATTTAAATCATCAGCTTACAGCACATACAAAAAGTCCAGGGCCAGTCTTCTGTAAAAGGCAAACACAAATGCTTGACTTCATTTTCTGTGTCTGTCTCTTCTGGCTCAATGCTGAGCACATGCTCTTAGTCTCTGGGGTACCAGTGTCTGGAGTAATGAACCAAATGCACTGGTAAATGAAATTTTACAGTAAAACGCCAGTCTGGCAATTGAAGTCCAGCCAGTGCATTAAGGACTAAAGCAAGACTCCATTAAAGATGAGAGAAAATTACTGGCAGTTGTTCTAGAACTGACTGCAGGAATTAGGAGGGAACCAACATGTACTTGGGCATCAAGCCTGAATGTTGTCTTGGTGGATTTGAGTCCTTTTACTAGATGTTGTTTGGAAATACTATTCTGCAGGAACCAATATTTGGTGTTTTGTCAGAGCACCGGCCATGGCTCAGGTTACACCTTTAATCTTAAGAGGGATACCTCAGGGGCTCCACAAGCAGTAAAGACACCAAATCCCCAAGGTGGTAGTGCCCAAGTCCATCAAACAGCTTTTGTTAATCAAGTGCATGTTTGCCAGATGTTGAACAGCACACCTCCCATTTCGTTCTTTGGAATAAATTAGTAAAAATGACCACATGAGCTCCTTTGCTTGTTTCCCAGAGCTTTTGTAATAATACAGTCCCTGTTAAAATGACTGTTGCTCCTCAAGTTCAACACTGATTGCACCCCAGTAGTATAATTTTAACTCTAGCTGATTAAAATTACCTAACAAAGACAACCTGGAGGAGTTTTAACCTGTAGAATTAGCTAAGAATGCAAATAATGTTCTGGCATCATCTTCTGTTTGTTATGCATGTGGTGACAGTTTCCTTTAAACATTGAGGGTCTCTTGAATTCACCTTTTCTTTGTTTACCAGCCTCCTTAGGCCTTGTATTTTACAAAATATGTCCCCTAAGAAAACTAGTAATTACAGAAACTGCAGTAATAATATTTGGCATTTATCAAAAGAGGTAGTAGAGAGAGTAAAGCCTTACATAGAAATAAAATTTGATATTTCCATACCAAAAGAAAAAATATATGTATGAATAATTACATAGGCTAAGCAAAGGCATCTTTAAATCTTGTTGTAGAGAGATCAGTGACAGTTGTTCGCTGTGTTTTTCGTTTTTCATCACTTGCAAACATTTTGCAGTATTTAATTTTGCACCTGGGGTGAAGTTGTATCTTCTCTTAAATTCAGTTCAGTACTGAGAGACCTTTAAACTTTGAAAAATGAACATAACAGCAATAGTAACAGCACCAGCACAGAGCATTTTGCTCTTTTCAGGCAATGTACAAAGGAATGTTTTCCCTACTTCACTTTGAGTACGATGTCTTCTGACTTGACTTCACAGAAGCATCAGCTGACCCAGAGCAGTTCCTGGGATTTTTTTGCTGTTGAGCAATAAGTGTTAATTCATGTAGAAATCTGTGAAATATGAAGCAGAAGCAGTCCAGTTCATGTCCAGTCCAACTGGAAATGTCAGCCTAATGGGTTGTGTTTTGTACTTGGCAGTATTGAAAGGAAAGATGTTGTATTTGGATGACCTGAAGACTTTTAATAATTTTTCATATTGTATATCCCTGAAGTCCAAGGAGGAATGCATATCAGTGTGTGAGCAACACTGGGTTCACAGTGTAAATTTGGATTCATAGCAAACTGAACACAGAACACTGGAATACACTGAATCTTTTCCTCCATCTCTGAGAGCTACAATCCTGTTTCTTCTCACATTTCCTTCTGATTTTTATATTCTTTTTTACTTGTATGTTTTGCTTGCTGCACACATTTTAGCAGATGCACAGGCAAAAAAAGAAGTGATAACCAATACTTTAGTGTATTTTATTGTATTTTAAAAGTTTTTTTTTTAGTTAGGAAGAAGGAATATTCTAGATGTTACTTCTGTTGATACAAACGGAAGTTCGCAGGTTGTTGACCAGAGAGTTGTGATGGGACTGGAACAGACAGTTGAGGGCACAGCAATTGTCATCATACTCCTCAGAAGGGCCTTTGGGATGTCGCCCTGCTCCAGGCTCTCTTTTGGGGTGCTGGCAGACTGCAGGGGATTGAAGCTGGCACTGTGTTCTTTCCTGGATGAACGTTCAGATGATGAACTTAGCCAAGTTCTTCTCATGTTCACAGTGACACAACAGGTCGGTTGTTTCTGGTAGGGAGGGAGCTGTTGAACTGCAGTGCAGGGTCTCACAACTTCCTCTCCTGTCGGGTTTGTTTAGAAGCTGATGGAGTCAGCAGTCTGTGGGGTGATACTGAACCTCTGGCAGCAAGAAGGCCTGTGCAAGATGTGTAACTTGCATCACAGGAGAGGGCCTTGAAGATGATTTATGTACAAACTCAGTGGGGAGTAAGTTCTGCAACAGCCTATGGAGAGTAAATTTTAAAAAGAAGAAATTTTCCATCAAGAAAATAAAACTCATGTATTTTGAGACTACTAGGGGGAGCACATGGGTGCCTGCCTTGGTTTTTATTAGTAGTGCTCCACATGGTAGAGAAACCTCATTTATAGGTTTCAAATCCACAAGGGCTCAGCTTGACCATCTAGTGTGCACAGCACAGGCTGAAAATGCAGAGTCTGCATTACTGCTTCTCCTCATGATTTCTTTTTGAGGTAACATATCCTTTTTAGAAAAATTTACTCTACTTTGATCTGAAGCCTGTGTAATAGACTAATTAGAAAGCTGTTCTGTTCTTGTGATGTACTGCCACTAGAGCTGTTCATTAGAGATGTTTGATCCAGAGTAGCTTTTACTCCAGTGGGAGAGAGAACAACCCGGTAGATGTTATTTTTGGAACCTGCTTTCCAAGATAGTTTGCTAAACCCCAGATTTTACAAGTGCTCTGACACACTAAAATCTTTCTTTGGGTCCAGTATGTTAGTTGAAGAAGCAGACTGAGACTTGGATCAATTTGCTTAATGTGCTTTACGGAGCGAGACTCTTTAGTGTTGCTTCCTGGCGAGTTTTTATTAAGGCAGAAGCTGCGGTCTGTAGTTTAGCTCAGCTCAGAACCCATTAGAACTAGAACATTAGATCAGGCCCTTTTGGCCTTTGTAGGTGATAGTAAATGAGTAATGTAGAGCCCTTCATTTGCTGCTGCACATGGATCAATTAGCACCCCGAGTTTGTTGCCGTAGCTCTCTTTCAGGTTTTTGCTAAGTGCGTACAACCTTCAAACGTACTCTGAATGTGAACTTGCAAGACGTCCTCTGTTTCCTCCTCCCCAATAACTGGCAGCACACTCTCTTTTTCTCACTGCCAAGGGACATACTGCCAGCAGAGAGAAGTGGAAGCTATAACAGAAGGCGACGAAGACAACGAAGGCTGCTGCTGCTGTAAGCCGGGGCACTTGCCTCACCTGCTGTCCTGTAACGCAGCCTTCAACCTGCGCTGGCTGACGTGGGAGATCACTCGGACCCAGTACATCCTGGAGGGATACAGCATCATTGACAACAACGCTGCAACAATGCTGCAGGTGTTCGACCTGCGCAGAATCCTCATCAGATACTACATCAAGGTAAGCTCCTCGGGCGAGTGGGCTTTGTTCCTCGCCAGGGCTGTCAAATAGAGCAGGCACTGTTTGTCAGTACAAGAAAGAGCATTTGAAGGTTTTTTGCTTTGTGTTTATCCATCTGCACAGTCTGCCAGTCAGACTGACTTGATGTTAGGTCATAGAAGCGCAGAATCATTTGGTTTGATCTTAAGATCATGTAGTTCCAACCTTCCTCCTATGGCAGGGACACCTTCCACTGGAATAGGGATAGTTAATTCATGTCTCCCTTTGCTAAGTTTAATGTGATCACTTACAGTTAGTACAGAAAATGTCAGGCATGCTTCAGCGGAGATCGAGAAGGTGAGTTACCATCCTCTAGTGATAAAGTTAAGACAAAGTGTTCTTATTTATGTTCTTATGTTCTTACAAGACTTCACTAACAGTTTGTTATTTCTCCTGCCTTGGCCTTTCCACTGGTTTTGTGTTTGTTTTTTGGTTTTTTTTTTTCTGGAAAAGAAAAGAAAGATATTAACAAGCATAAAGTTCTTGGGAAACCTCTGAAGAGCTGTTTCTCAACTGTACTTTTTTAGTAGTGCAAACCCCCTTCTTACCTTATGTTTTACATATATACCACAGCACATTTGTAGTTGGTTTATTCCATTGATTACACAGCAGTTCATTTACACCACTTCTATTATCTGCATTGTTATTAAGATCACAATAACCACACAGATACTAATTTGTCAAAATAATTGAACCTTATAGTCTAGCAAGACATCTTCATCCTCTGCCAAAACAATTGCCAGTCCAGCAAATGAAGAATTTATTGAGCTTTATAGCCTTCTACTGAAACAGCAAGAGCCAACTGCTGCTTCCTATGCCACTGCTACTGCCATGAAGCCAGTTGCTAAAGCTCCAAACCATCCCTGACATCTCCTTTCTACTTACATGTCTACAATTGTAAAAATCTGTCAACTTCAGAGAGAGACCTGTTGTAAATAAGTTAATCACCATTTTTTGCAGATGAACCAATGTAGTAAAAACAAGCTCATTGCCTTACAAAGCTGCTTTGATCATGCAGTTGATTACTTCTGGGATTTCATAAATAATTTTGCAGGCAGTACAGCCTAGTAACGAACCTGCTTTGTTTAATAAACTAATTAGAAATAACACTGCATGTGAGCATGATTTTTTTCATTTTAGAAGTGGGGTTTGTGGCTACAAATTGTTATAAAGCAATGTAACTAAGGTCAAAACAAAACAAAACAAAAAACCAACTCTTCTTTAACCTCTAATGAATATGTTGCTACAATTCCTTTGCTTTACTTTAAAAGGTAACCTGAATAACTGGAACATAAACTGGTGCAAGCTGGCAAATGACTCAGCTTTTGATGGAGAATGAGATTGAAAAAATCCCAGTCTCAGCTGCAATCAAATCAGCATCTTATTAGTTCAAAGCAGTGAAGAATTGTGCTTTATAAACTGGAACTGTATTTGTGCCCTAAATGAATTAACATATGGAGGACTTGTGGAAAGTGTGAGGTTCACCACATGGGACATAAAACTTAATTAAAAGGTAGTTTAGAGCTTCTGCTTCTGGACACACCTGAGAAGCAGCTGACATAGGAGAGATGGCTTAGACAAACTTTCATCCCATGTGAGACAGGTGTGGTTAGTTGATCCCGTTTTGCGTAAAAGGGAGGTGGGTTAAATGCTCTCCACATCACTGAGGTGTGTTCTGGCTCCATCTCCACTCTATGCAGAGTTCATGTTCACTACTGATGGCTCTGAAAGCATGAAAATCAAATCTCCTCTGGTTGAGCCAGCACCATTATACTGCACTGACAGAGCTTCATTCTCAGAAAGGTCAGTCCTCATGCCCAGGCTGCCAGTCTCACACAGTTGGTCTTTTTAATCTACTTCTCCTTTTAGGGAAGGATGAATTGCAGATAATAATAACAACCTGTTGGCACCTTCAATATTAGCCTGGGCTGGGGCTCCCTTCAGTGAAGGGAGGGTGCACTCAGGAGATCCCTTCTTTAGAATGTCACTTCCCAAAAGAAAGTTATCTGGATATTTTCTTCTTGTATTTTTAAAGTAATTTTTTTTTCATAAACAGGGGCTTTAAAAGGATTTGGTAAAATCCTTAGTACAGCCTTGGAAAGTGAGAAGATTACTGTATGTATTAGAACAGCTTTATTCCTGTCTATTTAATGCTTGCCTCCAAATAAACAGTATCAGATGCAAAGGTGAGAATTCATTCCTTCCCCACTCTTTCTTCTGGGGGAATCTAGACCAAGACTCTGTGCAGTTTCACTGTGAACATTTCAAAAGTCCTTGACACTTTCTTTTTAACGGTGTGAAAGTAATTGTAAGAAGAACTCTAGATAAGGCAGTAATCAGGTCACATAAATCACAAACTGGAAAAACACTTAGGCTGGAGTTTCTGCAGGAACTGCACTTCCATTGCATTGAGCATTTGGAGTGTTTCTGGTTTATTCTCTGTAGCTTACAATGCTGTAAATATTTACCATATTGTTTCAGAATTACCATATAGCTGAGGATGTACTTGTGCAAAAAATATATCTTGGAAGAGTTAACCAAGAGCAGAATTTAATTAGGTGACAGAAGATTTTGTTGTTTCTGTGTCTGATTGCAAGCCTGATTTTTTTCCCAGCCAAATCAGCTTCTTTGTAAACACAGATGAGGATAATGAAAAAAGCAAACTCTATCTCAAAAATCAACAAAGAGAATATATGCTTTGTTTTAGTTCTTCTATCCTTCAAGATTAATTACTGTATTGGTCTTTCAAACAATGAGTTGCACTGAGCATCTTATTCCTAAATCATATTTATTTCATTTGTAGTTTCATTGACAGCCTAGAAATGCATATATTTCTCATTATAAGAGGATTTTTATTCCCCACAAATAAAGTGGGTCAGCTCCTGTAGCCCTTCTGCATATATTTTGAAATAATTTCCTGCCCAACTACTGTGATATTTTTCCCTTGTGCCTCTTCCATCTCTTCTCAATATATTCTTATTTAAACATCTTTTAGTATTCAAGAAGTCTGTGTATTCGCTGAGTGCTGTGTTTTCAGCTCTTATTGTTTCTGCATGAATCTTTTTTAAGGAATGTATTGTTCTCCACATGCCAAGAAATTAAGGGTCCATCCTGTCTGTATCTGTCTGACTTGTCTTTTTCCTCTGAAGCTTCATTCTCCTCGTACTTGTGTGTTTTTATACAATTTGAAAGATTAGCTATGGAGAGAATCTGGAGTTTTTAAAAGGGCTGGTAGTGCTTCTGTCCTCTGTAATCCATCATATTTTCATTTTATACATTTATTTACTTATTTACTTAGTACTACTGCCATTGACTGGATAAAGTAGAACTACATAATCTTCAGTTGTGTACACTTCTCCTCGTTTGCCTTGGAATCCAACTCTAAATTAATATTATAAAACATTATAATGGGACTTTCCTGCTGATGGAACACACTGGAACTTCTTAAATTTCATACTGTTTTGAAAATATTCTCTAAGTTTTGTTTGGATTTAATTTTTTTGAATTACATTTTTATTTAGTATTATTATTTTAATATATCCGGACAGAGCAGTTAAAAAACTTAGAAACTCGGGCACAGATACAAGATACATGTGCTGCTGCTTTCTAACATTTATGAATTTGGTTAAAGAGGCCCTACTGAATGCTGATCTCCCTTCAGTGCTTTAAAACTAAACTGAGTTACATCAGTTATCAGCTTTTTAACCTGACATGTAAGAAAAAATCTATTATTCTTTACCTGCTGCATTTACTAATAATAGACTTTTGTGTCATATGTATCTGTTATGTCTCATCTTTGTGGCTAATACAGAATTAGGAAAGCATCCTCCCCAGAAAGCAGTAAGTCCACTGAAGGAAAAAGGATCCCTGTTTTGAGGATGTGACCATCTACTACTGTTTTTTTAAAATATGCCTAAGCTGTTATTGATTTCACCTTCTTGGTGATAGACTCTAGAACCCCACTAGTATTGAGATGTTTGAATGCTGGGACTCTCTATTCCTATCATTGTATTGATTTTCCTATAAAGCAGAAGGATATTAATACTACTTCTTCTGTTGTGGCCTATCAATTTCAACTGTTATCATCTTTCTGACTTGAACAGTTTTGTGAAGCAGTAATGGTGCTAAGAAGTAAAATGTAAGAAATCTAAACTCTACTACAGTTCTTAAGGTGGTCCTGTTTGGCTTATTGTCTTCTGTGTAAAATATGTCTGCTTTAATCAGATTCAGAGTGACTAACTCTTGCACATTTTGTCAACAGAGTATAATATACTTTACAGCAAGTTCTCCCAAAATCCTGGACTGGATAAAAGACGAATCCATCCAGAAGATCCTGCAGCCTTATGCAAAGTGGCATTATATTGAACGCGACCTTGCGATGTTTAACGTCAACATAGATGAGGATTATGTTCCGTGTCTCCAAGGAATAACAAGAGCTAGCTTCTGCAGTGTTTATCTGGACTGGATTCAGTTCTGTGCTAGGAAAAGGGTGGAGGTACGTGTCAATTTAATTTTTTTTTAGTAGTATTAGTTTTAATTCTTTGGGTATAAGTGAAATGGTGCATGGCTACTCTTTTACTTGCTCAGGATTAGTAGAATAAAATTTATTTCATATGAGCTTTTAGATTTAATGTGAAAGGTTTGTGGAATGGAAAACACATGTTTTGGAAACTACTGATGTGCAAAAACTAGAGTCTTAAGGAGCATTAGTCTTTGAATGCAGAACTAATCCTAACTGTGCTCATTTCCAATAATGTTAATTTCATCAGCTCTAGAAAGCACGGCTGTATCAAGCGCTCACAGCAGTCCTGCTAGAGCGGGCTCCATTCAGAGAGTGTCATCAGAGCATTACAGTTCCCTCAGTGCTGCCAGGGACTGGCACATTTGCCAAACGTCTGTGCTGTCTGTGCATCCTTTTGAGAAGTTTGCCCATATTTGGGTGGAGTCACAGAATGGTAGGGAGTGTGCCACACGCTCCCTGCTGGCATAGGTCACCTCTGGGAGCTCGTGACTCAGACGTGAGCCGTGCCACGGAACCGAGTGAAACCACTCGCAGCTCTAGGAGGTCAGGGGCAGATGTACAGCTGTGATCTGCATGCTCTGAGCCACTGACATTACTGAGGGGCAGCAGTCATTTGTCAGAAATGCACTACTGTATTTCCTTGGAATACTCAAAATAGCCCAGAGGGAGAATACAGCTTCAAACGAGCACATTGCCTCGATCTAATTTTCTGGTTATTGCTGATAAAGTGGAGAAAGTGGAGAAGTGTCTCTTTCCTGGCCACAGTGCACTGTATTTGTGCATTTTTCCACTCAGGATCACAGACTGCACATCCCATTACTGACCTTAGCTGGTGTAACATCACTGAATCTTTCTTGGAATGTCACCAAGTGTTTCTGCTCCTCTTTGGTTCCTTCTCATGTCTCTGATGCTGAGTACCATTCCACCAGTTCCCCTGCATATCATTATATTGATATTGTTTTCACTGAATTGTCTTCTGAGCCCTTTCTCACCATTTCCTCCTACTGGGAATACTTCACTTCTTTCTCATCTCCATGTCTCAGTTCCCAAGTTCTGACACACATAGAATTGCACAGTCTGGGGAAAGCCACTGTTAATCGATGTCTTTCCACTTGTTCTCTGGCTTAGATTTTCAAATTCAATAATAGATTTAGGGATGTCAGTAGACTTGAAACACTTAAGTTAGACTTCAAAACGCAAATGAATGCCTGCACTGGTGCCACACACACATATTTATCTTCTTTTAATTTATTTTAGTGTGTTTTTTTGTCTTTTGATTCACTGACTCTAGAGAGGCAAAGTTCATGTAAGAGATGGGATAAAAAACCCCAACTTCACTATACATGTAACCCAGAAAATCAATATATTTTACAAAAGGAGCTACATTCTCCATTATAATTAGCTTCAGTTAGAGTCAAAGAAAGCTCTAAGAAATCGTTCATTGCATGGACTGAAATAATAATCTGTAACCTAAAGATTAACATGCATGAAGGGTTGTTCCAGTTTTTTCCTCTTGCTTGATAGTAAAGTTTTCTATGTGAAAATTTCATAAAAAAACCTCTCCTGAGCTAGTAAAAATAAATGAAATGTTCTGACTGCTAGTTAAAAATGGGCAGCCAGTGTCATCAGCCATTTAGATAGATATTGTTATTCACTGGAAGTGTGTGCCTCCAAGCTTTTCCAAATAGATTGTACTGCTGGAATCTGTGGTAGGGTTTCCATAGGAACTGTGTTCCATGGAAAGGGTTTTGGCTGTCTCCATTTGAAGTGTCTCTCAACAATAAGGAACCTCCTCCAGTTTAGAATGTCAGATCTGGGAGGAATGGAAACAAATAAAAACCCCACAATAAAACACCATGCCCACCAAAGCTCCCTTCCCTGGGGATCTCACTACCTGAGAATGAAATGTTCTGTTTCTAGACAGTGGGCAAAACAAGCTTCCATTTTGCAAAAGCCCTCTGATGGTGATGGTTTTCCTTCTTGGCCTGTTTAATTGAGAAAAATGTTTTGGTGTGTAGGTCCAGCTACACGTAAATGTTATGAATGTCACCATTTGTAGCATTGTGGTGCTTTTAAATGTGATGTTTGCACTTAGAGTAACTTGCTAATCTTAAAACTTTGTAGCACCTGGACAGCGATGAGGATTCTCCTCTAGTGACCCTTTCCTTTGCCTTGTGTATACTGGGTCGGAGAGCTCTGGGAACTGCATCTCACAACATGGCCATCAGGTAATCTTTAGGAGTCCTTTTTCCTCATGTTAAAACAAAGACCTGTTTGTCTTTTTTCATGTGATGTGGGATCTCAAGAGAAAATTAGCTCAGGGCGCAATCTCATTCCTCCATAAAATGTTTTCTGTCATTCCTGGTCATCATTTTCTTTGTGGTTGGCTAAATAACTAATACCAGTCTTTATTTTATAGGGCAAGGCATAATTTTTCATTGAAACAATGGGTACCAATGATTATTGCTTGTGTTCGCTCCTGCCTGGCCACTGGAATGCTGTCCTTCCTCAGGCATTTCCAGCTGGAGGAAGAAATCTCCAGAAGGGGAAGAAACTGTTGTCATCTAAGTTGTAGTTAGCTAAATAATAATAAATATATGAGAGTTCCCCTCTGTATTCCTCTTCCTGTTCATTGTGCCACTTCGTTCTGGCAACAAAGGAAGGGAGAACCTCTCATCTCCTGAGGCTGCAGCTTTGTTCTCAGCTTACCTTGCTCATTTGTTCATTCTAAACACTTCTTCCTAGGAAGTCTGGTTAATTAAAATATGCTTCGTTGAGATTGTTTCTAAATATGCTCTTCATCTTATATTTTCATTAGGGATTCTTCCATGTTCACTGGGTGTTCTGAGTTGTTTGGGTTTTATACAGTATAATTTACACTGTGCTATAGATGAGGCATTTCATTAATAAAATAATAATTATTTTAATGGAGTTAAACTTCCCACACAATTTTAGGTTTTTATTAGATTTATTTGAACCCTCTGTGTGCACAGGAGTTTAGTAACAATGGAGAAGTTGAATAAATACACTTTCTAAATGACCTTGCTGTGTTGGTACAGAACAGTGAGCAAAGCTACCTAGACCTCTATCAACGTGCTCCTTAGAGAGGATTTGTCTTACTAACAAGCAAACAAAGACAGCATGTGTGATTTCAAATGCATTTTGTTATAAGATAAAACAGTCCTTTTAAATATTCATTATAGCTTTGTTATCTGTTGAGACATTTATAACATTTTGTTTTATGTCTTCCATGCAAAATGTTTGTGGCCCACGTGGCTTATTTCTTGGTTTGCTGCTGATTTCTGCTTTCTAAAAGGGCTTTTGTCATCTCTTTTCTACTACTCTTTGTACATTCCCTTCCTGTAGTAGTTTTCTTCTGGGTTGCATTTCTTCTCCCTTCATTTCTATTCACTCAAATTAGTGTGATGTTAGGTAAGTCATTGATATTTTTTAAATGGTCCTATTTTTTTGATGATCCAAATTTTAGGGTCTGGGGGCATGATGGAAAAGTTTATGTGCATTTATGATATTTGTTTGAGAAAAGATTAAAGTGATTTTTGTTCTGGGCCTGCAGTATTAGGAATTCATCTAAAAATAACACAAAAGCTTCCTAAAACTGTCATCACATTGTATGTACTTTCCACTGGATCTTAAAATCTTCATTACAATGCTTTGGCACTACTACAGATACAATAACAATGTCACCTATTTGTACTGGCTTGCATGGTTAGTAGCTAATGCAAAGGGATAATACTATCAGAGACTTTCCAAAGCTTAGCATGGAAATTGTGAATGTTGAGGATAATTATTTGCATAGTGTTCTGTAAAGATTTTAATAATAATTTCAGGAGTCAGCTATGCTATGTCTTTTCAAAATCTGACAAATTACCAATGCACCAAATTACTTCCTCTCTTTTGGTAAGTGGACTCTTCATATTTAAAAATACTTTTCTTGGGGAGGAAAGGTCTGCAGAAAGGCAAAAACTGGGGTAGTCATTTGAGGTGCACAGACCTGCCACTTTTTTTTTTTTAATCTGTTCTATATAATCTTCAATTAAGTCCTGGTTTTCTTTTTACTAAGCAAGTGCTCTAGGGCTGTATCAAATCATTGTGTTTTTAAAATGTGACATAAAAGGGGCTAAGTGGAAGCTTCTGTCAGTATCTTTTCCAGTGCTACTTCACAAAAGCTTTCCCTAGAAAAGTTTCACTGTGGAAAATCTGTGTCACTTCCCCACCTGGTTAAATTACCTTTAATGCATTTCCACTGTCAGATCTGGAGAAACAGAAAAGGAATCTGAGTAGCACAGTTGAAGTTATAAATTGCTGCAGCTACAAAACATGACTTTGGCTTGGTGAAATACATTTCTTCTTGTCTGGAAATGTATGTATCTTAACTGACAAAGCCAATTTAGTTTATAATAATACAGAAATTATTAAGTATGGAGCAAGGTGGGTACCTTACCCCCCTAACATCAAGACCTTTATCAACAGAAATCCCCTAAATACATTCACTTGAGCAAGAAGGGCAGGTCTAACCCTACTTATGGTGGTTATTGCTTCAGGCAGATCTGCACAAGTTCTTTAAACACAATGAGCAGTGCTTCAGTGAGACTGCAATAGGAGTACAATTATACAGCATGCCAGGGGAAGGAGACTTTGCCCAATGTGTGCAACGCTGCTGAGGCCAGAAGGAGATGCTCACAAGAATTGTCTTCAGACACCCTCACCTCTCTGTGTTTGGCAGAGCAGAGCAGCTCTCACCAAGGGTGGTTTGCAGTGTTCCTGCTGGCCCTTGCCCCCAGCTCCCAGCCTGCTGCAGGTCTGCATTCTGTCAGCTGGGGGAGAAGGACTCAAGGTCCTCAGAAGCAGGGGGAACATTTCCTTGAGTGATGCTTCCTTTTTTGAAAGGGTGCCATGATATTTTGGGGACCTTTCAGAGCCTATTGGTGCTGAAGAGGGTTTTAGTTTTCTCAGGAAGGGTCAGAGTACGCAGTCCCACAGGCAGATGTGTGAATGAGAGGTGGATGAACCACATGGAGGAGGTTGGAACTAGATGATCTTTAAGGACCCTCCCAACCCAGGCCATTCCATGACTCTGGCTCTAGGGATGTGGGTCATTTTGTCAGAAGTCAGGGCTTGTAACACATTTTGTCATGCTCAAATGCTGGATTACAAAAACAGAGATTACTCTGTTAAGCACTGAGAATTTACCTTGAACATCATCTTGGGACTTTCTATTAATTCTCTCTGTGGAGCATCTTGTGTACAACATTGCTGGAGCTTTTGGGATGAGTTTGAGATGTAAGGGCCACGTAGACATCGAACTCTTCTCACTGAATGAAGCATTTCAGATGTTCAGTGGGAGCAAACCAGCCAAGAATCTGCTGTGCTCTGCAGCTCATGTTTCATTCTCAGAGGTGACTGTGCAGGTAGTAGGAAACTTTCTCTGGACTAAGTCTTGAAGGACTTGTTGTGTCTTGAAGGAGTGACAGTCATCCAGCTGCTGTGCAGCAGAGCAAAGGTAATGTTACCATGGGCTGTGCACTGCAGAGCTGAGAGTCAAGTTTACATTGTGTATGCAAACTATCAATTTGCACTCATTTACACATGATTTTGTCTAATCTATTAATCAGCAAATGTCACTGTGTAAACCAAGATTTTAAATGCTCTTATATAATGTATGTAAATAATTATTCAGTGTACCTGTTCATGTAAATGTCAGTAGAAACCTAACATTAACACTAGATTACACAATAAATGCATTCATTAAGGAGGCAGAACATTGCAATGCAAATCACTTGCTCTTTTAAACTGTCATTAGGAGGCATCCTGCACAAAATGCAATTTGAAGAATGACATGGCATTACCATTCATTTATTCAAATGTGAGTGATGTGTTTAGTTGTGTATTTGTTAAAAAATTACAGAATAATTCTATTCAGCTACTAAAGATACTAGTAAAGAAATATTTAGAATAAATTTCAAATTTTGAAAACCATAAAAATCTGTCAATAAAGCATCTCTCATCAGATACTTCCAACACTACCAAACCTGGCTGCTCAGGTTCCCCAAGCTCAAAGTGTGGACAAAGGGTCATTCCAAGGAACGCCTCTGCCTGGAGGAACTGCTGGTCACTCTGAAGCCCAAGGAAGAAGCTGGCCCCACTTGCCCCTTCCCTCCTGCTCACCCCATGGCACTGCCCAGCATCTGGGGGAAGAGGGCACGGGCCATGGCACCACAGTGCTGCTGCACTGCCAGTGGGAGTTCAAGCAGACAGTGCAGCTTGAGGTCTGCCAGAGCTGAGCAGAGCTGAGCAGGGCAGAAAAGTTTGACTCTTAGCTCACAACCACTGTCATCTAAAATATCCAATTAGAAGTGCTACCACTGAAAATATTTCAGGTGAACTATGACATTCAGGTCATTACTGGCTCACAGACCTGCACACTCCTTTATTCCTTAAATAAACGGACAGTTAACACTGGAGAAGGTCTGCACGCTGCAGACAGAGGATGGGTTTTGGTCTGCAAAATACACACAGAGCTGTTCACCAGCTCATTAGTCTGCATCCATACTGTTTTCAGGCTGGCACTAAATGCTTTTAGTTTCAGCTGTTGGAGCAGTGGGAGGAGTGCATAGGAGGGAGTATTTGCTTTGGCACTGTTGCCCTCCCTCTGGTGTTTGTGGCGCTACTTGATCCCCTCTTTTCTGCCCGTTCAAGGGCTGACGGTTCCCAGGCACCGACCAGTCTTGTTCTAAAATAGCTTGCAGTTGTGACAGTAGCTTTTCAGGTTGTTAGCTCACAGGGCTAGAAATGTTGCCAGATATGGTAGTTATGTCTCTTACAGATTAATGTTGTTTCTTTGACATGTACTTTTACCTTAACTAGTTTTTTAAATATTTTGAACCAGCCTGTAACTACAACAGATTACTAATTGAGGTATGTTAAAAGTGGGCCAAGAAAGCAGCAACAACCTTGAGTGAGGCCTGAGATCAAAGTGGTTGAGAGTCAGGCCTGAGATCAAAGTGGTTGACTTTTACAGCTTCGTAATAATCTCATTAGTGTCTTCAGGAGAGAGCATAACAATGGGAAGAATAACGAGAGCTGTATCTTACATGGATTAAGGAGGCTGCATGTTACAGAAGTAATAGCTTGAGATTTTGTCACATTATAGGCAGAATGTACCCAAAAGCCTCATTACAATTGGCAGGACAATAAAAGATGCCCATGGTTTTGTGAATACAGCAATCTCCTCCAGACCGCTCTGGTGGAAAATACAATACATAAAATAATTGACTCTCAGCCTCTCACAACTACTGCCACCACTGATTTGCTCCTTGTAGCAGTCATGTTTGTTCTTAAAAATCCTCTGAGTTAGAGAACTTATTATGCAGAGGGATGATAAATGGATGAGCCTCCCCGAAGCCCAGGGAGAGCTGTAGGTGCTTCCCCCAGTCCCTGTGCTGATGCTGGGCTGCAGTTTGCATGGCTGTCCTGCTCCTTTGCATGGCTCTCCTGGTCCCAGCCGTGCCTTCAGCACATCCTGCTGTTCACAGCAGCCTGTTTAGCTGGTGCTGATGCCCGTAAGACACTTTGATGTGAATGCAAACTCTCTGTCTGCTCTGGTGTTCAGATTTGGCTCTGAGAGCCTCCCAAGATGTAAAAACCAGTTCTCTCTCCTGCCTACTCCTCCCCTCATCCCAGCCAACTTTTCAGAGCAAATACAGGGGGTGTTATGTGGGGAAAAACTATACCACAGCTCATCATTAGATGCAGAGTTCAAGGTAACTTTTACAATTTCATTCTGGGAAGAATATTTAGGCACAGAAGGTTTTTTCCCAGGCAAGGATTCAGCTGTATGCTGATGTTGTCTGGTGGGGGGGCAAGTGAAAGGAGCCTTCCTGATGTCTTGCCTTTTCAAAGGGGACAATATTCACATATTTCACCCCACTGGCTGTACTCACCATTCTCCTCCACCCTCTCAGCTGGCTTCTTCTAGGGCTTTCCTAGCTATTAAGCAGGGTTTGAGTATATTATCATTTTCTGAACTGTGAAGATGATGGATTGAAAGTCAGTGGGGACCAGGACCCACTCCTTAAGGATACATAATAACTCCCACAGAAATCAGTGCTTGAATGTTTTGAAGATCTCAGTGTGCCTGTGTCACACAGGCATGTTTTAATACCTAACTTGGTACTAATAGATGCAAATCAGTTAAGAATTCATAAGAGCTTCTCTGTACTCCTTATGTTCCCAGCAGTGACAGCAGCCCTTCCTTTCTGGCTAGCTTTGGTCCCACTGATTAGTTGATTTGTATTGCATGATGCTTTCATAGAGAAAATCAGTGTCCAGCTGTTTTCTCTGGTAACAACATATGTATTTCCATTTTAATTTCTAGAACATGCTACCCACCAAGAGCAAAATCAGAATGCCTTTGAGCTGAAGTTGGCCAGGCATTCTCCCAGTCTCTCTTCTCCCTCTCTTAGAGAAGAGAATATATTGAAAAGATTTTTTTCTTTTTATAAAATAATTAAGAAAGCTCAATTATGTGGAAAGATTATATGTTCTCTAGAGAAAGGCTGGGCAGTAATGAAAACTACTAACATCTTAATACAGCTTCTCCTCAGAGCCTTTACAATCTAAAAGATCAACTGTTGTAAGAGTGAATAAAATCTTAGCAGGTAGGTGAAACCATGTCCTCTGGGTTTGCAAGAGGTGCCTGTTTTTAATAGATGGGTCTGTTTTCCTCAATTTTGAGATCACTTCTTCAGAGCAACTCTGGGACAGCAGTCAGCCCCAAGCATTATACAAGTGACAGTGGCTTGGGAATCCTGTAATTCAGGGTGCAGATTGGAGCTGAAGGCTGATTGTTTCCCTTCACAAAGCCCTCCTACAACCATCTTCTAACAATTACCTGAATTTGTCGCTTTTACCTTGTGCTTGTGTCTCAGGTCCAGGTAAACCATCATGCAAGATCAGGCAGAACTGCCTACATCTAGTTTCTTTTGTTGGAAAAAAGAAACCTAGTGTGTAGGGCTCATTGTTTCAGTAGGAAGCACCTGTTGTTTGATCCCTGCTCTCACCTGGTTTATTGAACAGTTCTGAAATTCAGTATTCTCAGTACATCTGCTTTAATGTTCAAGTTTAGGTTTGAGTGTCGTGAGAAAGGTCTTAGATTTCCTGAAAGCATTTTTTTCTATTACTGTTTCTCACTTACAAGGAGAAGTGCTAACAGGACTGATCAATAAACTTTCATATAAGGAAGCAGCTTGTGCTGGCTGCACGAGGAGTGCAGCTGGTGCTCTGACCAGAGAGAAGCAGCGCCCTGAGGTACCTGTGACTCGGTCACCCACCCTGAGGACATCCTTCATTCTGGGTGCCACGTTCATCTCACGGCCAGTCATTTACAGAGCCCGCAGAAGGCAAACCACCCACCCCAAGGAAGGTGTTTTTGTTAGGAAAACGTGATGTGACCCCAGCTTTGCACCCCCTGCAGGCACTCGCCCTGCGCCAGAGGGCCACCGGCCACTGCGCAGGTCAGCACGAGGCTGTGAGAGACAGATGCGGCTTGGAGAGGCGGGAATGGCTTCTGGGAGTGACTGCTGCCTCTCTCTTACAGCTTGGACTCCTTCCTGTATGGGCTCCATGCGCTGTTCAAAGGAGACTTCCGCATAGCAGCCAAAGACGAGTGGGTCTTTGCAGACATGGATCTGTTGCATAAGGTTGTTGCCCCAGCAATCCGAATGTCTCTGAAGCTACACCAGGTAGGGTATTTATTAATGTATTTATTGTTAACATTTACTATTGTATCTGTTTTCTTAGGAAAACACAGGAAACCTTAGTAACTGTCCAAAGGAAAGGGGAAAAAAAAAAGAGGGAAATTGAGAACTTGTCACCTTATTCTAAGAAACATCCTTCGCCAAGATGGAAGAGTTTGCCATTTAATTATTTGGCATTCACTTGATTTTCTTTTCTGAACCCCCTAGCTGCCCATTTGAAACCATTTTGCAGAGCTTGACCCCGCATTTTTCATCAAAAGAAAGCAGACAGTCGTGTCATATTTTACTTCTATACTATAAAGTTGGTTTCTAGATTGAAAGGAAATACATTGTTTATGCTGATTTCACTGCTAATTTCAGGTCAGGCTCTCTATAGCTTGGAGTTGATTTTGTTCTTTCTCTGGCACATTATGATTTAGTATCATATGTTTTATCATGAATATTTATAATTGTTTTGGATGTTACTGAACTGTTGTGATTTCATCTCTGATTCTTGGACACAATAATTTTACGATGTTCTCGCTGGCCATGGTGCTGCTGGACTGCAGTTGCAGTACTGTGGCATCTGCTGATGGATTCCCAGTCTGTGCTATTGTTGGTGGGGTTTTGTGAATAAAAATAAGAATTTCCACAAGAAATGGGGACAGCCCTAGGTGATTTCTCTCTCCAATTTACCTGAAAGCTCTGCCTCCCATAGTTTCACACTTCATTAAAAAAAAAATAAAAAATTGATAAGCTGGTATTCTCCAAGTGTCTTTGTCCAGTGTAAGTCATGAGATCAGAACAGGTTGCAATTAAACCGAAATTGTACCTTTCTCTACTATTGCTAAATGAACCAAGAGACACTCTTTATCAAGTGGCAGGTCACTTGGAGGGGCCAGCTGGCAACTGTTCCAAAGCCAGTATTCCTGTCAGTAGTTTTTGTGTTTCCACCCACGTCCCTGAGCTCGAGTACTTTCTCCTGTACGACCAGGACCAGTTCACGTGCCCGGATGAGTACGAGGACCCAGCGGTTCTGTACGAAGCGATCCAGTCCTTTGAGGAAAAGGTGGTGATTTGTCACGAAGGGGACCCGGCCTGGCGCAGCGCTGTCCTGTCCAACCGGGAGGAGCTGCTGACTCTGAGACACGTGGTAGATGAAGGAGCAGATGAATATAAAGTTATCATGCTCCACAAAAGCTACCTGAGCTTCAAGGTGATCAAGGTACGCATGGCATCTTTCTAATACTGCAGTAATTTAGGGCTGTGGTAACTAGTACTATTTCTGAGTAGTGTGGCTGAAAGGAGAAGCTGATTGTAGTTTTTAAAGTAGGGACTGGGGGCCAAAAGAGCTCTCTTCAGTTGACTTCCATTTTGACACCCACGTTTGTGTATCTGAAATAACATTCCAGGCTTTACCAGGGAGTAGCTGCAAAAATTCATAAAAAGCTGTTGGTGCAAAGACATGAGGTGTTTGCACACTCAGCCACTGCCGTTCTACTTAGATCCTCAAGTTCTGCATCTTGAGTAGCAAATGTTTTTGCGTGACCTGCATGTTTTTAACCCACCTGTAGGTCAACAAGGAGTGCGTCAGAGGGCTTTGGGCTGGCCAGCAGCAGGAACTGATTTTCTTACGCAATCGTAACCCGGAGAGAGGAAGCATCCAGAACAATAAACAGGTCTTGCGGAACTTAATTAATTCTTCATGTGATCAGCCACTGGGATATCCAATGTATGTTTCCCCCTTAACCACCTCGTACCTTGGGACACACAGCCAACTGAGGAACATTTGGGGGGGACCTGTCAGTTTGGACAACATTAAAAAGTGGTTCAAATCCAAGTGGTTAAGGTAGGTGTTAAATTTTGGCTATGCTGATAAGAGACCCTACAGTCTCAGTTTCACTGTATTTTCTGTTAAAAGAGAGTAATTCTGTGTTGTTATCTGTGAGTAAAAAAATTAACTGCAAATAATTCAGAATATTACAAAATAGGGCTGCAAATAGAGCAAAAGAAAATCCATTAACTTATTCATGACAAAGCTTTCTACGTGTTCAACAAGAGTCATTCAAATCACACAGCACTACAGACACTTCCTTTATTCCATGGAATTTTACTGTTTATGCCATCTAAACCAAGGGTATCTTTTCTGTAACTCTGATGAGGCAGAACAAGAGTAAATGTGCTGGTGGGTTTTGGTGAGTTATGCTCCAAAGCTTCGGCAGTGAGATCTCCATCCCCAAGTTATTGTTCTTGACTAAAACACACCTAAAAATGTACTTGCTGTTCACCAGAACTGCCTGACTTCCCCCAGCTATACATTACCAGTACCTCACACTGCGTCTCCCATTCCTACATGAACTTTTGGCACAGCAATTACTCCCTGCCCTGTTGCCACTGTAGCTGATGAGAAGCAGGGCACCATGGACACACGATGGGAGCCAGCTTGCATGCCATGACCTGTGTTAAAATGTCAGTATTATATCTGGTAGCTTAGGAAGTTAATCTTGGGAGACCACTGTAATGTTAGATAAAGAGCCCTAAGGTGCTGCAGGGTTCCAAAGCCACTAAACACAGACAAGGAAGGATTTGGCTTGTGTCATATTATCACACCATCTTTGCCATCTCATAAAATGTCAGAAGACCTGCAGAGCTTTGAGAGAGAACACTCTCTGAGGGCACCTAATGCTGGTGACCCAGACTTTCATGTGCAAGAAGTGGCTGACCCTGTGTGTGTTCCTGCAAACAGAATGCGGAAGGACTGCCACGCGGCAGCTCACCACGAGAGAGGCAATGTCGAGGAGGTGGATAGTGGAGGGGGGTCTTCATCCAGCAACAATTCCACAGGGAATTCAAGCCAGAGCAGTAGCTCACAGCCCACCAGGGATGGAACCCCTCAGCTGCAAACTTCATCTCAAGAGGTCCACCAGCGGGCAGGTATTGGCACTATTTACTTGTCTTTCTCTGGAGTCTTCTCCTGGGGGGTCACATGGGAAGATGCTTTTGGGAAGTCCTCAAATCCAGTGGAAAACTTACTTTAGAGAGAGAGTGCACTTTGCCTCTCCTAATGACCAAGAAAGAACATGTAGGAGATGGCTTCTTGATATTGTTCCAGGTATTTACTTTGAGGGTGTAACACAAAAGTGATTCACCAAAGGTTCCACTTTCCAAGTCCATTATGGGTAATTTTTGGCCTAGCAGGTGCCACTAAGAATGCCAGAATGAGAAGTGCAGATGGGAGGGAGTGTACACATGCAATGCAGGGAGCCTCCACCACGGTGGACCTCTGCTTATTATTGGCTGGGAACAGCAGAATGAAAGCATGCAAAAATCTTAATGATCTTGGAAAGACCATGATAATTTATTTGAGGAATTGGTTTGGCTGCTCATCAGCACATGGGGAGACAAACAAATGGAAAACAGCTTCTTATGTCTATATAGCAGTTACCGAGAGAAAATTAAATGTTGCCAATCACTCCATCAACTAACACCTGAGCCCTTGTCAAATTAGGGATTCAGAAGTGCTTCAGACATATTCACAGGGTAGAACTAGGGCCCTTTACATTGGAAATGTATGTTAAGTAGTAAGGATGAGAACAAGCAATTGGTTGGACAGTCACATCCAGAGGGTAGTGGTCAGTGGCTCAGAGTCCTGATGGACATCAGTGACAAGTGGTGTCCCTCGGGGTCCATACTGGGACCACTGTTATTTAGTATCTTCATTAATGGCATAGACAAAAGGATCGAGTGCACCCTCAGCAAATTTGCAGATGATACTGAGCTGAGTGGTGCAGTTGACACACCTGAAGGATGGGATGTCTTCAGAGGGATCTGGACAAGCTCAAGAAGTGGCCCATGGCAATCCCATGCACTTGAACAAGGTGCTGCACCTGGGCCAGGGGATCCCCAGTATCAACACAGGCTGGGGGATGAACAGACTGAGAGCAGCTCTGAGGAGAAAGACTTGGGGGTGCTGGTGGGTGAGAGCCTGGACATGACCCAGCCATGGGCACTCCCAGCCAAGAAAACCAAACATGTCCTGGGCTGCATCCAGAGCAGCATGGGCAGCAGGGCAGGGAGGGGATTCTGCACCTCTGCTCTGCTGAGACCCCCCACCCCCCAGAACACTGCATCCACCTCTGGGGTACCCAGAAATTGGGTTTGTTCAGCCTGGAGAAGAGAAGGCTTTGGGGTGACCTAATTGCAACTTTTTGGAGCCTGAAGGGAGTTCACAAGATGGAAAGTGACTTTTTACAGGAACATGGAGTGACAGGACAAGGGGGAATGGCTTCAAACTGAAAGAGGGTTTAGAGGTCTAGATTGCATATTGGCAAAAAAATCTGTACTGTGAGAGCAGTGAGGCACTGGGACAGGTTGCCCAGAGAAGTTGTAGATGCCCCATTCCTGCAAGTATTCAAGGCTGGGCTGGATGGGGCTTTGAGCAGCCTATTCTAGTAATAGGTGTCCCTGTCCACAGCAGGGAGGTTGGAACTAGACAAGCTCTAAGGTTCCTTCCTTATTCCATAGAATCCTATGATTCTAAGCTTGGCAGTGGGTCGCTGTGAGATCTATCACTATGGGATCAGGACTTGATAATATGAAGCAAATTAACTCTACATTTCAACAAGTTTGTGGTATTACTGTATAAATTAAGGCAGAGAAGATGAGGGGTTTGACACTTGTTTGTTTCCCGTTAGATCATTTTGACCCATCATTAAAGATAATGGGCAGGACTGGAATAAATCTTGCCCTGAATAAAAATCACATTGTGAGAATAAAATAACTGCTGCTTTTAATTGAGCCTAGTGTTAGAGGAATCCCCATGTGCATACTCATAACTTGACACAACAGTAATCAGAGTAGCAAACTTAATTGTGATATAATGATCCTGAGCATACCATACAATAAAGTAAGTTAATTGTGAGTTGTTTAAAAGAACATATTGATTGGGTGCCCAGAAGACCATAATCAAGAGAGAAAGAAAGTCACACTTAGGTAAGAAAGGCAACCTGGCTTTTGATAAAATGAAGACATGCACAAAAAATGCAAGGAAATGGAAAATAGCAGATGGAAATCCGTATTCACTCCTGAGATACTGTAGAGAATGAAACAAGGAGAAAATTTTGGCTAGGGCCATTAGGGAGGAAAAGATCAAAGTGGACTTGTGGCTGTTTATTTTTAAAGAATATTTAGAAGCAAAAGAAATCCTAGCAGTGGTCTTGATCTATCACTGCATAGAAAGGCAGAGTTGCCAATGTGCAATATATAGAAATGAGAACTGTCTGGTTTATATTGGGAAAAAATGCAGATAATCTATTTCTATGATCTGATCATGAAACAGTTCCTTCCATCCTAACAGCTACAAAGAACATGAAAGAGTGGCTATCAAAGCTATATGCCTAATTGAGCAAAGCCAAATGACTCATTCAAGAAGGATTTTAAGAGAGCTGGTTAAAAAACAAGCTCTGATCGATCTTCAGTAAGTACCAGGACATTAAGGCAGTACCAGAGCACTGGAAAAGAACTTATGCTATGCCTCTTAAAAATCACAATGTTGTTGTCCTGCTATACACAGTCTTAGTGCCCTAATTTAAGGACACTTTTAGTTTGGAAGCATTTCAAAGAAGAGCCAAAAAATGATCAAAATTCTGGGAAATATGTCCTGTATTGAAAAATAAAGTGCTTTCAAGCAATTGGTATTGTAAGAGATTCCTTGATCGTAGTCTGTAGGTATTACCTGTGCAACAAAAGGTGACCAAAGACCATTGGTCTGACTTGGTTGTAACAAAGCTAAACAAATTCAGATTTGAAATCAAGAGCACTTTTTTAAAAGTGAGAGAGTAAATAAATAGTGAAACAAGAGACTAAGGGTTAAGGTGGATTCTCCATGACTGGAGATGTTGGATGCATTTTTAAAAATCAGAGTAGCCTGATACCACTGAGTCTGCGAAATTGCAAAATGCAATGAAAGCCCTGTATAAAAGTGTGACCAAAATCAGGAGCACTAGAAATGTGTGGGGTTCTCCCCCGAAGTGTCCTTATTTCATTATACAATTTATAGAACAGCCTTTGTTTTTCTAAGTGATTTCAGGGACAGAGTTTTTATGTGTAGACACGGGTGGTCTCCTGCCCAATGCTCCAGCCACTGCATTTGGGATGAATATCGAATACTTTTGGACGGGGTCGGCTTCGCAATTTCAATCACAAACAGATGTTGGGCCACGTTCGCCCCGGTGCACACTAACACACCGCAGCCCTTCTGTTCTTAATTCCAGTCCATTCTTTTTATTTGAGAAAGGTAACATACTGAAATAACCATCAGATGTAGAAACCAAAGCACTTAAGCAGAAGCCCAGGGTTTGAAGAACCCGAATCCCTGCGGAGGCCAGAGGTGCGCGCAGCCGCAGGCAGGGCAGCCAGGCCTGGCGCCCGTCACAGCACGTGCCCTCCTTGCTGATCTCCGCTGAGGGACAGAGGGCACTGGCACAGCAGCACAGAGGGGCATGGAAACATGGAATATCCTGAGTTGGAGGGGACCTACAAGTACTATTGAAGTCTAACTCCTGGCTCTGCAAGGACCACCCCAAGAATCACATCCTGTGCCTGAGAGCGTTGTCCAAGCGCTTCCAAGAGCCATGTGTGTCTGTCCCATCGTTCTCCAGCAGAGATTTTGGGGCTCTTATTACTTAGGCAAATTATTTTTTTACTGTTTGGAGTATAAAAGTAGAGCTAAAGATACATTGTAAATGAGGTGTGAAAGTGTCCATTACTTGCCAAACCAACTAGGTTTTTGTGAGCTCTACTTAGGTTGTAGCCAGCTCTGCTCATCTGACTCTGTGCCAAGCTACCTAAATTCTCTTTGCTTCAGCATTTGAAAAATGGAGATAATGATACCAGCCTCTGAAAAGCAGGTCTGTGGATGTAAACCAGCATGTTTCAGCTATACAATGTAAATGGCTTGGATATGAAATTCTGCATTGCTGGAACCTGCATGAATTCAGCAGTCATGTTTTTAGAAGATAGTGTTAGATTTATATTCCTTTATGCCAGCAAAATTTCAGTATTTGGAGGAGTTTGGGTATTGGGGAAAACCAAAGCAAAAGAAACAAAAAAATTACCAACAGCCTGGAAATGCCTGCCAGAAAAACTTGTTTCTGTGTTGATGGTTCTCAACAGATTTCCTGGCATCAACTCCCCACCCCACAGCTATAGCTAGGAAACCAAAATGCCAGCTTGTGTTAATGTTTGGAGTTTCCTGGAGAGCAAAAAAGAACCGAGCAGGCACTCTCGTGACTGGGCATTTGCTGTGTAAGCCTGGGTTAGAGACTGTCTGCAGAAACAGTAAACTCTGCTGGGGCCTGTGGCACACACCAGCCCATGGCAGAATGCCTGGGTACAAGCAGGCCTCTGGTGGGTTCACTAGCCAGTGTTTTATGATTTATTTGTCATTCAATGGCTATTTAAATACACAAGCATAAGAAATACAGAAATTGTTTGCTTGAATAACAGAAGGTGTTGATATAAATGTTAAATATGAGGATGTATTTGTACAGGAGGGATTTGTCTAAGCATGTCAGAATAGTTTATCTAATCTACTTTCTGTGTCCAGTAGTGGCTGCACTGAGATGCTTCCCAGGAAGGGACAAGAGCCTTATGTGGGTCTTATTCAGACCTCCAATAGCATACCCTACCTAAAAGCATTCACATCTTTTCAAGTCTGTGATGTCCTCTAAATGTCTCCCTTGGAACTGAGAGTTTACTCTTAGTCCTGAAAACTGTCTTGTGGCTTGAATGCTGTATTCTTCCACTTGGCTGAATTTTCCAATTCTCTCTTCCCATATGCAGGAATAATTCTTTTAAACGTGCCATTGTTTTAACTTACAGGTTTTATTGTTGCATTTAATTATACCAAGGCATTTAAGGTGGATAGTCAACATTGTATTGATGTGGTTGTCAAAGGGGAGCAGCAACACTGTGCTCAATCACTGGGCTGGTTAAACTGTGTGTAGCAGAACAGCTGTGAGCCTGTGATTAGAGTGCTTTGCTTGGGGTCTCTTCTCATTTCCCTGTCCTTTGACTCGGTACACAACCTCTAGAGCTATTTTGACCAAAACTCAGAACACCTGTAGTGGAAAACACAGAAAGATTCATAAGTTTGGGAGTTTGTTACTTTTGTTATTCTTGGAGTTCTTATGCTAATAAAACCAGTGGTAATATGCCAACAGTAAGCTGTAGATATGGGACACTGTCAATAGCATGGAGTTCATCAGAGTGCCACTTACTTAAATATATTAATCTTTCTTTTGAAGGCAGGAGAAAACCCAGGAGTCAGTCTGTCCAGGCACACACTGCTTTAAACCAAAGGCCCCCTGCTTCAAGTCACTCTGGACCAATTGTAGAAAGCCGCCAGCCTTTCATCCAAACATCTACATCTGCCCACGAAATTGCCCAAAGGCTTTCCAGTAGTCAGCTCTCATTCCACAACTCGGCAACATCTGTGTTTTCTCAGTCCCCTGCTGTTCCTGTTGCTGGCCAGCTGACTGTGCAGGACCGAGCTGCAGCAATGCTCAGGTCCAGCCTGGCCTCCTCCACCAGCTCAACTCTCAGCCTGCTGTTCGGCAAGAGAAGTTTTTCAAGTGCTTTGGTGATTTCTGGGCTCTCTGCTGCAGACGGAGGCAACACGAGCGACACGCAGTCGTCGAGCAGCATGAACATCGCCATGGGGCCGTCGGCCAGAGCGGCGAGTCAGGCAGCTCGGGTAAGGCTGAAGCTGCACTGCTGAGCGTGAGTGAGCTCCCGTTCTGCTCGCCTGTCTGCCTCTTAACTGTCCTCACCACCGGGGGGTTTCTTCCTTCTCAGTGCTCAGACAACCGTTTTTTCCAAAACAGTGTCGGGATTTTGGTGTTTGTTTTGGATTTTGCTGCATCACAGTGAGACTGGTCAGTATTAGTGTGTCTGTGAGAGTGTTCCTGAGTAACCGGTGGGGGGGCTCTTACACACACACCTGCACTTGCAGACTGGGGCAAAGTCGCTCTTCCTTTCCCTCAAAGCAGGGACTTAGGTCTCCATTTTCTGCAGCCCAGGTGGTAAGTACCATCACAAGCAGAATAAATAGCTACTTCCTCGCTTGCGTGAAGTCCTATGCAGGACCTAAAATTATTTTATCTGTAGGAAAAGGAACAGTTTCCCCTGAATAGTGCACTTGTTCTGTCCCCTCTCTCTGACCCGAATTCAATCCAATACCTGAAACTTTGTTGCTGAAAGTTAGTCAAAGGAATCCTGTACACAGTATTTACCAAAGGAAACCAGCATGCCCTGTGATTAAGCACTTTCTAACAGCAAAACACTACACACAAAAAACTTCCCAGCCTTCTTCCCAATATACTCACAGTTTTATTCCTGTCTTCCCTGAAAAATTCAATTCACATTGTAGAGTTACTGGTTTATTGTTTACTTAAGTTTATTTAACTTTGGTTGCCATCCACTGCTGTCATGAACTTTGAAAATTGACCTCAGCACCAGAAAGCAGAAACATGAAAAGATGGACTAGAAATAAAGGGTGACTGCAATTAGACAACACAATTAGTCAGACTTTTGCATTTGGCCTATCAAAATGGAAACCAAACTGGTGACGGGGGAAGACTGGGGCTATAAGTGCCAAACACTTTTTTTGTTACTGTCCTCTTGAACTGTCTATAAATTCCCTGGTTTCCAAAGAGTTCTCCAAACCTCAAGTGAGAAAAGCTCCTTAGCCTGTGTGTATTTTGCTGTCAACCCAAAACTACCATGTGTGGTACAGTTCCCTAAGTTCTGCCATGAACTTCAGCAGGAGTCGACTGAATGTTACTCATCTGGGTCCAGTCCTGCTTTGTTACTGTAACAAGTATTAATATTTCTACACATACAGCTGAATATATCCAGTGAGAAGGCACAATTCGAACTCTCAGGAGTTCATGGCCTGATTTGCAAGAACTCAGCTAGTCTGTGATACTGAGTACTAATGGTAGGATTCCTTGTCCAGCTTTAAGCTATCTAAAATTTGGGCACCAGGTCTCGGTAGGTTGTTGGTGAGCCTTTCGTTTTCAGTGGAGAACCCAATCTACTTCATCCTTGGAGCTTCATCTTTTAGGAGGAAATTTTCCCCTGGGACACTTGTATCTCTCTGCCAACCATTGGTAGCCTAAATGACACGGCAAGACCACATGGTTAAATTTAGATGAGGTGAATCCTGGCCAAAGTGACTGCTCTGAGTCCAGGTGCCCGTTTGATTGAAAGCGGTAAAGAGGAAGCGTTTCATTTCAGTGTTCCCACAGCAAAGTTCTGGAATGCTTTTATCCTAATGGACTCCTTACAGTGGGGTGGCACTGTGCTTAACATTTTTAGACTGGTAATTGCATTCCAGTTTTGATGAAAAGGTTTCTTTGTAAGTTGGATTTAAAATTTGGTGTATAAAGCAAGCTTCAGAGCAACCCGATTTAACAACTTAGAAGTCAGCCCTGCTTGAAGCAGCAGTTTGGACTGGATGACCTCCAGAAGTCCTTTTCAATCCAAACTCTTTTACAGCTCTCTATACATGTACATCTGTGGTACTAAACCTCCAGCTCCTGGTCTGCTTTTCCTTCCAAATTTATGCGTTACACAAAGTGTGACAAGTACCTCTTCAGAACTCCCTTGTGAATAATGCATGTTAAGAATCCCATGGAGTTTCACAGAATGACATCCTTACGTCAATTTTTAAACTTTTTTCACCTGTCACTTCAAAAAATAGCTGAAGTGTTACTTAGAAATTTCCTAAACGAGTTGACTTTTTCGTTCTTTCTTTCCAGCAACTCGCTGAGACCTGTGAAGCAACAGATGCTACGGAACCGAGACCACAGCGGGAGGCGGGTCCGGCCCATGCCCTGTTCATGAGTCGGAACGTGGAGTGCAGAAGGGCCAGCCAAGAAGACATGGCCCTGGAAGACACTGCTTCTCAGCAGAGCCTGTCTGAGGAGCAGTAAGGAGCACTCCTAGCACAAGGGCCACGTGCTTCTTAGCATGAAATACAGACAGAGTTAGGTCAGGAAGCTGCACGTGGGTTTAGGTTCTTTCAAATGTAATAAGCAACCGTCAAATGTTTATTTTTCTAACTTCTACACAAGAATATTACAGGGCAGATGTTCTTCAGCTAACGGCCTTGGCATGGGTAGGGTTGGAAGATATCCTAAAAAACACACAGTGCCACTTCATCTCAGGTTCTTGTAAATCCTAGAACAATGAATACAACCTGTTTAACGCTCCTTCCCCTGGAATGGTTAGAATCACAAACGAATACAGTAGGAAATATTAATACAACTCAGTGAAAAGCACACAAGACATCTCTTTCCTGCCATAACTAAACAGCTGATTGCATGCAAACTAATTGAAATTTGGTATATAACATATAGCAAAAGGCAAGAAGAACTAAGAACAGAAGCAATGAATACATAAAAGGACAGTAGTGTCCTGTTAAAGCTAAATCTGATTTTTTTTTCCAACAGCAAATCTCTTACTTTTCTTTGACATGTTATGCAGGTGCTAATGCTGAATAGCAACATAGCATCTCAGACTGATATACTGCATGCAGCCATACTGAAATACTGTGTGAACGAGCCACGCTACACCAATTAACAAAAGTCAAGTGTAGGAAAAGGGAGTATCCAGTGCATGGAAAGTCTTCAAAGCATATGGTGCACCTTATTTGCAAAGCAGCTTTGCATAAATTAGGTATTATCTCGTGCTCCTGTTTGGTTTACAGCAGTGTTTCTCAAATTCTAAGCAACAGTACCCTTAGGAGTTGCAAAAGGGCCATGGGGAATCCTCCTCAAGGACAGAAAAGTGCAAAGCAGGCTGTAATTATTGTCTGGAAGTGTTGTGTTAGGAAGGGAACAGCTAAATACCTTTAATTGCTGGACACAGCTCACTGTCCATAAACACTTGTAGCCAGTAATTACAAAGCCTTCTGATTTCCCTCCCCCAGAGAAAATTGAGCTGCTGCCAGTAAAGACAGATGATACAAAAAGGGAGGCCATGCCTTCACAAGGTTTGAGAAACACTGATTTACAGGAATGCATGACTACTTTGAAACCCAAAAGGCTACAACAAATCCTTGCTCTACTATAGAGTCTAAACAAACACGCGCGTGTCCTTTTTCTTCAATTAAAAACATTGCCGCTATCGGTGTCTTGCTGTTCCTCTTTACTGTAACTACCATGGATTGTTTCTAAATCTCAACACAATGATGTGCAGCCAGGCTGTCTCGTCCCAATTAACAAGATTTAACAAGAGATGCTGTAGCTAAGTCTCATTACTGTTAGGCAATACTCAGTTGCATTCTGAGCTTCCTACTGTGCCACACTTCAGATCTGAGTAGTAGAACTAAATAAGACTGAGTGAAAATAAAATGATCCAAGTACGTTTTGTGCGGCAGCAGTTTCTGGGTCTTCTTTTCTATTTGCAATTGTTTTCACTTGCTCTCTGCCTTACAAAATCAAGAAACCTATTCTTTTTTAGTTCACTTCAGATCTGGATGAATTAATTATTAATAAAGCTTAGCACAACCTAGGAAAAATTCTCCTCACGTTGGCAATGACAAAAGCAGTGTTCATCTACAGCCCTCTAGACACCTGGCCATCAGTGCAGTTTGTGCAGGTTGTACTGATGTCTCCTCTAGCATCCAAGTGAGATGTGGAAGAGGAATTGAATTCAGCTGCTTCCTTCTGACCAGTTCCTGTCCCACCACACTCTTCACAAAGTGCTTCATTACAAATGAAGGATGGAGGTTATACAGGTAGGCTCCTACAAACAGCCACCAGCCCCATTTCTGCCTTGGGGGCTTCTGCATGGCAGTCCACAGGATAAACCATCACTGCTTTGTCTTCCTGCATGGAGGCAGCGCAAACAGGTGGCTCTGGAAAGCACCAAGAACTTTCCTGTATTCACCTGGCCTCACTTAGGCCTCTAATTTTCACATCTTTAAGTTTGAATCAATATCCATCAAAAATAAAGAGTTCTAGTAGTCCCAATCAACATAAATTGTGTATCCAACTCAAGCACACCAAATCAGATTGGGGAATGACTGCACAAATCCTTTCAGCAGCAACCACTGTATTTGCCTAGCACAGATTGAGGCCCAGTGGTGGCAGCCTCCCTCAGCACCACATCTTCTGTGAGACTCCACCATCTCCACGGCCTCTGGTACTGCAGCCTAAAATAATGCAGCTGCCTCACAGTTCCTGACTTAGTCCAAGCCACGTCCCCTGGAGTGTGACTCCCTGGGGACAGCAGTTGTGCCAGACTCCTGCTGCACAGGGTGGCTGCCAGAAAGGGCAAGTTCTAACGCCTTTGTGCAGTCACAGCGAGCAAGCAAGCACAGCAAAACAGGAGTCAAGGTAAGATTCAAAAATCAATTCCTTTTTTGTAGCCATGTCTTACACAGTTTTTATTTTGCCTTAAAGTTGCTATTATAGCACAGTGGGTTGAAAATACCCAAGAGTGACCACAAACAAGCGCAACATAGAAAAAACAGAATCAAAATGAGCACAAACTCTCCCATGTTACATTTTTCTGTATTTTTGGAGATAGTCTGCTGTTACTGTGAGTAAGGCTACTGCTGTGTGCAGTGGTTTTAAATATGAGCCAATCCTACAGAATAATCTGACATAAAGGTTAGAAATGAAACCTGCAAGCAGGTATGAAGTTGTATCGATTAAACACATCTTAGACTTCCCCTATTTTTGCATGAGGTAGATACACCCAGTTAACTCTGCTTGTGACAGAAGGTGCATTTAGGGCTCTGGTGCACACCAAGCTAATAAATAGGAACCTAACCTTTACACAAGGTCTAATTTCAACAGTGAGATGCTCCAAACAGCTCTGCATAACACCAAAAGGCACCTGAGTCCTCAGCACCAGTGCCTACGTACACAGGAAGGCTTTGAGTCCTACCTTTATTCCTGAAAGACTTAAGTATCAAGCTATTTAACCTCACACACGAGGTACCTCAGAGTTGCCCACTTTTGGGGCAGGTTTTTGGCCTTTAAATGCAAAGCAAACACAATTTTCATTGCTTTTATGTCAACTGTGACACTACTGATGGATTCCACAATGCCAAACACTCTTAGAACTTGGCCCTAAAGCTGCTCAGGCTTAAGAGTTTGCCTGTAAATCTGACCTCTTGCTACAGCTGTGATGCAGGAAGGAGGCTGCCAACCACCACCACGTAAAGACCTTTTATCAAGAGTTCCATCAGGGTTTTCTGCATCGGGTGCTGTTTGGTTTTTCCAGAGCTGTGCAGGCCACTTACCTCATTCAGCAGTCCAGAATGTTCTTGTTTCTACAATGTGAAAATATTGGTGTTTCCATCTTGTTACCAAGCTGAATGCATCCTTTGAGGAGATCAAGTGCTCAATCCACAAGACCGTTTGTACAGGCAGTTCTTTCATAGAAAAGTCAGAAGGGATGAACAGATGGAGGCCTTTTCTGCCTCGCCCCAGCTTAACCTCAGATAACATCACCACTGCTGAAAAGAAACACTTGGGGTGATTTTATCCACACTCTCAGCAACCAGAGAGGAACACAGGCAACACAGCAGGTTACAGGAGGGAGGATAATGAGTATATGGTAAAACTAGCACACACACAGTCCTTCAGCCTTTGCACTAAGTGTGGGATACTTACCTCCCTCAGATTTTGTTTTCCTAAAATTCCTTTCCCAAATAGGCTCTTGTTTACCTCATATAGTAGAAGCCATTTGCTACACTTCTAATGGTGAAACAGAGCCTGAAGATCTGGCAAAAAGACTTTCAGCAACATTTTACCAAAGCCAAGCACAGGTTGCTGAAGTGCTCACATCTACCAGGTACATCAGCAAGCCCCAGCCTGGCCTTCAGCCCAGCTGTCTCCCACCACAGCAAGCAAGTAGGAACCAGTGATGGATGTAGGCTGCAAAGTTCATTCCTGTTCATCCAAAATAAAAGCAAGGTCCTGGCTGTTCCCTCCATTTTGTAGTGTCATGCAACTTCTCTGTGAGGAACTGAAGTTCTCACCTCATTCCAACAGGCAGAAAATCTCAGCACCCACTTCACTGAAGACAAATCTCAATGAAAAGGACTTAACAGTGTGAGTCTTCTTTCACTTGACATGATGACTAGATACCCTCAATACCTATGAATGGCATTCTGACACTATTAAGTTCTTAGGACTCTCTGTGATGTCATCCACAGCTTTTTATAAAAACTTCATTAAAATAAGGCAAGAAATATCATCTGCATTTGTCTCCAGCCCACCAACCGATGGCTCTTACTGGAAAATTTAAGTTAAAGATTAGCTGAATTTTGTGCAGCTCATTATAGAAGATTAGAATTACCAGTGAGATTCTCCACCATGTGATAATCATCTTCTCATCAATGCATTTTTTAAAAATACCCAATTATTGCTGTATATAGATTACTCCCTGGATTAGGAGCTGGTATTTAATTACCATGTTTCACTAGTGCTTGTACATCCTTAAATCTGCAACACAGACATATTACTTATAATTAACTTTGCAGTAGGTCCACTATATAAGATTCACCTCCCTCACTCAGTTTTACAAGTCAAAGATTGCCTAATGCATGATAAATAATGCAGCCCCTGTTTATTCCACGCTGTGTGCAATTTTATGCTGGAATTACAAGACCTGTTGCCAAAAACGTCCTTGATTCTCAGGCTCTGAGACAGTAATTGGTACCTCACATTCTCCCCTTTTCTGCACCAATTAAAACCTGCAGGTGCACTAATGTTGTCATCTGGAATCTAGCTGGTGCATCAGAGGTGCTTTTCACCAAATGTGTGCTATTAATAAAATTGGCCCATCAGGGGAATTGTGAATGCTCTGTTTGCTGGTACAGTGCTCTCAAGGCCCTCCAAGTATTTTACTAGTGCAAGACCAGACAACCAATTTTTACCTTTAAAGTAAACACAGCTTGTCATAAAAACTTACATTCAATTGGAAATACAACTTTCTCACTCACTCCATGTGTATTTGAAACAGGCAAATTGTATCTTCAGGACCATCTGAGATTTAAAGGCCAGACATGACTGTTAAGGTCATCTACATTCTCCTGCTGAACACAGATCACAGAATTTCTCTTTATTTCTACTGAAAGGCATTCTAGCTCAGAGACAAAATGGGCTTTAAAAAAGGACAACAAATTAATGACTCTCACCAATGTTGAGATAGGTGGCAGAAGAGACACTGATGTCAGTAGCAAAAATATGCATTAGTTTAAAAGGGCTGATATTTCACTCACAGTTCCAGAGAAGGAAAAATCCACCTGCATTTTCTAGTGACTATCTAGCCTCAGTACAAAAGGTCTTCTTTGAACCATGAGACAGTAGGTTAGAAATACTATAAGCACTGATCAGAAGTTCCCCACAAGTCCTGGTGTGTTTGGGTTTTCCCCCCCCCAGCTCCACTAAATGACAGGCCTACAGCAGACATCATGGCACGACATGCAGGGCAATATATCTGCTTTTATGGGGAATAAACACCACTTTAAGTGATCTCCCAGCAATACTGGCTGAACCAGAATTCAGAAGACTGACTCCTAACAGAACTTCCCTCCTCTGCCTCTACCAGAGAAATACCAAATCTCTCCATTTTTTATTTAGCTTTGAAGGTCAGTCCTCATTTAAGACTCAACAGTAGTCCCCCTAAAACTGTGCTAGATTTTGGTAACTCTTTAATTCATTGAAAGAACTATTCTTTTGCAGCATATTTTACAGCTTAAGAGACTTAACATTGAAACAGGAGGGCATCCAACACTTAGGTGCAGAGAGGTTGCTGTTCAAAAACCTATGGCACAGAGCCCTGAAAAAGTTTTCTTTGGTCCCAGGTCCTCCACATCTAAAAAGGTGTTTTGTCTGAGTAAAACGCCTGAGGTAATTAAGGGATTAGTGTGTCTGTAGGGCACAACCTTACTTTGCAAAAAGCAGCCAAGAGCTCTACATTCTCAAGTGGAGACCCTAAGAGGAGTTTTCCTTTTCCCCAAATATGATGAAGACAGTACTACCACCATCCACATGGATTTGGGCAGACAGGTAACCCTAACAGGAACCCATGGCACCCTTTAACACACATGCACTTCCTACTACCTGTGGAGGTGCAATGCTTGTACCAGACCCTTGTTCTGAATACAGGAAAGAAAAAGGACATTCCCTCCATGCTCCTAGAAGTTTGCAGGGCATGTGTAAAAATACTTGTCCCCATCCAGCCCTGTACAACTCTGGCTGTCAGTTTTACAGAAATAAATAAGTACAATGATACCTGAAGATGCTTTTAAAGAGTTTGCTCATTTTAACAGTCATTGAACTGAACAGAAAAAAAGTTAAGAAATAACTGAATTTTTAACAACTTTCTTCAGCCAGAGATGATCATAAATTTTACAATGAACAGTGTGCACCTGGGAGGGAATTCTGTTTTCACAATTTGCAAAACTGATTAACTGGCAGCACTTTTGCTGAACGCATTTGCACTCCTCACAGTGAAACACATTGTCTAATACTCTCAAACACTTCTTATTTCACCATTAAGGGTATACAGAATTGAATAAGGAAAAAAATCCAAACAAACATAAGTATCAATAAACATAACAGACTGTAAAATGAATACAAATGCAGTATTAAGTCGATCATGACAACAAACTCAGCAGGAAAAACACAAGATTTGATGAACTTCATGAACTTGAAGATTTATATATATATATATTATTTGTAAGGGGGTGTGGGACAGGATTGCCATCAGAAAATTGAAAATTAATTCAAAATGCAGTCCTTTTATCAATTGGTCTGGGCCATGTAAGAGAGGGTAGACTTGGCCATTTTTCCTCCAAAAATGGAATTCTGTAAATGCCACTCATTAAGATGTAGTTTCATCAAGGAAACTACAGCAAGTTTCCTTGAAACTCTGGATAACCCTTCTTATACTGCAACTGCAGACAAGGGTGCCTGGGGATAGGAGGAGAGAGCACATCTACTTATTCCCTCCACCTGCTGATTTGTCAGCACCCATGCTAAAACACACTTGGACACACCTAAGCTGGGTCACCAACAGCAAAATACTCCTACATAAACCAGGCAGGACTGGTTTACCATACACATTTTGGACAGGGTTCTGTTCTGTTGCATCAGGGCTATGTTCCAGATACTGAATTGATCTCTAGGCAGAACAGTCTAAAAACACTCAGAAAGATTAAGATCTCAAGCAGATTTTACAGTTAATTGTTTTCACATGAGGTAACTGGGATCAGAGTTGACCACCTAACTTCCAAACACCCAGATTAGAACTGGATGTTAGCTACACATCTGTTCAGTTATTTTAATTCAGTGAACTGAATAAATTACAATCCTGCTATCCCATTTTCCCCATTTAGAGTATTACCAGCTTTACCCTGCTTACCCTGAAGGCTCCAGTAAAGCCTCCAGGGGGCTAAAGCAGGAAGGACAGACTCTAAATCATCCACAAAATGTTGTAATGTGTTGTTGAAATAAAAGCTTTAGCGTTTACAGGACAGAAAAGGTCTTCATTTTCTGCAGGATTCCACAGCTGTCAAGATGTCTTGCAAAATGCTGTTTCTGTTTTCCTTACTAACCTAGAGAAAGAGAAATTAAAACTGATGTAATTTCATGAACAGCTTCTATACCAGTGTGTACTGCAAAAAAAAAAAAAAAATCAAAGCAGAAATTCCAATGCATTTCCTTCTCAGTGCAGGAATGTTGAGTGTCAAACACCTGCCTTCTTCTGCAACTGAGAACACAGTATGCTAAACCCACAGAAGCTGCAATTGCATTTTTAGTGATCTTTTTGATTTAATTACCTATGGTATTTTGCAGTATTATTCAGGGCTTGAGTAACTAAGAAGAATCACTCAAAGAACCAGCATGTACTTTTGTCATTACTAGAAATCCTTTTCAGCTACCAAATTTAACTTTCCTACTATAAAGTGGAGTTCTTATGCCTTCACTACTTGAAAGGGTTGTATTTATTAAGACAACAGACCTAGCCAAAAACATGTGCAAAGAAAAAAAATAAAAACAGGCTTGGCAGCATAACTCTGTACTCTGAGAAACCTTATTGCTACAGGACAGAAACACCTTGGAAAAGAAATAAGAGTACTTGAGAAAGCTGGGGTGTTCTGCAGCACACTGAGATATGCCTTTGGGCATCCATGACCAGTCCATGGGAATGCTGGGCTTTAAGTCCAGTATATGTGAAAATCCATGTAGTCCAGTGTCCTGTCTTTTGCTGGGCTCATCTGCATTCCAGTACAGACTGTAAACTGCCAAGCAAGTGCTGGTGCTTGCTGGTCAGCTCAGCTCCCAGGGACACAGAGCTGGGGGGCTGTGTGTGTGTAAATTATCCCTTCCCGACTGACTGGGTCCTGATCCAGAGCCCTGTGACCCACAGTGCCATGCATTACTCACTTAAACAAAACCTGGGGAGATGACTGGGGTTGTAAAGGGGTAACAAGCAACTGTGAAGCATCAGCAAAAGCTTCAATTTAAAAAGTCTAAGAAATTTTCCCCACTGTTCAGATCCCTGCAGAGAGGGCAGGAAGAAATCAAAGACACATGAGCCAAAAAAATAAGTAAGGGCATTCATACAAGGTTGTAGGAAAGCTGTTGGATGAGGAAAGAGACATAACACCATGCACAGCATAAAACGCTCTACCAGCAAGGCTCCACTGCACTCCCCATATCTGCTTTTCAGATGTGAGCACAAGAGTTTGTATCCCTTCCAGTACTACAGTCAATAATGAATAGGAGAAATTATTACTATTATTATTGTTGTAGATGTTCAATAGGTGACAGTTCTACCTGAGCAATTTGGCCCTAGGAGCCTACCACTATTTACAGTCACACACATCCTATCCCAATAATGTCAACCAACACTGTAAACAAAACCTACAGACAGTGGTCTCACCTACCACTGAATTCAAGACAGCAGATCAACATGGGCCTAATGAAAAAGTGACATTAAAAAATAAAGGGGAGAGGGAGACAGTAATGAAAAGGCAGATCTGCCTGAAAATGTCACTGTTTTAAGAGAGTCAGTCCAAGCTTTGGAAGATAAACAGAAAACCCCACAAAAACAAAGAGAGTAAGACAACAAAGAATGCTCTTCAGTAGGGCTATTGGGACCCCAAGGTAAACAAAACACAGCATGCCTGAGCCAAACTCTAAATCTCACAGCAAGTGTACTGATATCCTGACTTTCAAAGGACCTTCTGCACATTTAATAGCTCTTCCCACTCTCTCACAGCCAACAATAGCAGTACCACATTTTATCTATCCTTTTTCCATACCTATATGCCAGAAGTCCAGTGAGAGCAGCAGAGAGAAAGTGCCAAGTGCTAGGAAATTTTCACAACTGTTTTACAAAGGCTGCTTGATAGATATAAGTCTCCTCTTAAGATCTGGAGACATTCTGTGCAGGCAGCTTTCCCAGAGAGAACAAATCTCTCAGTATCTGTACTGAATGTACAAACAGATGGGTATGTTTTTAGAAAGGAGTTGAAAATAACTGTAGATGCTGCTTATATTAAGCATTTATGTAATTTGGAGGAAATTACCACCTAGACTCCAAGCAGGCAACTATAGAGGACAAAAGCTTTCTTCCCCTAACTGTTAAAAATACCATCAAGGAAACCACTCATGTACAATCAGTTCAAATGGAACCTTTTCTTCTTCCTATCCATTTAACTGTTTTCTTTCTTAATAGGCATATGCAACCACACTTCACTAATGGGTTTCATGCCAGCAAAATTAATAGATGGGAAAATGGGAGAAAATTAGTGTCTGCCAGCTGCTAAGGATAACCTGATCATATTCATGCCACCGTGTCTGCAAAACTACTGTGTCTACACAGACACAGGCAGTGCAAAAAGAGCCTCTGTAGTTTCACTGGAAAGTTTAGTTCTCAGCAAAATGGAACTGGGCAACAACAGAAACAAATGTGTTAAATATCAGAGTTCCTATCTTCAAGTGCCCTAAACATAATAAATTAAACATATGGGACCAAATGCTGAATTGCTTTTAGGGCATCTGGGCCCATTTACATCAACAAAATATGTTTTCAAGACAGAAGGGACTGTAAAACCCCAAACAGCTGTTCTCTCATCAGAACTGTCCTTGTGACACTAGAAGCAGGATGAAAAATCTGAGATGAGCTATTTGAATGCAGCCTAACTCCATACTAAATGACAAAGCAGAAAATGCTTTTGCAAGGTAGCCCCCTACTTCTGTACACTTCTGTACATCATACAAGTAAGAAATTACTGACTGTGAGCTATTTGAGCACTCCAGGTTTCCCCATGCCACAGCCCTTGAAGAACACAGCTCATGACCCTAACACCTCAGACTCCCCATGGGCAGGTTCTGCTCTGCTCATGCACACATTTTAACCAGCTGGGAAAGGGCACGTAGGCTGTCACTGGAGCAAGAGAGACAGATGCTTCTCCTGCACAAGATTTCAGTTTATCAGGTCTGTGACATCTGGGAATGACTACAGTCTGTCACACATTTCACATCCATTCTTTTGGTTAATGGATTCACCAGAGATTTTGATTTAATGAAAGAAACCTGCATGCCCTAATCTCAGCAGCATGAACAGGATGGGTCATTGTTTTAGTAAAGATCTTTCAGCTAGAGAAAACACTGCTCCACTGAAATTTACTGAGACTTTTGCTGGCTGCAGTCAGTACTTGAGAGAAAGACATCAGCAGACTGATACAGCTCCATACCCAGGGCTGAGTAGCCTATGCTCCCTGAATATCACCTGATAAAATGAGACAGGAAAAGCCTCAAAAGCTTCCTTGAAAAGTCAAGTATTGTTTTCTAGTCCCCTCTCCTGAGGACCACATACATGCATCACTGTCCTGCCATGAGTGCAGCCAAAGCACTGAATGACTGGTACTTTCAGCAAGGCTTCTCCATCCCCTCTTCCCCAGTCCTACCCCTGTAAAGCAACACATAGAAGATTCACATTTATGTGCAACTCTGTTCAACAGACTGACTATGAACACACATCAGATTGGGAGTGGAAAAACCTGGGGGTTTATCTCTGAATGGAGGGAGTTGAATGCTTATACAAGGAAAGGAACAGTCTCTCATCTTTGCTCCTACAGTAGCTTTAGCATTTAATTAAATTAGAATTTAATATAAAAACAAACTGAAGATGATGATGGGATCCTCCATTAAAGAACAGCTGAGGAACTTTGAGCACTGCAGTTTTTTAAGCCAGTTTTGAACAGGAAACAACATAAATCAAAGGAGTGAGAGGTGCCTTTAGCTTGTGTTTGTGAAGCATTGTGGACACACACTGATGTTAAGGAAACCTCACACACACTCCTAGGAACAGAACAGACTAAGCTTTGCTGTGGCAAGTTTTGGAGAACGGCCCTGTAACTGATCAGAAATGTTCTTTGAGGCCCTAATATTCTGAAAATTATGTCTGTAAAAGTAACATAATGAATTCCAAAACTGGTTCACTCTGGAGAAAGTACACTCCATTTACAACTGTCTTTCTTCTACAAATCATTCCTGTAAATGCCACTGCTGCCTTTCTTCCTTTTTTTTTTTTTCCCTTGAATATGACTACTGGTAATATTTCTGCAAGCCAGTCTGGAAAAAAACAAAAAAAGCTTCAAAATCTGACTGTACTTTAAAAGATTTAACTCTTAGGAATAATGAATACCTATACAGCAATAATACTACAGCAAAAACCCTTTTAAAACAACTATAGCATTATTTCTGCAGCCCCTCACAAGCAAAGCCAGCTGTGTCAGACTGCTACAGTAAGTGCCAAATGGGATTTTTTTTTAATAAGGTGAACACCTGCCCATTAAGAATCAAATGGAAACTAAAAAACTTACTTCATGCAAGCTACCCATAGCTATCAATTGGCAGTAACAGTTTTTAACAGAGCCAAATATAAACCAGTAACCTAGAACAGAAGGCTCTTTAAGGATATTAAATATTACTCACATTGAACACTTTAACATCTTTCCTACTTCTTATTTCTTCAACAAGATCCAGTGGCTTTCCCTTAGGTATTGGAATAGTTCCAAGCACCACAGTCCCTGAGCCAGCCAGCGTTCGACGAACAGCTTGAATAAAAGCCTGGCTGAAGAGTTCCATTTTACCAATCTCATCTATGACACAAATTCTTTTCTCTGTATCACCACCATGGTTTACCTGTGGAAAAGTGCAACAAGAGATTTTAAAGAGCAGAACTTAAAACAAGCAACACAAGTAATTTCTGCGCTGACAAAAGAAATACCTCCAGAAGAAATAAATTCAACTGTAACACTGGGGAGAGGGAGAAGTCAAAGCTACTGTAAATGACAGACTTATAAATCTATAATTTCTTTTCTAGGACAGATTTTTGGAAGGATGGAAATAATTATACAATATAAATACCAACTACAATAGGAAATATCCATAATATCAGGTTTCCTTTAAAGCAGAATTCTCACAATGGTCCCATATGAGCTACTTGACAAATAAGAACTGCACTTTGCCTATGAGCAGCTCTCAATCATTCTGAGGGTCAGCAATTTTTAAAAAACTTTACTCTTCTCACTAGATTATGCATTTAGTGATTACATTTAATTATGTGATCAGTAATCACACAAAACAGGAATCTAAAACAAGAAGACTTCCATTAAATCTAGATTTGGAAGTTTCTCCTCATGTAGTTGGGATGATGGAGCATTTCACTCAGAGCTCCTGGCTTTCTCCAAAGCTGTCTGGATAACAACCAAGCCATTTGCAAGCCTCTCTCCCACGAGAACATAGAGACACTGAGATATGCAGGCATATCCTATAGTCCTACCACTGGATATAGGAGAGACAGAGTTAACCACATTTGTGGATTGTTTGCTTTTCTCTTGAAGTGAATACTGTGCCAACCAGTGCTGCAGGCTGTTGGAGCAGCAGGGAAGGCCAGGAGAAAACAAGGGTGATTGCTACTGAGGAAAAGGCAGCTCACAAAGTGAGCAACTCTTCAACTGCACTGCCTACCCTATCCTGGTAAAAGTGACTGAGAACTGTACTCCATCATTTATAGAACTGAGGAGAAAATCAGCTTAATTCAAACCCATTATACATCCATGAATATGTACCAATACAAGCCATATTTTGCAGAAACTAAAAAAAAAAAAAGAAAAAAAATTGAAACATCTCCCCTTGTGAAGGCAAAGTATTTCCTTCTGGGAAAGTGAAAGAACTGTACAACATGCATCCTAAAATCCTTTCAAGCTAAGTCTCTACTGACTAGCTGTTTTATCTAAAATCCTTTCATAGATCAGTGAGCCAAAAAGCCAATACTAGTCACTAGGTCACATATTGAGGAAGAGTATTTTGCTTTGAAAAAAACCTGAAAAAACTATCAGTCCTGCCTGATAAAGTTTGCAGAACCAGAGAGATCTCCCACTGCAGGATCTATCCCATTCTCACTGGAGTGAACAAAGCCCTAAAAGCTGCATCTGTCCTCAAGTCTAAATGGGCACGTGCCCATTCAGTGCTGCTCTCTCATCAAGCCAGTACATACCCATGACTCTCCTGCCCTCACTCTTCATTTGTCTCTCCTTGTTTCAGTTCTCTGATCTTTCTCACTCTCCACTTCCATTTTGGGCCATCTTCATGTGTGACCACATGCCCACAAAACTGATAAACAGCACTTTCTATGAGCACAGGCACATGCACTTTATGACTCTGCTGGCCCCAGTTCTTCTCTTCACCTCCTTGTATTTGCAGGAAGCTATATAAGTAATGGAAAAAAATCAACACTGCTAACACTTTTCTAGGAAGATCTCTCCTGGATTTCATATTAATTCATTGGTAAAAGGATTCCAACTACAGCACTGGCTTAATGAAGATTTTTTTATTAAATTACTTATTTATTAACTGTAAATATGGTTACAGTGAAATTTAACATATAAAAGTTGTCCCATTTTATCATTATTTCCTTTCTCCCTTGCCCCAACATCCTTCCTTTCCTACTCACAGATTTCAATGTACTTTGACAAAAACAAGGATCAGGTCCTCGATCTCATTTTCGCTCCTTGCACCTCTTTGGGCTTTTTTGTTCCAAGTTCACAAAAAAATCCCTTCTTCCTTGTCCCCTTGAGCTTTGGCAGTGTAGAAAAAACACAACAGGATTTTTTTAGTAGTACAGTTCAGCAGCTGGTGCACACTGCTTGTGGTATATTACTGCCAAATCAAATCTGTTCCTGTTTAATTTTGGAGAGGGGAAAGGTTGGAGTGAGAGAGAAGGAGGAGAAGGAAAAAGGCAGTGACAGAGTATTAGCAAAAGGACAGGAAAAAGATTGTGTGGAAAGTCTTGTCACAGCCAGAGCACTTCTTGTGCAGCAGGCTAAATCCCAAATAATCAGGCTGCTACTATCAGTCTGCAGGTATTTATACAATGGTAATCAAAACACTCACTGGATTCAAGAAACAAATGCTTCTAATGTAAGATGGGAGTCAGAGGAAGAGGGGAAAAAAAGTCTGTAAAGAAGAGCAGCAGCAAAAGCCTTTTTCTTAGACCCACTGATTCCATCCAGCTCTCCGTGGTAAGATACTGGTGCATTTTGTTTGCTTTCCAGTATGAGACAGTGACATAGGAAGACATTTCCTACTGCTGCCTCTTTAGGTCAAGGAGGTCCTGCTCACAGGACTGCAATCTCTCCAACACCACAATAATGACAACAGAACAAGTCAGATTTGCCCCTACAGCTTCCTGACCCTGCAGTCAATCAGAACTAGCAATACCCAAGAAACAGGCCATTAATTAGTATCAAAAACTAGCTCTGTAGAAGGGCCTTCCAGTAACACTGGCTATCATAAAGCAGACATTTATCAGCAGCTTTCATAGAATACTCACATTTCTCAGCATGGGTAGAACCAACTGCTCAAATGAAACAAGGTCCACAACATATTGTCCAACCCGGTATTCACGTCTCGAAGCAGAAGAATCAGAACTGGGGTTGAAAAAGAGATACACAATTCCTTCAAAGTAGTGAGTTTAGGGAGAACTCACTGCAGTCATTTCAGGTGAATTTATAAGAAGTTATCCAAATAAATCAAATCCCCTTAATTCTTCTTAAAAAGGATGGGAAAGAAATTCTAAACCATACAGTAAGTCATACAGATAGCTTGCTGTCAGATAATAAATGTACCATATGCATCCTTCCCAACTATGCAAGCTCAAATTTCAACAGTGTATGGAAGGACAATGGCATTTGAAAGTCAGCAGGTATATTTACCAAATACCAAATATAACCAAAACTCATGTCTGCAGTTCAGATCTTTGAATTTTGTAATGTGACACTACAGACAGCATCACAGCAGTATCCTCTCTGTATGGGCTGCAAAACCCTTAAACAATCTCAGAAAAATACCTGGTTTGCATGTGCTGTAGCACACTGTGCCAGGTGAGCCTCCATTTCTATCAGAGTGCAATTTTGTCACATCAGCTCTGTGTGAATGAGGTGCTAAGGTCACACTGGACATAGACTAAGTTTTGCACTAAGTATGAATATCAAAGTCTAGTGAATCAGGAGAGACTGAGAAGCACTCTGCACTTCAGAGGGCCCCCCTCTGGGGCTCTGAAACCCTTTTTTTCTTAAAATTCAAAGGCGAGTTTTGTGGACCAGTCCAATATTCTTTAAAACAATGCTATAGGCAATTTCCCTTTACATTTTCCACTTCTGTCTCCATAAATCAGCTAGTGGAAACACAAAAATCTTCCTCCCTGCCTACAATAAGCTACTTAACTGTATCCCAAAGGGACTTGGCCTCAAAGTAAAAGGCACAGCAGTGCATCCTCTTTATCTGGTGTGAAATAGCCAGCAAGGGAGAACACCCCTGCCTAGCACATTTTCAGTATTTCACTGTGCAACAGAGACACTGCTTACATATACAATATAGGTATCAGCCAGGACACAAAAATCAAACAAAACACTTGACCACAAAAGCCACATGTGCTGGAAATCACCTTCTGGAGGAGCATTTAACATGCCAAAGGACTGGAGCAGACACATAAAACAATGAGCTGCTTAAAGTTACTAAAACTTCAGTACCTGACTCTAGATAATGGTCCTCGGTCTCCAGACAAAGTGACAACATCAAATCCTGTTCTCCTGCCACCTTCTCTGACTTCCTGTGTGTAAAATCCATCAATAGGAACGCCTGAGGACTTTAGAGCTTGAGTGACTTTCTGGATCAAAGTAGTCTTTCCAACCCCTACAAATAAAGAAGGGAAGAAAGCACACAGCATTAATCTTCTTCTGCACTAAAAGCCCATTTTTTTAAACACCACAGTAACGATTCAGTTCAGCAGGAACATTGATTACTTTTGAAGGTTGCAAATTACTTTTTCTAAATGGTAGGAAAGAACAGAAGCATCTTTTAAAGTTCATCCTGTACTGACACTGTAAAGTTTCACAACAGAATAGTACAAACATCCCAGGCTTCCAATGAATTTGTTACCTTAGATGATGCATGAGCAGGCCACAAAACTTACCAAGAGGCAGGTAAATACATGATACAAAATCCATATCCAAGCCTGCTGGAAGACTGACTGAGAGAGGAATCTCCCTCTCTACCACTGATATTCACTACTTTTAAGAACAGAGCTAAGTTCACCCCCTTTTTAGATCCAAAGGTCAAGGCTGACTGCTATTACCAGATGCCTAACTGGCACAAAGGACACACTACTTCCACTGATGTCCTAGAAATCAGAAGCACTCAATGTCCCTGGGATACCAGGTCGTACATGGCAAAAAGTAGTCTCAACAACAGAAAAATGTTTCCTCTGGTAACTGAATCAAGAGACATTCTGACTAGATAGAGAGAAAAACTTGTTTATTGTGAGGCCAATGAAGCCATGAATCAGGTTGCCCAGAGAGGCTGTGCAGTCTTCACATCCTTCAAGGTTTTCACGATATGACTGGATAACACCTTAAGCAACCTGGTCTGGCCTCATCATGGCTGATACTCCTTTAAACCTCCTCAAGTCCCTTTTTACATGAATTATCTTCTGGCCCTGTAATTCATTTTCTTACCCTAAGACAGGTCCTTAAAACTCTCACCACCTGATACTTCTCTGCACAGTCTGATGCACCTTTTACAACGTTACACTGGCCATGTTCCAGACATCCTTCCAGTTTTCTTTGTCATTGTACAAGTACATCCCTCCACAACCTCCTTCTAAACTCACCTTTATTGCCTCTCACAAAATACAGTGCTATAACTTCATTTTTAAGCTCTGCTCTGAAAAAAAAAATTCAGATGATAGAAAATAATCCTGCAGAATAAACCTTCAAATTCCTGGAGATGAGGAACACAGACCAAATGTGTGATGCCTAAAGATGCCAACATAAATCATTTCAACATGCACACACCAAATTTCTACTTTAAGCAGATTCAGGAACTGTTTTCCTAACAGTCAACACCAATGACAAAATATTCTGAGGCTTCAAAGGCATCTAGTCATGCTTAAGCAAACTTCTCAAATTTGAAGAAGAGGGCTTCCTGGAAGCTGAACAACAGAAAAATGACAAATGTGGCACCCTCAGTATCTAACATCTTTTCAAGGCCTTGTCTCTTGTAAGTGAATTTATACTAATTTTGCTGAGTGGATTTGCTATCTCTAATTTGTTTACATTCATTCAGTAAACTGCCAAACAAGTAGAGTGATTCAACCTAAGTTTAAGAAAGCTTGAAGTTAGACATTTAGCTAACCAAAACAGTACATCCAATTCCAGAAAAAATTAAGAGAGACAAGACCTAAGCAGCCCTAACCTCTGCATCTCCTGAAAGGCTGCCTTTATTCAAGTGGATGGAAAGCCAGTGTGAAGTGGGTGGAATGTATTCCTATCTCAGTCTAGCAGCAGCATTTTAAATGAATTCCAGTCAAGACAGGCATCTGCAAGAGGTTCATATAAGGGAGAATTAGGCCCACTGCTTTACTCCCACACCACAAAGGAAAGCTGGGCAATCGTAATAACTGGCTCATTTCTTTATCAACCATAGAGTCTGACCTCACACCATGTCCCACTCAGCCTCCACAATAATCAAATTCCCTTACCAAGACAAACTACTCTGCTGCTTCAATCAAGGCCTGCCCATCCGGGACACCAATTATTACCTACACCTGCACTTCACTGAGGCTGGAAGTGCTAAATCGCTACAATTAAGTTACAGGAAAGATGAGCTCTCAGAAATTATTAATCGCTGCAGTTTACACTGAAGCAGGATTAGTTGTCCAGGAGATGGGTTTTTTCCCCAACACTGAACTCCAGGACAGAAGCCAGGGACAAAGCAGCAGCGCCTGGAAAAGCACATGCCTTAGAGGGCTGGATGGAGAAGTGTGGCATTTCATTAGGAACAAACTAATTAGTACAACAGCTCTGACCTCGACACGGGGGAGCGGGGGAGCTCCGGGCCCGCAGCCGCGGAACCTCGGGCAGTGCCGAGCCCAGCTGCAGCTGAGGCGTTCCCGGGCCTTCCTCGGAGCCCGGGCCGGGGCCGGGGCCGGGCAGCAGCTGCCTTCCCCTGGCTCTGGGCTCCTCACAGCCCCGCTGGCACCGCGGAGGGCCGGGCCGGGCCGGGC
>VZRX01021680.1:230895-358821 GCA_013398075.1 Notiomystis cincta
CGGGAGTGCCCCAAACCCCGGGCGGGAGTGCCCCAAGCCCCGGGCGGGCGGTGCCCCCCGAGGCCACGGGCGCGACGGGCCCGGCCTGCCCTGAGGCCGCCTCGGAGGCGGGGCCAGACAGAGGCTGCTGCAGTGGTGTTCGACAGAGTGTGGAAGCCGCTCAAGGTTAGGGAAGCGGGAAAAGAAGCAATTAGTTCCCTAGCTGAGGGCCAGCTTTTTCTTTATCCAGTTAGCTTGACGTGTCACGTGTCTGAATATGTTAATACAGTAATAGAATGTTAAGGTGTGGGAGTAGACCTTAAAGATCAGTCCCAAGCCTCCCTGCCATGGGCAGGGGCACCTCCCGCTAGGCCAGGCTGCTCAAGGCCTTATCCAGCCTGGCCTTGAACACTGCCAGGGTTGGGGCATCCACAGCCACCCTGGGCAGCCTGTTCCAGTGTCTCACCATCCTCACAGTGAAAAAATTCTTTCTAATATCGAACCTCAGTTTTTCCTCTTTCAGTTTGTACCCATTACTCCTTGTCTCATCACTATGTTCCTGACGACGAGTCCCTCTGGCATCACTGCATCTCCCTTCAGATACTGTAAGGTTACTGTGAGGTCTCCATACAACCTTCTCTAAGCTAAACAGGCACAACTTTTGCAGCCTGCCTTGGTAGGGAAGGTGCTCCACTCATTTTACCAACTTTGTGGCCTCTTCTGGACTTGCTCCAACAGTTCTTCTTATGCTGGGGACAGCAGAACTGTACACAGTTCTCCAGATGGGGTCTCACACTTGCAGAGATGTAATAATAAACCCTCCCTAGAACTTTTACCTGTTTCAAGTAGCAATGGTCTCCAGGGTGTAGCAAACAAGTAAATTAAAAGAACTGTTTGTCTGATACCTTGATGCAGACAGAAAATGTAACTGGGGGGCTGGTATACAACCGGGGGATTGCTACACGGCTAAGAAAATTGAGGTCTGTCAGGTTTAACAAAGATGCTGACAGTCATCTGCATCCAAAATGTCATATGCATGTGGCATATTTCTTTAGACTGGCATGCTAGGGAGCAGGGAAGAGGATTTTTGTGTGGAGGACTGTGGTGCACAAGCTTCTGTCTGGGTGACACAATGCCCAGACCCCAAGAAATACGGATTTCTGCCTGGCCATAAGCACCAAAATGGTTACCCAAAAATGCTGGGCTATGAAAGGGATATATCCCATTTCCTGCTTGCCTCACTAGAATCGATCACTTCATGTTCAGCCCATCTTTGCCAGGCTTTCATTTTCAGTAATTTCTCAAGGAGTTGAAGGTTATTCATCATTTTCCCCAAGATAATGAGTATTCTTGTCAGCCAGATGAAATGTGCACATCAGCAGGCAGCATGCACCTCACAGTAGATGGGTATTTCCATAAATTGAACAAAATTTGATGTGTACATCACATATGGCCACTTGTCCTCGTATTGTTTTATATTCTTAGAAGGAATGACTACATGTGGAACTTGTTTCATGCTTAAATACTTAATTTAAAAACTTGACAATTCTGGCATACCTCTCAGGAGGTTGGAGGGTCGAGCAGTAACAAAGACAGCTTCCCTTGTCATCTAAAATGAAAACTGTGTTTTCATAGTTTACATTCCAGTACTTTGTTTTGGTGGCTTTTTAGGATCAGTGAAATTGTGATGTTGACTTAAAGCTTCTTGAGGATGTTTGTCAGGCATCTTTAATCTAAAGAGAGAACCACAGAAAAGAGCTATTTGAATGGACTATTAACACAAGAGCAACACTTCACAACTGGCTATTTCACCCTTGCCCTGAGCTTCCTGTGCAGAGCCTACCATGATTGATTTTACAGGTAGGTTTTCTGTATAATATTAAACTAAGTCAGTCTATTGGCTGCTCTCCCAGGCAGGCCATATAAAGAGACCCAGACAATGTTGTTTTGTTCGATGTTGAGTTTTACTGGGTTTTACAAATCAACCCTTTCTTTTTCAGGAGTGTGTGTAGAGAATTTTAAGGCTGTTGCTACTGTTTGAGAGAACCCTTGTGTTCTGGTATTCTAAGAACTGTTTCAACCCATTTTCAGATACAGGACTCTCAGAGTTATTTCATTGTGTGCTTAAGACTTTCCTCTTGCAAACAGATGTGTAAGTAAATTAGTTGCAGCACAAGGGCTTAAATTAGTTAGCATTTCACTTTGATTTCCATTGTAATTTCTACTATAAAACATTTTCTCCTTCTGAATGTTCTGCCTAGGTTGAAGTCATTTAAAAACATGAAAAGCCATGAAGTAGTTATGCCAGTTGTGCTTTTGTAGAGTATTGCTGTTAAGAGAACCTTATGTTTGCTAAATTAACTAGAATTTTAATGCGTATTTTGTCAAAGATTTACTATTTAAGTAAATTTTCCCTTTGATATATTTATCCTGTAATCAGTGACTGCATAGAAGATGCAGGTTTTCAAGAAGCACGAGTTGCAGGACAGAAGTTGTCTTCTCTGTAGCTCTGTGCTGGAACCAGTAGTGTTTGGAGTCAGCCTGTGTGCTTTCCTGATCCTGGAATTTTTGCATTCTTGGCTGGAAATGGTTAGCTGAAATAAGTAGAAAGAGCACATACCCTAGCAGTGTAAATAACTCTAAAAGAAAATAGGTAAGTGGATTTTATTCCTTCCAGGATGAGGAGAGAAGAACCTAGCTTTTCCCCTTCCATTACAGGTAAATTAATTAGCAGTAATTTATTCCTAAAAAGTTCCCAGTTCAAAATATTTTCCTGACCAAGCACCTAAACTCTGTTTTTGTTGGGTGAGGGTGAGTAAAATTCAGTTCATGCTGAATTGAATTGTATGACTAGGCAAGGCCACGAAGGAAGTATTTACAAAAAGACCCCCTGCACAGTTCCAGGGGCAGGATGGGATTCTGGGTGATCTGTGGAGACCTTGGAAGGAGCTGCCAATCATTGTTATGAACTGTTAGCTAAGCCTGGGGAAGCCTGCATTTATTGCTGGATGTTGACTAAAAAACATTGGATAGAGTCCTAGACCTTTATGTTGAGTGTGGTAAAATTAATTAACTGCAAGTTTCCAGACCAGTGACTGAGAAAAGAGGCCATTTATGATATTTATGGTATTCCCTAGAGTAGAAGCTGGAAGGAGTGAGGGTATAATCTACCATCTCTGACCTGCCTCAGCAGGCAGGAGTTTATATTTCAGCACTCTGCCTCAAGGTAGGCACCGTACCTCGTTACACTTTCAGACCTTGGTTTATCTGTTAGGTTTTGGAGTTTTTCCCCTCATGGAAGAGAGAATAGTTCAGTTGAAACCCTTTTCTTTATGTCCAATCAAACTTGTCTTTTTGATTCACTGTACCTCATGTTGGTACTTGCATCAGGATAGGGAAGTATGCTTTTAAAAAAATAACACTTTGTATTAGAGAGTTCCTTATTTTGTCTTTGTTCTCCCCTGCAGAGAATTCTCCAGCTCACAGGTAGTGGGTCTGGCTGTATACCACTGTCCATCTAATCATATTAGTGATGGTATTTCAGAGTTGACTTAGGTTTTGCCTGTGGAGTAATCACGGCATCAGCAGGTGTCTGAGAGAAAGCATTGAACTTCTACAGCCTGACAGTCTTTAATCTGAAACTTCCCAGAGAGATAAGCCATTAGCTACATGCAGAGCTTCCTCTAGATGAAAACTGTGGTCCTCCTTCTGTCAGAGGTTTACCTATAGAGCTTTTTTGGGGGGTTCATGCAGTAGAAATCCTTTATGTTCATTCCATCAGTGGTTGTGTCCCCCAAAACAGAAGAAATTCCTGAAAGTATTTCCTGAAAATAGGTATAAGAAATAAATATATCAGATGTCATAAATAAATAAATGGTAGTTGGGTAGTGTGTGTGAAATTGAGTTTAGTATTGCAAATAACACAGAGCAACCAACGTTCAAAGAACGTAGCTCTTTGTCTCTCCCAGTGCTGCACGTTGAACCTTCTGGGCAATTGCAGACAGAGGGGGGAAAGTAAAAAAATCTTTAAAAACAAACATGTCTGTATATAAGAGGAAGATCCTTTTAATGATCTGAGGGGAATTATGCAGCATAAACAGGATCCTTTTTAGGCAGGAGAGAAGTCACATAGAGCTCAATCCATAGCACAAATTCATAGGAAACCACGTTTCATTGTTTCCATTCTCAATGAAATATCTTGCTTGTTTGCTCTTCTGGTTTCCCACCTCCTGCTTCTTGAAAAAGATAAGAGTCTCCCTGAAACTGAATGACATTTTGTACAGTATTCTTACATTTTTACTAGAAATAGCAAGATGCATTCACTTTGAAAAAAAATGCATCTTGTTTTTTTATGGGATGATAAACCCAAATTTACTGTGTTAATCTGTTATTTTGACAGGGATAGTGACCTGAAAATTTCAAATTCCAACTGAATTCTGTCAGATGTCAATGGAATACTCTGTAATTAAGGAAGAACATTGCAAAAGAGAATAAATTTAATTGTATTGCTAAATTTTTCAATGCTGTTTTTTAAGGTGTAACAGTTTTGTCAAGCAAATGTCATTCTTGTGATTGTTGATTGAAATAGGCAGGAACATAAGTGAATTTCTATACTACTTTGAGTGACAGTTGACAGAGTACAAACTGCTTTACTAAAAAGTGCATTAGGCAGTAGTTCCTACAAGACACTTCAGAGAAACCATAGGATGAAGTGAATTCAAAAATCACCAGAAAGTGAAGCAAATTATCTCCCACTGGGGCTGAGAGAATACAAGGAAAAGCTAAGCCAGTTTGACAAGCTGTAGATATATATATATGTATTTAGAAGAAAATAATTTTTAGATTTCTACTCCTCAGAGTTGCTCCTTTTTTGGTAACACCTGTTATACATAAAGGATGCAGTGTTAAGCCATGCAGTGCACTGATGGACAAGTGTAAAGATGTTCCCTGGAGGCCTTCATGACTTTGGCACCTACATGGGAGAGAGCAGATATGGAGTGATCTTGTAGGCTGATAGTAGTTGCTGAGTCTGGTAGCTTGTGAGAGGAAAGTCTGCTCTAGCCCCATGTTTCCTCACTCAGCCAGTAGTGAGACTGGGCACATATCTGGGCAGATAAACAGCCACACACAGTGTACCTGTTACAGATGTGAGTGACTGGCCATGCAGATCAACACAACAGAAAGCACAGCATAAACAATAGCAATGGATCCCCTGTTCAGTGTGAAAGCCCTTTAATAGAGAATGTGCATACCTGTATGTATATTGCCATGGCTTAGGAATGGTACCCCCCAATTCAGTGCCCCTACTGAGACTCTCCAAACCACACTGCTGCTCTCTCTCACTCCCCCATGTCCCCCCCTCCTTCTAGATGTGGCAGGATGGAGGTGAGAACTGGAGGCACAAAACAAAAAGGTCATGAATCGAGATAAGAACACATTACTGGAAACAGCAATGAGATGAAAAAACAAACAGTAACAGCATCAATAACAAAAGTATACAAAAAGAGAGAAGGATTCACATGCAGAAATGCTCACTACAGACCCCAGGACAATGACCAATATGGGAGGGCTTCCCCGACACATTTTCTCAACAGGAAGGAAGCCCCCCTCTCCAGAAGAGTGAGAGAATTCCTTTCCTGCAGCTGGCAATGAGATGAGGTGGTATAGAATAACATCAGAGTCCTGGCCATGCCCTGTCAGCCACCTCTGTCCTGTCTGCTGCAAAAATTAGCCCTGTCCTGCCTCAAACCAGGACTATATATATGTATGTGTGAGTGTGTGAGTGTGTGTTTGTGTGTGTGTGTGTACGTACACACACACAAAATGGATTCATCCAGATTCATTTCATGCAACATGAACAGGACAGCCAGGGGATCAGGCCCAGCCAATGTGGGTTTATGAAAGGCAGGTCCTACTTGACCAACGTGATCTACTCCTGTGACCAGGTGACCCACTTATTGGATGAGGGAAAGGCTATGGATGTTGTTTTCCTAGACTTTAATAAAACCTTTGATACTGTCTTCCATGGCATTCTCCTGGAAAAAGGGGCTTCCCACAGTGTGTGTGGATGGGTGTACTCTTTGCTGGGTAGCAGATTGGCTGGATGGCCAGGTGGGGGTCAGCCTCCTCTCCCAGGCAACAAGTGATAGAAGAGGAGGAAGTGGCCTCAAGTTGCACTAGGGGAAGTTTAGGTTGGCTATTAGGAAAAATTTCTACACAGAAAGAGTTGTCAAGCATTGGAACAGACTGCCCAGGGAAGTGGTGGAGTCATCACGTTCAAAAAATGTGGTTATGGCACTTGAGGACATGTTTTAATGGTGAACATGGTGGTGGTGCTAGGTTGGTGGTTGGACTTGATCTTAAAGGTCTATTCCAACCTAAACAATTCTATCAATCTGTAATTTGTTATTCAGCTTATGAATAATTTAGCATCAGCTGCAATCTTTGTCATTTTACTGTCTACTCTTCTCTATATAATTCGTGGTGATGTTGACTAAAATAGCCCCTAGTGTGAATGCAGATGGACATCTGGTGATGAACTTCATCATTATGAAAAATGTCCATTTACCCCCACATTTTCTCTCTTGTATTTTATGCTATTATTTATCCATAGTAAGATTATTCCATGGCAGTTTGGCTCTTCAAAGACTGTAGGTGAGTGGCCTTTCAAAGGCCTGGTGGAAACCCAAATGAACTTTGTCAGGAGGATTATCTATTTCCCTATGCTCTAATAAAATCTAAGAGATCTGTGACACTGACTGGTTTCTTGCCAGGATCACACACCACATTCTTGTAGGTCTCCAGACATGGATGTGTCAATAGATTCATTCTTGCAGACAATGAGGAAAAGTAAATTATATGCCTGGTCCATCAGCCTCAAGAATTTAATTTCTCAGACACTTAGTATCCCATTTGTTTTTTAAATTAGTTATTACTTTCAAAAGTTATTTAGTCTGAAGAAATGGAGACACAGCATAACTACAAATCTAATTATCCTAAAACAGGAAGTTTCCAATTTTTCCAGCCTTATTCACACTAGTGATACTTTGAAATTACTTCAGTTAGATTATATTATCCAGTAAAATACTAATCAGCATAAATGAAGTTGTCAGAAAGCTACATAAAAAATGTGTCATAAATAGTTCTCTTGTTCTTTTATATATTCAGTTTGGGTTAAAGCTTTTGATCATTCATGGTCAGCAGAGACCTTTAGGGACATGTATTCATATCTGTGTTATATCAGATGCTGGGAAATAGTACCCATTTATTCTGTGTGAAGTCTAAAGCATTGTGGTCATTTGAGAGTTTCTCTTACAGAAAGCTGTCCCAAGTGGGATGCTGAGGAATCTATCAACACATTTCAATAAAATAGCCCAGTTGTTTATTACCTTCATTGAAAATTTGCATTTCTCTTTCTGGTGAGATTTTTCTAGCTTTGGATTTCAGCCATTGAATCTTGTTATGTTTTTGTCTATTCTAGAAACTGGACTCTGTTCTACTAATCTGATACTGTGTGTACTTATATCTGTGTCACTATCAAAGAAATGCTTGTAAATTTCTTTTGTTACATCTTCTTCCTCAGTCCTGGTGTTAAAAGGGACATCCTGTACCCCTGCTCTTATTATAAGAACATTTTCTCAAGAAAATTAGTCTCTGGTAGTTACTTTTCTATTCCTTCTCTTTCTACCAAGAAAAGAACAAAAGAAAGACATTTGCCTGCTGAATAAATTCCTCCTAGTGCCACCTGAATTTTTGCCCTGCCACAATGAGGAAAGTCACAGAGAGTAAACAAACAGTCTCTCCTGTGCTAAAATCCATACAGTCTCTGGCATGGCTGTCAATCATGTGTTGCTTGATGTGAAAAACAAAACCCTATTTCAGCATTAGCAGTTCATGGTATTGACATTGCTGAATAGCCAATTCAGCTCAGTATTACTGGGAAAAATGTAATTTGAGCAATCAGGTGGATGAAATTCATTTTTTAAATGATAAAACCATCTTCATGTTTACCATTTTCTTTAGTTACCATTTTTTTATCATGTCTTTTTCAGCGTGGCCGCATTTGTCATGTTACTGGTAATGTAGTTAAGTTTAATTTCTCCTATAAACCCTTGTGGAGGGCTGTGTATAATTCTGTTTGTGTCATTACGAATTCTGATTCATCAGTTTAGACTGTTGTTCTGAAGTCTTGGTTGCTGGAAACAGTGATTTTCCTCCTTGCCAGGAACTGATGATTTGTTTTCTTCCCAGAAGAAAAGCTTGTTATTTACTTGTTCATAATATGTGCTTTGTCTGCTTGACTGGTATCTGGAGTCCATTTGTAGCTTAGGTGTTTTTCAAGTAAAAATCTTTCATGAGTGAAGCAAGTGGATCAACGCCAAGTGGGTACATTTAGCCAGGCAATGCATTTAACATTTAAAATGTAATAAAGGCCTTATGGCCTTGTAGCGAGGTTGGTCATCATTCAACAGGCACTCAGGTTTGCCACAGTTATGTGTTCATGGGCCAGCAATGTCATGGCCTGTTCCTAGAGGTGGTGGAAGACTCCTTCCTTTTAATTTAATTTGAAAATACTTACTTTTGTGCTAGGAAACTTCTCCCCATTTATTATTTTTCCTATTCCATATGGGGGGAAGTCAGTGTTAACCTTGAATTAAGTCTAATTGTTGGAAATTAAATTTTGGAAAGTAATATCTAAAGATCACCTGAGCAATCTGCTGTCAAAAGGAGAGCTGACTGCTCTGACTTGTTGAGTTAATGGGAGATTATGTGACAAAAGTGCCTTTCTTAATTAGAGAGACCATGAAAGGAAGAAAACATGGACAGGAGTGAAACAGTTAAACCTCATTAAGATATGCTTTTTCCCTCAGTCATAAGTCTGTTTACCAACAAAAGAAATCAGACTAGTGTTGTGCTGAAAGAATAGCAAGAACCTTTCTTTCTGTGTTCCTTTCCTGAGTTCCTAACCTGAACCTACCTTTATAGGTAGGTAGGTAGGTAGGTAGGTTGCTTGGTTGGTTGGTGTGATGGTACATAATTTTCATATTGCCTTTCTTTTGTTGCAGAAGTCTTGAGTTTCCTCCTATTATCCCTATGGGCAATTCTGTTCTTTGCCACCTTTATGGGAAAAAACAGCTTACGTAAGTAAGGATGATGGGACTTAGTCAGAAACAAATTGAATTAGAAAGGGTAGTTGAACCTAGTGAGAATTATCCAAATGCATTTAAAAGATAAATGTTATTCTATAAATGCTTTTTTTTAATGCTACTTGATTTAAAATCCTTCTTGTTTTACACTGGGTAGCATTAAGCAAGAAGCTAGAAATGACCAACTTCTTTATGTAACGTACCTGGAAACAGCCCTGTCAAGTTCAGCTTAATGGTTGCTAATGTTTTAGAGAGCAGCCTGTATGAGTATACATTGAGAGAAACTAAGGGAGAGCCAAAAGGTCCAATAGGGATTTAAAAAGCAAGGTGGATGACTGACACCATCATATATTTTGGAAATTACTCTGTTAGTCTCAGCATCCTGACTAGAACATGGTTTTGATTATTTATGTTCTGTTTCTTCGAATTCCCCACTATGTTTTGTACTTAACTGTTGCAGCACTTGGCATTGCCTGTCCTAATCCATTTTGTTTGGGATGCAGCAATTCTCATAGCACAACATTTTCCTCCAGAAGTGTAAACAGCTTTTCCCAGTGTAAGTTGGCAGAAGAGAGGACACTTCTTCCCATGGTATGCACAAAGCCCATAAATGAATCCTTCTGGATGAAAGATTCTCCATAAGTGTAAGATCATTATCACAACTGCTGTAAAAACCTGAATGCTGCTTGGAGAGTCTTAAATATACTTCTGACACTCTTTCCTTGCTGGTAGTGCTGGTTCTTCAGTGCTTTTCCTGCTCTTTAATCCTAATGTTTTGGAATTTTATTTAAAGTGAATAAACTGAGAATCCTGGCTCCCACAACTAACCATTCCTCAGCACAAACTGGTCCCACCTTTTACAGTAGGTGCTATTAGCTGTTATAATACCTGTATCAATCAAAGCAGCATACAAAGAATGTATCACTGTTTAAAGTAATTTACATCTTACATTTGGCATATAATTCCTCAAGGGATGGAATGACATTTAGGCATCATGTGAGCAGTGAGCAGTGATACTAAATGTTCTCTGAGAATATCAGTCACTGATGTCTCAAGTTCTCATGATCAATAGTAAACCAAGTTCTGGCAAAGAGTTAAGCCTTTTGGGAAGTGCTAGTTGAGCACAAGCACTGACACACACATACATAGATATCTTGCATGTTGTCCTTCTACTAACTTGTTATGTTGTCTCTTGACTCCTGTTGCCCTCTTCCACATTTTTTAAACTTCTATTCTTGGGGATTTTTTGTTGTTGTTGATCCTTCCTGCCTCATAATTAATGCTGCTGTAAAGTCATTCCTTCCTGGCAACTGGAATCCAAACAAAAGATGGGCTTTACATTACACTCAAGCTTCCTGCCTCAAGGGCTAGAAACTCTGGGTGATTGCAGTTACATCCCATCAGTGTGAGACAGCAGGTTTGCTGCTGCCCCAGAGTTTGCAAGTCTGAGCCCTGTGTCCTCCAAACAGGCTGACAGGGTTTCTGGCTTTGTAAGGGAAGGAGCTCTTCAGACTGCAAGTGTGCTCTCTTCCCTTCTCACCTGTACTGACTCAGATCTTGTCATTTCAGCAAGATCCACTGACCTCAGTAAACATAATGGTGTTCAGGTCCATTCCTGTTACGTCATCCATGATTTCTGCTTCCACTGTTTTCTACCAAAGTTTTGTTCAGAACTCTGGCTGGAGACAAAACCTGATGGTCAGATAATTGTGGATATTTGGGGCTTAACACTGTATGTTCTTTACACTTTTCTTTCAAGTGCTATTCATTATACAATCCTTTGTACTTTACAATGCTTTCCTTTGAAGTTCTAGATGTGATTTACAGAGATTAATGTAATTGGGGTGAGCCTGCTCTGGTGGAGCAGTTAGAAAGTCGATACTACAGTTTTACAGATAGTAACAGAATAGCATAGTTGCACAGCCTGGGACATGAACTAGCTTTTAGTCATGTGCTTTTTTACTGTAGGGCTAATAGCATTGTCTCTGTTGTCTCTTAGGAAAGAGATGTCATGATTAACTTGGCTGCTGCCTTTATCTTGTGTAGCCTCAATTTCAAATAGCACAGTTTAGTGTCTTCAATGGTATTGTGATGATTTGTTGTAATTGTCACAGTTCTCAGGTTTCCGTGTTGTTATATGGTTCTTAAATAGGCTGCTTCTATTATGTATTTCATACCCCAAAAAGGGATTGCATGTCCAAAAGCTTATTCAAGTTTTTCAAAAAGCTGTACGTCTTGGTCTAATGAAATAAGTTACGTTGACCTACAAGCTTTGTCTTGTCCTTAGCTGTAGAATTCTTTTCGTATTTTGTGTTCCTTGAATGCTGAAGAGGGAGTTTCAAACTGGGCCATGAAGTTTCTATTAAATGCACAGTGATGAAAGACATGTTTGTAGTCAGAATGTGGCAGCTGGTTTTAAGTTTCAGACTGAAGTTGTGTTGAGAGGACACTTTTTCTGGTGATAAAGAGAACATCTTTTTATCTTGTCTACTCTCCAGTTACAGTAATTTTGGACCTTTCAGAAGTAGCAAATTCAGAGGGAAAAAAAGAAAGATAAGAAAAAAAAAATATAAAGTAAATAGTGTTCTTGTTCCTGCAGTCTATAAGCTGGTGATAGATGAACCTTCAGGGATTTAAAATTCAGTCCAAATGAGCATCTAGCACTTCAGAGTGTTATCAGATGAACCAGTCAAATCTAGAGAGATCTTACACAGGTTTCCATTCTGTGCTGTTAAAATGAAATAACATGAGGATAAATTTCTTAATTACATCTCACCATTGGTTGTATCTGAACAGAAATTGGAAGCTGTCTGAATCTGGACTGCATGTCAGTTTAGAGAGACAGAGAAAAGTCAGAGATTTCCTGTTTATTTGAATTATTTTGTTCCTTCCCACTAAATATATTGGCTTGGATAAAAATCCAAAATTTAAATACCTGGCTGTGTTTATATGTGCACAGATATTTTTGCTTCTGTCAAATATACATTATTTATACACACATCTATGTTATAAGAGAATGCTCAGAGACACAATGACAAGCATTTTCATTATATTCTTATTTCCACTTGTGCATAAAGATCAGACAAAGGTTAATATTGCAACCATTTTGCAGCTATTTGCAGAACATGAATTATTTCTTTTCATTTCAACGTGTCATTGTAATTAATTCACACTGGAGAGTAACATTCCATTTTTAATTTAACTAGCTCCGTTTAATTCTGAGTCCTTGTTAGAATGTAGCTTAAACAATGACCACATCCTATGAAAATATAAAACAAGAAAATAACATCTGCTGCACTATGCTGGCAAACACCAAGGCTAATGAATGGTTGTCAGTATCAAAACAGATGTCTGTTTACAGTTTTAAAAATATTCTTTATCAGTCTAAGTAAATCCCCAAATTAATTTAACTCTTGTTTGCAGTGTATGGCTCAAGTTGTTTTTCTGTGGTGATGTTATGATGAAAATGTTGGTAGATTGAAAGGTTTCTGTTCCCCTCAAGAAGTCTGACTTCAATGTGACATCCTATTTGGCTTGTGGAATCCACAAAAACAGTTTGATTTGGTAAGGATTATTTTGTTAGTAGGGAAAAACTTTCCTAATATGCTGAATATAATTATCTACATAGGAGTATTACAGTTCAAAATGCTGGAGGGTTTTCCTTGAAGGAACATTTAAGGGAAAGAACACAGATAGTCATATCGTACAATCAAGTGAAATAAAATGGAAACAACTTCAGTGCTCTCCACTCCATAAATCATATTCTTAGCAGTTCTCAGCACGTAGATCTTGGATCTTGTTAGATCTACCCCACTTCCCAATGTAAACAATGTAAACACCAATGCTCAAAACAATAAACAAACTGCACACAACATCCATAGGCCACTCTTCCATTTTTCTCGCCTCAACAGTCACATTAAATTCAGTTCCTTCTTTTTCCTGCGATAACAAGTTATTTTAAACATTTCTTCGTTTTCCAGGTCAGTATAAGAAAGTTCACTTTCTAATGAAGAGTCTTGTTTTTTCAACTGAGACATTCAGTGTACCGAGTCAGAGGTTTGCAGGTCAAGATGGAGCCACCAGTGCAGATTCTAAATTATTTCCTTGAATTTATAGAATTTTTTAACCTTGTAACAGTGTCTCTAGCCTGTTAAGTTTCATAGCTCTAAGTGCACTTTCATGCAGATGTGAGCATTAGACAATATATTTTGACCACTTTTTTCCATAATGGTGACACTAATACTTGGATAACTTCATCATGACGTTATTCTTTTTCCCTGTTACTTTTTCTCCAAAGCAAACAGCATTTAAGAAGATTAATTGATTTTTGAGAATGAGTCAACAAATTACATGTTGTGTTTTATCTTTATCATACACAGAAAATTACTGCTACAGTGTGTCAGTAATTCACAATGACATATAAATTGGACTGAATCCAGCAGAGATCATAGCGTGGTGAGCGCTGCTCATTATTCAATTTACTTTTCTGGACATCAAGAGGAATTAAAAAGGAGTCTGTAGGTGTTACTGAGGTTTTTGCTGTTTTGCCAGAATAATCCCTAAGTATCCCTCTGTACTTAAACAGCTACAGAGGCTATGAGTAGTGCACAAGCACAATGCCACTTAATATAAGCAGTCCTTCACCATTTGCACTGTTTAAACTTGCCTTATTGCTGTATTATTCTTACTGAAAGGTGCAATCTTTCATTTTTACCTGAAGTTTTAGATATTTCTTCCTGTTTGTTGTAGGTATTGACTTGCTTATTATAAAGGTTTCTCGGTAAGATGCTGAACCCAAAAACATGCAATAAAACCTATAGGAAAAAGTTTTTCCAAATGATTTTCTGTCTCTGCAAAGCAACTCTTTCTGAACTACTTACTACTTCAAAACTATGGATTTGGGTTCTTTTTTAATCCTCTCATCTTAGTTTCTAGCAAGTGCGAGGCACCGATTATCTTGTAGAAACCACTGAACTCTGACTTCTTATTCCTTTGATGCTTCTTCTGTTCAATTGCTTCTCCCACTCCATCTCCCAGCCAACAGTAGAAGAAAGGCAAGGAGAGGACAGGGTACAAGTAGAGAGAATTTCCTGTGCTTAGAAATTCTAAAAGCCATGAATTATAATTTATTCCACAATTACAGTTCATGGTGCACTGGATGTATGCGGAATTCTGCAATGATTATGGTGTGTGAAAAGTTGGTTTCTTTGGTTTCTCTTTGTTCTTCTTTTCATACAGAATCAGTTTTAAAATTGCTTCCTTCTCTTATGCCTGATAATAGACTGTGCATTTTACAGCATCACTAAAGCAAAAAATAAGAGACAGAATGTGGCCTCTGGAGAGAAACTAAGCAGAAAGTTTGGCTTTTTGTGTTCTGACAGGACGGCAGAAAATCATCTTCTATTCCCTGCCTTTTATTCATGTAGAATTGTAAGAACTCTTCTGTATATTTTGTCCTGTGAGATGGAGGGGCAGATTTAGGCAGACAGGGGACCTCCAAGATTGTATCCCAACTTCCATCTCTCCTTGCCATTGGCAATCTGATGCATTGGGCACTTAGGGTCGTACAGTAGGGATCATCTCAGCTGCTCTGCTGCCTCTTGCTCTGCATTGAAGCTGCACCAGTGTAGGAGTGTGTTGAACATGAACATATACTGGAGTGACCAGGAAAACTGGAAAGCAGTAAATCACCAGGAACTACAGTATTGGTCCAGTTTTGGAGGGTCCTGATAACAGACTGGCTGAGTGCTAACAAAATGTCTAGAAGTGTCTAGAAAAGAGTGTTGTCCTTGACTCTGGAGCAACGTTATTTAAGAGGCATGTAAGAAAAATAATTATCTGGAGAAAAGCAAACTTTAGAAAAGTAATCTGCTTGAAACATTCAAATTGAGGGGAATGCAAATCAGGGAAACATTTTGTTCACAGTAATCAGTCTCTTTCATTTTATTCCTCCAGTCTTCTTCATGTGTTCTGGGACATGAAGTGAAAGAGAGAAGTGGTGGCAAGATACACTTAAAATAGTGGCAGACAGACAATAAATTCTATACATTTGTTTGTATTTTCTTATCATAAAAATACAGATGTGGTAGAAGACCAATTTGGACTTTCCTGAGGAACTTTCTGTCAAAAGGATTTGCTAAATAGCGTTAAAAGAAACAAGCAAAACCCAACAACAACAAAAGCACATCAGAAATAGTAACATTCCTCTTTTTTTAAAAGCTCATGTGATTTTGAAAAGTCTGCATTTATAAAAAAAAGCTGTTTCAGGGCATAATTCATAATAAAAGTGATAGTAATTTTTCTCCTTTTACTTCTTTCTTAGATATCCTATGGTCCTAGTAAATGCCAGAGCATACATAGCTCCAAAATTAAGCTCTTCATAATTAAAATTATCCATGAATTTTGTTGCTTATTGCATGTTGTAGCCACCAAATATCACTTTTGACAGTAGTATCCTCAGTCAAAGGAAGAACTGTGAGGCTTGTTTCTTTAAAACAAAATAAATTGAAATGAGCTATGAGGAGTGAAAGGAGAAATAGCCTTTTGTCTGTGTTTGATATCTTAGTGGAACTGTGGAATGTCTGTCAATAGCAACACTGATTTCCTTTATGCTCCTGGCCATCTATTGTACAGAAAATGTACAGTCTTGTTTGCAGTTTTTTGTGATTAAGGAAGATTAAGTAATTCTCTCATCTAGAGAATTAGTTTCCATCTGTAGCATAAAGAAAATATAAGGCCATTGCATGGAAATTTGGACATGATAAAATTGGTGGGATAAAATAAATGAAGACGGTACTGCATTATAAACTAAGCACATTTGCACATGAAAAATGAGAGCCTGTGTGCTTCAGAAGCACAAATATGTTGATCCCACTTACATAGTGGGTGCTGCATCTTGAGAAAGAAAGCTTCAGAAATAGCAGGGAAAGGCTGGAAGTTGAGGGGTAGCTGGTTGAATGTGTGCTCCTAGTTTTATGCTGAGGCTAAATAGCTATCACAATCCTTGTAGGCAGTGTAGCAGAAGGAATCCAGAGCAGGGATAGAAAAGCATATTCTGCTGTTACACAGCCTGTTACTGGGTTCCTTATCCTGTGTTGGCGTGAATACACTTAGGAAGGAAGAGACGAGAGAAAAGTGGTGTAGAAAACTCATTAAGTCTCCAGAATAAAAGGTAAACTCTCAAATTTACCCATTGAGGTGACTTGAGGTGACATATCAATCTTAATACACACAGGAAGATTTGTAGTATGGCAGTTTTAATGAGCTGTAATAGGGGAATTGGACCAATTCATATTAGAAATAGAGTGCTGGGTTTTCTAATGGGATGGTAATTAGCTCCTGGGTCGTAGCAGTCATGATGGATTTTCCATCACTTCCAAGACCTTAAATCTGATTGTGCACTTCTCCATACAATTAGTTTTGACTGCAGCTTATTAAAGTGACTTGGGAATTGTTGTGTGAGAGTGTCTGCTCTGGCTACATGAGTGTTTCCTGTTTTAAACTTACTTGTAGTTGATGTACATTTCCAGTCAGCGGAAAATTCCAAGGTTCAGTTTTACTGAAAGTACGAACCACCTTTAAAACTGCAGATCCCTGGAATACTTCCACTGTGTTGGAAGGAATAGAAACACTCTCCCTCATTGTGGTTCATCTCTCAAGGCAGCATTACTTTTTTTGGAGTGCTCTCTGCTCATCCTGATCACCTATGTCCTCACTGGATCTCCAGTGAGACCTGGCAGATCACCAAGTTCTTGCTACTGTTTTTCAGCAACACTTGGCCACATGAGAGTGATTCCCTGGCCTGTTTCTTAGCTCTTGTGGAGAGTCCTGCAAATTCCACTGAATATTGCCATGCTACTTGTAATGTAACAGATCGGAGATCAAATCCAAACCTCTTAAACTGAATGTACAGCCGTAAAAGAATTTGATGCTGCTAATTTGGGAAAGGTTGTTCAGCATTTCTGTAGTACTCAGAGGTTGTTATGATTCTTCTCATTCTTCAAATCTTCTGTAGCAGTAGTTTTCAAGCCATTTCTGTTCAGTGTAAAAGTATATTACTTTCAAAGCTGGCTAAAACAAACTGAAGGCAGGTGCTACAGTTGCTTCAGCAACATAACTTGCAGTGGTGAGGGGAAGTAACCCCTCTGCTACCCAAAGAGATGGATGTCTGTGGGACACATTCTGCTCTGTGATAACTGTTATTTACATGGGATTGTACTGGTGTGAGGGGACAATATATTCTATGGTGTTCTTCCCACAGGTAGGCTTGTATTTGATATGAGTGACCTGTCTCACAGCCAATATGGCTTCATGGGAGGAAAGTCCTGCTTATCAAACCTGATTTCCTTTATGACAGGGTAACCTACCTAACTGATCAAGGGGAGCCATTAGGTGTAATCTTTTTTTATTTCAGTAAAGATTTTGATACTGTCTCTGATAGGATCCTTCTGGAATAAATGTCCAGCACACAGCTGGATAAACACATCATGAGATGCGTGAGCAGCTGGTGCAAAGGGTTGGGTACAAATGTGAATGGAGTGACATCAGACTGGGACCTGTCACTAGTGGGATTCCACAGGGCTTCATGCTCAGTCCTGTGCTTTTCAACATCTTCATAAATGACTTGGATGCAGGACTGGAAGAGATACTAAGCAAGTTTGCAAATGATACAAAGCTGGAAGGAGCTGTTGACTCCCTCGAGGGCAGAGAGGCCCTGTAGAGAGACCTTGACAAATTAGAGGGCCGGGCAACCATCATATGAAGCCATATGAAGTTCAACCAGGGAAAGTGCTGGACTCTGCACCTGGGAGGGGCCAACCCCGGATGTATGGACAGACTGGGGAATGAGATACTGGAAAGCAGTGCTGTGGAAAGGGACCTGGGGGTCCTGGTCAGTGGCAAGTTTAACAGGAGTCAGCAGTGCCCTGGCAGCCTGGAGGGCCAGCCCTGTCCTGGGGGGCATCAGGCACAGCATCACCAGCCAGGCAAGGGAGGGGATTGTCCTGCTCTGCTCTGAGCTGGGGCAGCCTCACCTTGCGTGCTGGGGGCTGGTTTGGGCACCACAACGTAAGAAAGACATTAAAGTGTTAGAGAGTGTCCAGAGGAGGGCAACCAAGATGGTGAAGGACCTTGAGGGGAAATTGTATGAGGAGTGGCTGAGGTCACTTGGTCTGTTCATCCTGGAGGGGAGACCTCATTGTAGTTTACAACCTCCTCCTGAGGGGAAGTGAAGCGGCAGGCACTGATCTCTGTGGTGGTCAGTGACAGGAGCAGAGGGAATGACCTGAAACTGTGTTGGGTATTAGAAAAATGTTCTTTATCAAGAGGGTGGTTGGGCATTGGATCAGTGCAAGAGGGAGCTCCAGGAAAATAAAAATCCAGCTCAATTTTGCCAGATGGAATGTGTCTCGCAGGGGCTACTGCTTTCTTCCCCACTCCTCCTTTCTTCTCGCCTCTCCCTCCCCTCCCCTCCCCTCCCGACTACCTTGTTTTGACTTGTACTCTCTGCTTCATTTCTGCCTGCTGTGCTGAAGAGATGCCATCCACAAGAAAACCTCCCATCAATTCACTGGGCACAGAAAAAATTCTGGTAGGATCCAGAAGCAGCTTGAATCTGACCTGGCTGAACCAGTCATCTAAAGATACCAAATCATCCGTTATTGTAGCAGTTTTAGTTGCATCTGTTCCATCTCATAGAAAAAATACCTCTGAAGGGAATGATTTTATTATCTGTAATTTTAGCTAAACACTTTACTCCCTGTAAAGAGTAATCTCTCCTACTTTTATGAGTCACTATTGTAGCATAAATCTTTTAATATTGTGGTTTCTGGACTAACTTTCTTGTGGCTCATCACAGCAAGGTTTTTGTTTGTTTGGGTTGTAAAACCGGTGTTTTTTCAGTCAATTTGGTTTGGAGGAAATTGTTTCTGGTAAAGTCCCCAACACAGGAAAATGCATTAATTCTCAAAGCTGTGTGAGTAGCTTCCCCAGGCTGCCCAGAATCACACAAGAGAGTGGTGCAGTAAAAGAAGTAATTTTTTCCCTTTGAATGTTTAGAATGAGTGGGTTCAGAGAAAGAGTCTCAAAGAGACTCCCATCCTTCTTTTTAATACAGTCCTGTTCAGTGTTGTGTTCAGTTCACATTAGTCATGTTTCCAAACTGAGGTGATTGTGCAGACCCTGAGATCAGCTTAGTTGATTAGAGCATAGTGCTAATAATGCCTGAGCTGTGGGTTTGAGCCCCCTATGGACCATTCACTTAAGAGCTGGAATTGATGTTCCTTGTGGGTCCCTTCCAAGTCAGAATATTCTGTCATCCATGAGAGGAGGAAATCATCCATTCAGCTTCATGGCTGTAATGACATATGTTGTAGTTTCTAAGTTACTTGCATCTCTGCCTACCCATGGTCTTAGACGCAGTTGAAGGATGGTGTCTCCCTTGCTTGATAGTCCTGCTCTTCTGTCCAGTCCAACCTCTGTGCAATCCCAGGCAGAGCGTGTCTGAGCACTGAGCAGTTCCCAGGGAATGCATCTCTACAATGGCAATAGAGATGCCAAAGCTATGAATGACCTGACTTGGTCTTACCTGCTCTGGGTTTGTCCATGTGCCAGTTATAGTTCCAGAAGGGAGAAACAGCACAGTCTTTGTATTGCAGCAAGGCTCCAAGTTGCAGGAAGGTATCTTGCAGTGCTGACCTTACTTGCACTGCATGTGGATACAGAGCATGTGAGGCCTCTGCTCTCTCTTCAACATCTCTGCCCTTGGCTCCCAATGTGCACTGTGGACCTGTGGCCTGACTACTGTCTGATTTTGTTAGAGAAACCACAAGTTAAAGCAACAGTATGGCTTATGACCTGTCAGGATTCGTAAACCAAAACATTCAGAACTCCCTCTCCCCTGTTCTTTTAAGCATCCATAGCTAAATGCTTTGTCCCCAGCCTTTCCTCAGTGTTCCTCAAAGGCCAACACCACAGAGCACTACACACAGCTGGCTCTGCTTGGCTGTGAGTTTATTTCCATTAATAGAGACTGACTGTCCCCAAACCAGTATGTGTTATCCACAGAGACTTGTAAATCTAGTTAAAATATTCCATGCTTTTTCTTGTGGGGTGAGGATGTGAAAAAAAGAGGAAAAAAAAAACTCCAAACAACTTATCTTCCCTATTCTGGTACAAAGGATTTACATTAATTTGTTCTCACTTTCTTAGGTCTGTGAAGGAAGTGGATTTTTATCTTGCTTTTCTGGCTCTGTAAAAAAAGTTCTTGTAAATACATGCAACTGTCCAACAAAACAGTTCCAACAATACTTTCTGAGTTTTCCACAATTGTGGGGTCTCTGTCACACTGTCACACAGTACATACTGATTTACAGTGTTGTGCTTTAGAGACCTTCTGCAAATTCATTTAATACTGACTATTTGGGGTTCACTGTTTATTGCACTAGTGAACTTTTGAAAAACAGGGTGATGTAGATTGTTAAGAAATATTTCCTACCCCTTCATTCAGGGAAGATACTATTTAAGTAAAAGCAAAGGTTTGTGCCTGTTGATAGCAAGGAAAAAGTCAGACAAGTTATAGAAATTGCAAGTCCTGCCCCTGAGAAATAACAATGCAATCCTGCTGTAAAAGTCTATTTGGTTTAGGGTGGGGGTGAATGTGAGAGTTTTGTTTCTCGATTCTGTGAGGTGGTTTGCTGGTTCTGACTCCTTACTATCTGACAGCAGCCACAAAACACAACCACAAATCCCACAGAGGGCGTGGCTGTAGAAAAATCTACAAGGGGTTCTTTATCTGGGAACACAAGTGCTGTGTCACACTGTTTTCTCAGACGGGATTTTGAAAGTGTTTCTGGCGCTGGATATTTTTTACATCTCTCCCAGTGTAGTGTGAAGAGGTACAAGGGTATCTTCTACCTCTACACAGCTGTCTTGTCTTCCTACAGCATTTTTTCATAAATCAAGCAGGTTTTTGGGATCATGTCTACTTGCTCCATGAACAGCTTTTGAGGTGGACCAATATGTTCAGGCTGATTGGCAGGAGGGCCTTGATCTCAGAGGTGTAATAATCCTACAAGCTTCAGGGAGAAGCCAAGGAGGAGGGAGATAGGACCCCTTATTAGTGTCTCCACAAGAAAAAAAACTGTGGGACAGACTTGTACAATTTTAGACACCAAGAATACACTTAGGAGAAAAATAGTGTAATGCCACACTCTTGATGGTCTTCTTCACTTACCCAGTGGCATGTTTTATTTGTCAGCATCTGTATTGAATTTTGTTTAAATTGTCCAAGGTTTTCAGAAGATTACTTGTGGAGGACCTACACTGGATACACATAGAAAGCCTGACTCAAATGTAATTTAGATGGCCCTTGGATAGTTCAAGCTTCCCATATGTCAACAGCTAAAAAATAAAGATCACAAATAGGGTAATAGTCATAAAACATTTCTTCAGAAGGGTGTGGTTTAGAGGGAGGCAGTACTCTCAGCATAGAGTAGTTGAGACCAGTATAATTTGATGCCATGTTTTTCTTCTTGCTGTTTGATGTGTTATCTCCCTGGGACAGCACAATGCTACTATTTCAGCTTGTAGGTTCAACATCATAGAGCTCCTCCCAGAGGTGCTGCTCTCTAGAGCAGGTTGTGTGGTGGTGTGCAGTGTTTGTCTTTCTTGTTTTTAACCAGCTTCATTGTCTCTCTTCTCTGGACTTTTTCTGCAGCCATTTCAAATTGCTACAAGGATAATTCATGGGTATTTGAGTAATATGTATTTGATGTGGCTTCTTGTAGGAAGTGATATCTGCTTTCAATATCTGAAGAGGGTTATTATAAAAAGTTCAGAGTACTGGAAGGACAACAGGTGTGGTTTGGATTCCAGTTTATTATCCAAATAGTGCCATTCAGTTCTAGATGGGAAAAAATTTGGAAGTGTTAATTTAAATGTCAGATCTACCAGAAGTTCCTCCTGGTACCCTAGTATGCAATTTCTGCATTCAGTCTCTCTGCTTAAAAGTAGAAGCACTTACTGCTCTTAACCAGAGGTGTGGAGGTTGATGATATTGTACCTGTAGAGTAGAAATGGACTGTCACTTTCCTTAAACTAACCCAAAAGTCACTTATTTTTTTAATGGAAAGGAAATAATTTGGTGGACTTTTTAGTTTGATTACTCATCCAAACCAATGGCATGTTTGGAATCTATAGAGAAATTCTGGTGACAATGCAGCAAATCAAGTTTGTAAGAACATTATTATTAACACATTTATTACCTGATTAACATAACTGAGAAAGAAAAATGTGAATACTTCTTCTCTAGGAGTTGGCACAAGAAATAGTATTTTCTGATTGTGCATCTAAGGACAACAAGCTTAAATGTTACCTAAGCAATTCTTTTTGTAGGTTATAGTTTTCTGGAAATACATTTCCTTTATTATCTGTGGCTTTTGTGTGGCAGCCCAATGCACTATATGCTGCTCTGATGACTGTCAGCACTACTGCAAATGTAATACTGGATTTATGGGAGTCCTTACTGAAAGTTTATTTGCAGTTTAATACCAAAGGGTCAGCTTGAAGCACTTTGTGTTAAAAATCCTGTTTGTTTCTTAATGTCATACCAAAATAACAGCAGCCAGTATTTATTTTCTTCCAACTTAACTTTGATATAGGAATACTCTTTCCAAATGCCTCCCAGTCATGTACTTTTTGCTGTTAGTTGTCTTTGGGTTTTCTGAATGTGAGTGCTGTGCTTTGGGCTGGGTGTGCCAAAAGATTCCTTAAGGCTAGTAAGTTCCATTATTTCACACACACATTTCTAATCACTTTGAAAAGACAATAAATATCAGCTCATAAATTAATTATTTGCATCTGCCTGCTAATATTACAGTCAGTATGTAAGAAACCACCTGTGGGATATCCTTATTCTTTTCTTGTATGTGACAAATAAGGACAGATAATCCAATGTGCTCCAAAGAACTGGCCAGGGAGTTGCTTATTTTCCTCATGAAAATGCTTGATATTTATGAAAATCAAACAACCCTAAAAGGTCACAGGTTCCAAAGCTATGTAGGAATTTTTTTTGTGGTGAAAACCAGATTTTTTAATGAAATTTCAGTATTCTTACCTTTTACAATGCAGGGGATTTTTTTTGTTGGTTTGGGGTTTTTTTGTTTTGTTTGGTTTTTTCCTTCTTTTTTTTTTGTTTTGTTTTGTTTTGTTTTGTTTTGTTTTGTTTTGTTTTGTTTTGTTTTTATGTTTGATTTTGTTTTTGTGGCAAGTTCCAGCAATTTCAGTTTCTGGTTTCCTTTGTTTGAAAAAAATGTATCCACATATATGAAATTTATTTATTGGGTATGTTTTATAAGATTATAGTACCAAAGCATTTTTAACATTAACTGAAGCATTTTTAAAATGTTTTTAAAAATCTGAAGGCAATTTGTCCAAGTCATGCAAGTAAAATACCCTGGCCCTTCTTAGAAACTAAATGTGGATGTTTTTAGATCAGGATGAAAATGTTTGTGACATTGTTGAATTGTTGTATTTCAGCATTTCTAAGGCAGCTAAGACAGGTACTATCCAGTTTGTTGGGTGGAAATTGGAAATTTCCAAACCAGTACAATAAATTAGAAGCTTTGGTTATGCTATGTGGCATTCTGTGAGGATATTTTATTCCTACATTGAAAGAACCCAAGGTTTAAAAAAACAAACAAACAAAAAAACAACCACAAGAATATGATGATTTTTATGGGCACTCCCCCAAAAAGTTACATGCCAAAAATATGCAAATATATCTAAAAGCCTTGGGGGCATGCAATGGAAAATACAAGACATTAAGATGTTTCTCTACCTTTGACTGTAAAAGTTGAATTTCTTGGTCAAAGAGAAGGGGTAGAGTACAAAAAAAACTGTTAAATGGGATAAATAAATCCAAGTATGTAAACAAAGTATGGAGGCTGCTTGGAAGGATGGCTGCCAAGCACACGGGAATAAGTGAAAACTATTGAAGTCAATACATAAAAGGCTTCTGCTTTCCATTTGCTAGAGGGAGATATCCTTTGAATAAAGGTGAAGGAGGTTCAGCACAGTGGGGAATGCATTCACCCAGGTACACACTAAACTTGTATTTCTCAAACCAGCGGGTTTATAGAAAGGCAGAAGAGCTGAATCTATGTTTTAAAAACAATTTTTCCACTACTAGGAAATGTTTCTGGAAAGCATGCTTGTATTTGCTTTTACTGCCAGCAGCTGCTCATGCTCTAGAGCAGGTGAGTCAGTATTTAGACTTGTAGCCAGTATTTGCAGATGGTTTTCACTCTTACAGTCTGCTGGGGCTTAACAGCTGCTCCCAGTGGAGAAGCGCTGGTCAATATTGCAGTGGCATTAAAGAGGGGGATTTACTGCTGATGGCTGTGTAGGCATGGTTTGTGTGGTTTCAGACAAAGTTTGTTTGAAACAAGGAAAGGATAATCACATGTAGATGGATAGGCCCAAATGTCTGCAAAAAAATTGAGATTTGTAGCAAATTCAAGGAATACTGGTTTCTAGAGTCCTGCCATGAAACAGGGTTTACTCCATCCTTGTCCTACCCTGCAGGGTTACTCTGAAGCTAAAACTTCAAAAATAAACAGAGTGTAATACATACACTCAAAAATTGTAAACAGTTTCTTTAGCCCTTTCAGAATGGGGCTGAGTACTGGGTGTGATACACAGGAAAGAACGAAACAGTGGTTTTTTGGCATCTTTTATCCTAGTTTAAGTGAGATGGACACATCAGGACAGCTTGACCTCTGAAGTGTTTCATTCTTTCCAGTCTGTTGATACTAATGAGGCTCTCAGGCAGAATGATCTTCCCTTTTCTGTCATATCTTCACTTCATCCATTCTTGGCACCCTCTCTCTTTGTTCTCCACACGAAAAGCTCATTTACTTGTTGTCTTGCTGACTGTAGCTGCTGGGGTTCATTTCCTTTCTGTGCATTTTCTTCAAAAGGCTTGAAATGTCACATAGCTACATGTCCTGCTGAGATGCTCTTGTCTTATTAATGTACCAATGGGTGTTTTTTAATGAGAAAACATGAAAGTACCATGAGCCTCCTCTGCACCTCCCCAGACTGATCATGAGAAATTGATGAATTGTGTGAAGTCTGCAAAGACTTGGGAATTAATTTTAGGCCTGTTTGGGCAAATATGCACAAATAAGAGTTTGTTCTTTAGGAAATGGTTTGAAATTGGCTTTTCCAAATAGCATATTTTGATGAGGGCTCAGAGCTCCAAGGCTGAACACAACCTGATACAGTGTCCCCAGAATAATATGACTAGTGAATTCCCCTAATGCCATAAAGGCAACTTACATCACAGAGGCTTGCATTAACTGTTCTCACTGACTGCCCTCTCTTGAGTTAGTAATTTGGGGCTCATACATATTCTCTAGTAAGAGCCATCAGATGCTCATGGGGTGGGTGCTTGCTCTCCACTGCTGATCTCCTGAGGAAATGATGCAGTATAGATCCACTGATGGGGACAAAGTTCCTCATCTCAAGACTGGGCTTGTAACTCTGATGTTTGTGTGGCTGTTCCTTCGTTGTAGGCTGAGGCAAAAGTCATCATCCCAGTAGTGCTCTTAAAGATCTGATAGGTGTTTTCTTGGGAATTCAGGAGCTTCACTTTCAACTCTCCAACATCAAACTCTTGGTCTAAGTGATGTTTGCTTTGGCTGCACTTTTTGTTCCATGGTGTTCATTGTATAGAAAGAAGGCAGGAGAGCAAAAAAAAAGGGATAGGCAGCTGTTTAATCTCTGTACCGTGTTTCAAACAGGTCTGGAGAGACCCGTCTGTCTGCCTACAGTTACACTGTCTGAGGCAGGCCCATTGCAGCTCACTGAAGGAATGGTTTGGTGCTTTCCTTAGGGGAGACCTTCTTCTCTTGGTTCTTTCTACCCACCATGTATGGTCTGTGCATGACTTTGGATTAAGGGATGTGGCTGCTATCAGTAGGAATCACAGTACTTCTAGAACCAGGGCAAAATACCCAGAACCACAGATTTTAAAAGCCTTAGCAATAGGGTAATTGCTATGACAAGGGGGAGGGAGGGAGGGAGGGAGAGGCTGTTTGTTTTTTGAGTGCCTTTGAAAGTATGTCAAGCTCAAGAGGTGATATCATGAATTATTTGTGCCTGCATCACTTTCAGGAGAAACTGAAGCACAGATTCTGGATCTAAGGGGTTTCATAGCAGTCACCTGTTGATATGATTACGGTGGGGACACGTGCTAGGCTGCAGCTGGGAGCATGCCTTTGACTGCTGTATGCCTTTCTGAGCAATGTCCCCTGCCAGGATACCTCCCATGCTGCAATGCAGCATCCTGGTGTCCCTGCTGCTCCAGGGCCTCCCCATCCATAGCACTGCATAATTCCAACCCCCCAGGGAGGACAGGAGGGTTGGAACTAGATCATCTTTAAGGTCCATTCCAACCCAACCCCAGAGCTATGGTTCCATGATTCTATGCCAGATGGAGCCACTCAGCACAGCCATTGCCCTTGAGGCTGGCTGGATGTGCTGTGGGGCTCTCTGAGCCAGATGTGTCTCTGTGCTGCAAGCACTCCTTGGCAAGGAGTAGGTCCTGTGCTCTGTACCTGAGATTTGCTGGGGCCTGCATTGTATTGTCCACTTTGTGGCTGAGACTAATCTGCTGGTGTGAAGCTGGAACAAAGGGGGCAGAGTCCACCTTCTGTCACCTACAAGCAGTTCTGTGTGAGAAAAGGCAAAGGGCCACCCAAAGACAGGAGAAAGGTTCATCTAATCACTATCCTGTCACTGGTGATAGCCAGCTGGGGAAGCCTGGAGAGGAATATAAGAACACAGCAAGCCTGTAGTGATCCCTCCACAGAATACTCCCCCCAAATCCAGGGATTTATGGCTCAGGTACTCTCTAAAGACAACGGTGGTAACTTTGTTTTCAGGAGTCCTTGGCAGATTTTCATTGTGAGTTTTCCAGTTTTGAACATATATACACTTTTACACCTATTCCTGCTAAAATGTGATGCAGCTTAGCCATGTATTGTATCATCAAGAGTCTCTCATTTGCTTTGAACTTCTTGCCACCCGCTAATTTAATTTAATGCCCACGGTGGGAATTGTACTTTGAGACCAGAAGATCCCTTGCTGAGCATGATGTGTACTGAAATGTGTGCTGCATGGGCAAATGGGACTCATAAAACAGAGATGGTCTGTGCTTTGGTCAGACTACTGCTAAAACTCCTTTTCAACTGCAGGAAGAGTTTCCAAAGAGTGACTCACTTTGTACTTTTAGGTACAAAAATTTAAATCCTGAAATCTAGTGTGAAGCCGAGGGGAGAAGGTATGGGAAAGGAATGATGAGGAAGTTTCAGATGAGACCTTGTCTTGATACATGCATTAAATCTCGTAACCTAAAATCCATTTATAGTTAGGTCAAAAGTTCAGAAGAAAATAAAGCACTAGAGGAAGAGTACAGCAGGGATTTCCCTTACAAAAATACGTCTCAAAATGTGAAACCGTCCTTGAAAATAAGAACAGTAAGATGTAACAATGGAGCACAAGACTGGATACATAAGTTACTGATGGCAGCAGATCTTTAAATTACATAGAGCAGCGGGGAACACCCAGCATTAAAAGATAACACATGCATATCCGCATATTGACACATGTTCTTTTTTAAAATCTGGCCTCCTGTGTTGGTGTTTTCATTGGCAGCAGCAAAATAAATTTTGCCTAATCTCTGATTTTCATTCCAGATAGCATCTTCCTTTTTCCAGCTGCCAGTAGTAACGAGGATGTCATGCAAGAGTAGTAGCTTACTGGTATGAACTGGTGCCTTGGCCTTGCAAATCTCATAGTCCTGATTCCTGTTTTGATGAGCTGTGCTGTTTCCTTCGTGGGTTCTGTACCTTCAGGTTTTAGGAGATTTACCTGCATGAGTGAGGCTTGTGGAACTGAGATCGTTATGAGTGCATGCTGTGCACTCAAATTAAGTTTTTGTGTTATAAAAACATATAATTAATCCCTTCTATATGATATTTTTTGTGAGTATGCATCTAAACCTTATTGTGATCATAAAATCAAAAGGGAAACCACTCAGGAGTTTCTAGGATTGAGGTTTCATGATACCTAACATCCATACCTTCTTCTATTTACAGCCCCATGCGTTTTGAAACAGAAACCCACTGTTTTGGTGGGTTAACACACTAAAGTTTGGGGAGTTTCAATCATCACAGTACTATGCAAGCAAATGTAGAAACATCCATTTTGAAGTGTTTTGCCCATCACTTTTCTTGAATGCCATCCCTGCCAGCAGGAGTCTGAACCAGACAGTTGCCACTAAAACAACCCAAAAAATCTTTTCTAGAACTGTAAATATAAGATCAGTAGATACTGTGAGAGCTTCTTGAATCCACTCCCCTTAACTGTTCTGACCAGATGATTGTCTAATCTTAAAAATCTCTGTTGATGGAGATTCCACATTTTCCACACACAGTCTTTGAGTGCTAAACTAACCTTTCCACTAGACAGCTTTAATTATGTCAAATTTGCATCTCCCTTGTGTAATCAAAGCCATTAATTCTGTTCTATTGCAACAGGCATTGGGAAGAATTCCCTGCTTTACAGTAGCATTTTATGTACATGAAGCTTATAGTTTTCCCTCTGCCTTCTCTTTTACGGATTAAATCTCTCCCATTCCTTTGATCATAACCTGCTGTTTTCTAGATCTCTTCCTTGAAGGGGGCTACCAAAAATGGATTCAGTAATTCAGACCTTGCCTTAACATCATTTCACGAAGCAGAAGTTTTAGAAATGTCTTTGAATGTATTTCTACAGTTTAGTATGACATGTAGCTTCATCCACCTCAGGGTAACCTTTGGCTTCTTCATGACAGAGTGGAACTGTAACAGGAGTGGCAAAGTCGTGTTGCTGAGTCACGTGTGGTCTGCAAGGGGAGCACAAATTGGACTGCGTAGGGTACTTGGAAGCATTCCCTGTGACTGGAGCCAGAGAAATGGCTCAGGCACTAGAATTTGTTCCTCAGACTGAGGTGTGGAAGACTCATTTTTAGTTTGGATTGAATCCTACAGCTCTCCTTAAGAAACTGAGCTTGAAAAGCTGGGATGAATGCTGCTGCCAATTGAAGGCAGCCAAGTAGTCACCCAAGCTACCCTTCTAAGACAGGACAGTGTTTTTCCTGACCATCCCTGCTACAAAGAGTAAAATCTAGCCAAACACTCCTCATTTGTAGTACTTGTATTTAACTACAAAGGCAGCACTGTCCAGCCAGAAATTGTCTAAGCTGAAGATACCCAAAGGGACAATTTCTGCTGAGTGAAGCCCATAGGTTATCACTGAGATGAAGAAGCAGGACTGCAAGGAATCATTGGGATTCACCTCTGTGATGCATAACAGTGCAAATATAAAACACTGTCTAGAGCTAGTCTTAGATACAAGGTACTGAGCTGGTGTGTTAACAATCAGCACCAGCGTTGCACAGCTCCATGAGAAACCTGGGAGGACTGCTTGTCTTCCCAAGTACACACATGCATTTGCAGCTGTACACAAGCCCTTCTCTATTAGTACAACCTATGAATGCATAAACACTGATAAGAGATGCTTAAATGTTGTGCCTGAACTATGTTTTGACAGCTGCCGCTTGTACTGTCTCCCGCTAGGTCTATCTTTTAATTACATCAGGTTAACACAATGTTTCATCTGTCACCCTTGGCTGATAGCAGAAAGGGACAAATTCAGCCATAAAATGAACAGGTTTAGCTTTTCTCACTGCCAGGATGCAGTGCTTGCTGGTCTCCTCTTGAATCACTCACTACCCATAGTCAGTTATCATGGTGAGAAAAAGGAGTGGCCTGTCTGAGGGTTGAGCAGTGGTTCAGGGAATTGGCTTGTGCTTAATATGACATTGTGGTTCAGCAGCTAAAGCATTTTTAGTTGAATCTGTGGCATGTGGTATAATTCTAAATCCCAAGGGTTAACTGTATTTGCATCACCTAGGGGCATCTGAGAACTGAATGGAGAGTGAAAAAAAGGTAGTCTTAGCTCTTGATCAACTACTTAAGCTATGTACACATCTTTCCATAGCCACTTTAGTGATGCTGCAAATAGGAATTGCTCAAACATTCCTAGAGAATAAAATGGAGAGCCTTCAAAGTCAGTGTTCCCTCAGTGTACAGACTTCTAGATGGGGCATGTAGGCAATTACCTTTAATGGCAAGTTTATGGAGGCAAGATCAGTCTGCTGGGGAAGTGATTCCGTATCACACATCTTCAGTGAGTTCTGTAGTGTTGCTGGGATCTTGCATGTGAATAACAAGCCTTGAAAATACTCTTTGAAAGTGGGTTGGCTGCTGGAGAACAAAGATTGAAACCAGTTCAAAGAAAAGTATCCGCTAACAGCTTGGAATATAATATATTTTTAAAAGACCCTGGAAAATGAATTTCCTTTGGAAAATTTGTAACTGGGAAGAACTCAGAATAGCCTCTTTGCTGACTGCTACAGAACTGTATTAGGATGGAGCAAAATATAGTAAGGTACAATAAATGTTACAACTTGTATATAGGAGCTCAGAGTATTGCAAGGTTTTCCAAATACAAGAATTCTAAATTTAAGGAAGACTGGTTGGATTTTCCCTACCTTCTACCATGCACTAATGTGAACTAACAGAAGGTAATGTGCACACTTACTAGTTTCTTTGAGATGCATCATTAAGTAAAAATAATGACATTCATGATGGTGATAATTCACTGGAGCTGACAATTTGTTATCCATATGATCCAGATTTAATTTTACCTTTGTCTCTTCCCAGATCTGGAAAAGTAGTTCCATTTTCATGCATTCCAGCTCCAGCCAATTCTGCAAAGGCCACTGCAGTGGAGGTCCTCTGGCTGGCTGTCAGCCTGACACCCTTCATGGTCAGCTAGGTACTGGTGACACAGGACAGACCACACCAAAGGGCTGATGTCAAACAGGGCAATTGCAAAGGACTGTCAGTACTTTGCTTTGTATTAGCACAAAAGTCTGAGTGTCCAATTTCTGTCATACAAAACTTCACTTTTGTTCTTACTTCTTTTCTTGTTTGCAGTCTAACACTCCTTTGCTTTTGAGGCAGTTCAGAGATATTATTGAGATAGTAGATGGAACACAGGTAGTTTTTCTCAGAGAAGTGATGACTCTCATGTTTATGTCTGATCTGGCAGATTCTCTTTTTTTTGTTGGTGGTGGGTTTTTAATTTATTTTGGGTTTTTTTACACCATTGTTTCAGTAGCAGATAACTTCCCCTATTCACCATCACTGCTATGACAGGTCTCCTTTTTCCATTCTGGATTGCAATCTCTCTCACAGTGAGGGAGGAAACTGTAGATGACTGAGCAGTCTCTATTCAGAGAAAAACCACAGAAGCACAGGATATTTCTAGTTGGGAGATACCCACAAGGATCACTGAGTCCCATTCTTAAGTGAACGGCCCATACAGGAATCAAACTCACAACCTTGGCATTATTAGCATCATGCTCACATCCCTAAAAAAGATTTCCCTCCCCCTTACTGGAAGGAGTTGTCTGCAGGTCAAGTGGGTGAGTTGGAATGAATCACAGAGGAGAGAGTGAACAGTCAGTTTGGGGTCATTTCTATTCTACCTCCCTTGTCTCTTTTCTCCCATCTTCTAGTTGTATTGAAGTTAGCTCTTTCAAGATCTTTCCTGAGAGCAAAAGGGGGCAAAGAAAGCACATCTCTCTCATATTTTCCCTAGCTGTCAGCCAAAAGCTAGTCAGACTTTAGCACCTGTGAAACTGTGAGGAGTCATTTCTCTGCTTCTGTGCTAGTTCCTGCTCATCTTGGTGAAATGCCTCCTACCTTTCTACTTTGTAGAAAGGAGAAGCTATCTGAAATGCTCTGCATACTGACATAAACCCAAAGCACTTTCCTGGAGTGAGAAGAGGTTTGTGATAGCATGAGTGTTATGGAGCCTGTGCATGCTGCAAACCTGAGACTTCCCAGCAGCAAGGAAGGAAAGGCTGGGGTAAGCAGCGTGTCAGCTGCTCAGCAGACTTCAGCTTCACGTCCCCACAGCCCTGGAGCCTGACACAAGGGCTCAAGGGCCCTGTGGCAGTCCATCATGGCACTGGCATTAGCTTGCTCTTGCTCAGTGTTCCAAGAAGTGGTAGCTCTGCCCTTAAAAATCCTGCCTGGCAGAGCTGCTTTGCTACTGCTCTGTGCTGCAGTGTGCAATTGCAGCTGCACCTATGTGCTGGTGACATTACTGCAAGAAGCATTAACTTTGACTAAAAAACGTGCTGGTTGTTAAAAGTAATTCTTTTTCCAGGGCTGGCTGACTGCTGGCTGGCTTCTCTGAACAGATTTCAAACTGCAGTGTAAATATGGAAGAAATTCTGCAAACTTACCAGGAATATGGGGCAAAGCTCTTTCCTGTCTCATCTGTGCTTTTGTCTTGTCCTTTATTCCAGTTTGCAGAGCCCTTTGCTCTTTTTCTCGCTGTATAGTAGATAGGAACATTTGGCTCTTTGTAATCAAAGCAGCTAGGGGGGTCTCAGTGGGATTATTTTTACATGTAAGCATTGCACAGGTCCAGCTCCAGGAAAAGAGGCCAATATTTTCTTTAACACATGCTGGTATAAAATATGAACAACTCTTCTAAACTTAGACACTGAGATGGCCTTGAATTAGATCCAAGGGCCTCAGATTAATTACAAAACTAAGTCAGAATGAATGTTCTTTTATAGTTCTGCTGCACAATGGTCCCTGGACTTAGTGAACATAGACGTCAAATATATAGATAAGCATGATCTATACTGAAGCAGAATAAAGGGCACATTTATCTTACTGTGAATTAAGGGTCCATTCTTTGCAGAATTCTGCTGTTACTTTACTGTATTTTACCAAATCTAAGAGCAAAATCAGATCTCTGCTACTGAGGAGAGGAGGTTACAAGGCATATGCAGCTTGTTTCACTCAGTTGTGCTCCTTTGCCAGAAATTTGTCTCTTCTCTCCCAAAAATGGTGCTGTAATGTTTCTTGTGCTACAGAAACCTACAGCAGATGCCACAAAGGTCATCTGTCCTCCTTCTCATTTAAAGGCTGTCAGGGTAGAGCCTCTATTAACATTGTAAGTTTTAACTTGCAGAGTGAGAACCTGAATAAATTGTTAAGAACTCCCATTGCCTTTCACAAAGAGATGAACAGTCCTTTTATGCTTTACGTAACTGCAGCATGCTTTGGAAACAGGGTTACATCTATTTCAGTCCTTACGACCGAGGCAGCGCAGGCAGCACTAACTGCAGGCAGGTTTCCAAGCAGAGAAAAGAGTTGGGGCCTGCAGCATTTTGGGAAAGACGGTATTTGGGAATGAAGGAGTCCCAGGACCTACACTTGCCAGGAGCCACACGTTCACACAGATGCCCGGTACTCCTTGTAGGTTGATTGGCACTGTCACCCACCGAAAAGGAAGCATCTCCTGCTGGCTTCCTACCAGCACACAGAGTCTCTAATTTAGGAAAGCAGAGTACAGTCTTGCATGCCAGTCCTGAAAATCTACCAACCCTGATGTGGAAACAAGGACAGGCAAGTCTGTAAATCTCTAGCCAAGAATAAAAGCACGCCCGCTTCTGGATGGAAACAATTTCAGCACATGGTGAGATGAAGGGACTTCGTTAAGCCTGGAGGAAACTCGGGGAGATCTGCTTGCTGCTTGCAGCTAGAAGGGGTGAGGAGAGGGAGCCAGGCTCTTCCCAGAGGTGCACAGGGGCATCAGTCACACACTGCAATGAGAAACACCAGCTTGATACAGGGACAAAAATATCACAGCCAGGGGGATGCAGCATGGGGACACATTGTCCAGGGAAGGTGAAGAGTCTCCATCCTTGGAGACCAGTCAACCTTGCTTGACTGGACAAGGGTCTGAGCAGCAGGCTATTCCTTTGAAGGTGTTCCTGCAGGGAGTGGAATGCTGCACGAGACAAGCTCCATGCCTCAATTTTATTTTGATTCCAGGTTGCTACTTACGTTATTTCTAACTAAAGTCACTGTGGAAAGTCACTTCACTCTGTTTCCCTCTGCTTCCTTACCTCCATACTGTAAATAGTATTTTACTTCCATAAAGCTTATATCCTTCATTTTTATTGACTTTTTTAGTTCCAGGCTACGCTTGAAGGTATACAAACCATAAAGAAAATGCCAATCTTTAAGAAGGCAAATACTGAAAAAAATGGCATGCCAATCATTCAAATTCTCTGACACTGCTGTAATACCTTAAAAAAAGAGGTTTCTTGGTGATAGGGATTGAAATTTTGAAGTATATTTGTCAATTTCCCCCTTTTTAGGTCTCCATCTAGACCATTTAGGTCTTTTCATCTAGATAAGAACCATTAAGTGGAGCAAAAATAGTGCCATCTGGTTATTCTCAATCATGTCCACATGTGAATTTGCTTGAAATGATGTAGAATTGATCCAGTCTTAACTTACAAAGCTTGTGGGCATTTGCAATGTGAGGCTGAATTTAAACAATTGTAATATAATAGCCTCAGGTGGAAGGCAGTATAGGACGGGATGTTGAGAGATAGTTCAATTTCCTAATATGTCAGTGATGTCAAAAAAAGTTCTATATAGCCACAACCTCCTCATTTCCCCTTAGACATTTCACCCTTAGTAAAAGAGAAGCTTTTTCCAGTAGTAATGCTGGAAATACTTCATTACCCTTCCTGCAGGCAAAGTTTTCTCAATGTGTGGATACATGAGAATGGTCAGATAATGAATGAGCCAACTGGCTGAACATCTGCAGGTGCTCTATAATGACAAGAGTTAAGCTATTCTCAAGTCATTACCATATTACATTAACTTACTACAAAACTATTAATTAGAATTCATGTTCTAGAAAGGAAACAGAGCAGCAATTACACTGGCATTTAATGACCTGTAAAAGCAAAATATAAAAATGGTAAATTTCCTCATGTAATTAATTTAAGGCTGGAAGATGGTGGGTCAGACTGCTCCCCAGTGTAACTCCAGCCCTTTCTATACTTTAGCAACCTGAATGATTGTGATACTTGTTACCTTTTGTCTTGAAAGAATTATTTGCATCTAAATTAAAAGCTCTTCTAAATAGCTCTTCAACAGGTGTGCCAAAACTAGGTATCAGGCAAAGATCAGTTGTTCTCAGAGAAGTCTGAAATTTGATATGATTTTGGGAAGAGACTCAGTAAAGTTTGTGACTAAAGCTGTCAGTTGACCTCAACAATGTACATTTTACAGACAAGATTTAGCAGTGATTACTTCATTGAGTAACATTTAAAAGCTTTCTCTTTACTTATTTTCTAGACTCTCACACTTTGACAGAAGTAAATGTAAGAGCTTTTGAGTTATTATTTGATACTGAAATTCTATTCTATGACACAGTGATTTCTTCAAGGTATGTCCTTGAAAAGTGAAACAGATGTGTCCTGCCTAGCTCTCTGAGGGGTTACAACATCAGGTCCTGTCCACCCTGGGGTGCAAAAGCCTTTGCAGCAAGTTTCATGAAGCAATGGAGTTACCTCTCCTTGTGTGCTCGGCACGGACCTGCTTGGAGCCCAGAAACAGAACTGTTCGAGTGAGCCCAACCAGTTCAGTCAGGAAGCCCTGAAACAGCTCCTGCTCATTATTTTGGGCTCCCTTACAAGTGGGAACTCTGGATTCCATCCCCTCATGAATCACAGCATTGTGAAACAAAGTAAAGAGAATAAGCTGGAGTAACTGGAACATGTGTGGGTTGCTCTCTGCAACAGCAATAGAAACTGGGCTAGACAGCTCCTGTCCATGAGCTCTCATCCAGTACAGGCTCAGGCCACAGAGCAACCCACGGGTGTTGCTTTTGGCCTGAGGGAACTCTGAGCCACAGCTTCCTCCAGCCCTCCTTGATGACAACTGTTACAAAAAGGATAGTTGTGATGCACATTATACTTCTGCAGTACGTGGCCCTAGATCCTGGCTGCTTGTCCACACATTTTCTACTGCATGCTTTTTTGGAAAATGCAGAACCATGGCCTTGGGCATTTACAAAAAATCATCTGGGTGAGAAGATACTATACTTACCCAGGAATCTTGCATAACAATGCCTATTTTCAGACTGATTTTCTTCCCCTGGTGAGAGAGGAGAAACTGTGGGATTTTAATGATTCATTTTATTGAGGGACCTGAATGTTTATTGTTGTTTTAACTATAAAAACGTACAGAGGCTGGAATCCATCCAGAGAAAAGAAGGCGATTTCTTTTATTTCCTTACACTGCATGAGGCAGTTGCAGGGGAATATTTCCATCCTTATTACAATAAGCATTTTCCTGAGCAACACTGGGGCACAGAAGTCTGCAAACTTGAAGAAAAACAGAATGACAGTCAAAAGTCAGAGATGAACATTGAGGTGTCTTTTCTTATTTGATGTAAGTCCTTGGTTTTCTAATCTTCTCTCTACCTATGCAATAATAGTCAAAGCCATTAAAAAGAATATTCTTGCAACTCAGAACTTCAGGTTGTAGTCTCTTTTACATCTACTTTTCTAAGGATTGATGCAAGGATTTGATGTATTTATTTTTAATTGCAGTAAGTTATTGTGTGTGTGTGACATGTGCTTATGTAAAATTGCAGATATAACTAACATAGCCTGTATGAAATCCCAGGAAGGCAATTTCTGTTTATATATTAAACATAGTTTAGCCTCAAGTGTTTTAAATCAGGCTTGATCCCTTTTGCCTCTTAATCAGGCTATAATACCCTGTCATTTTAAAAATAGTTTCATATACCTGAGGAGGGAAACATAATCTTGACATGCTGCCCTAGTTGTCCTCCTAAACTTTTGAGGCAAGCTTTCAAACCTTCAAGAGCTGGCATAATGGAAAAAAGAAGTCAGAAGGCCCATTACTCTCTTTTTGAATATATATAAAAAAGGGCGATGGGGTGTTGCAAAAATGGATTAAAGGTTTGTACCTAGAGCTTTGTGATACTTCAAACTAAGCCATTATAAACGTTCTGATTTGACCTTTTGCTTAGTTTCTCTTGGAACTTTTTCTGTAGACTCTGTTGCAGCAGAACTGTGAGACAGAAGTTCCTTAGTGAGGCTCTCATGTGGGGCTTAATTTCCAAAACAAATTGTATTCTCTATTAGTATTATTTTAACTGTTATTTCATAAAAATGACAATGTGCTTGAACAACTTTTCCTTTTAGTTTTGATGGTAGAGGCTCAGAAAATAAAATTGCTTATCTCACTTTGGGGGCTATTTGTCCAAAGCCAAATATATTTTGAAATGTACATTAATAATCAAATCAGACCCGAATTTGTTCCTTGCAAATTTGGCACTAACTACTATGTCCCTTATTACAGGAAGTTCCTTGTGTTAGGGTGCTAAATTTTACTGGGCAAAAGGTGTCTCAGGTTCCACCATTTGTTGTGTGGATTTTCACAGGATGCAGACAAAAATCCCAAAACTCTGCATAACACAATGGTCTCACTGTAAAATCTGCAGTGGACTCCTCATGGATGCACCTTGCCTTGGCAGGTTTGTAAATTCAGAAATATTTGGTGATATATTCTCTGATAGGTTAATATTATGTCCCAGGTGTCTGCCCACCTCAACAAAACCATTCTTTTTCCTCTTACTGGCTGCTTTTGATGATTAAACAGAGCCATCAATCCATGAGACACAAGTATGGGAAACAAAATGCTTGAAATAATTTTTCCCTACCACACAAGTGAGAATTTGGAGTAAGGATCTGAGCCCACACAGCATTATGGGTACTAATTTTAGATAGTCACCTTTTTGAAGCTTATCCTAACCTAATTGTCTGTTTTACCCTTAGGGTTGGCACTTTTAGTAGATGAGATAACAGCTGCATCTCTGTGAGAAGCCTTGTGAAGGGCAAAATATTTGTTAGCAGTTGCTATTTTCAGCCTTGCCAGAATAAACAAAGACCGAGGCACCTGCAGTCATTTCTTTTGAAAAGTCAGCACAATTTGTACGTGCTCTGGGGTCAGCAGAGGAAGGCACAGGGAGGATGGGCAGGCTCACCCTTGAGGCTTTAGGAAGATGCTTCTGGAGAGAGCAGTGGGCTCTTCAGTTTGAAGACATATGGGACCTAGGTGATTAATAACACTCTTGTAGCAAGGGTGAGGAATGCACAGAGGAACAGAGTGCTTTGAAATCATTAATGCATCTTGGGACAGCCCAGTGTGAGATCCATGCTGGCTATAAACAAGAGAGCTAGCACAAACAAACTGGGGGAGTTCACTCAGAGGCGAAGAAATAAACAAGAGATTTTTTTTTTTATTCCTTTTTATAATTAACCACAGCTAGACTTTAAGACACATCATTTTAGACCCTGATTGTCTAAACAATATATCTTCATCTTGAAAACAATTAGGCATTGGGCTTAACATGCCTCAGAGGGTTATATAAACTAGATCCAGGATAACTCCTTACCCAAGAAAAACATTCCTGACTGTGTGGGAGAACAGATGGCATTTAGGTAAACTGCATTTTCAGGAAACCCCTCTGTGCCATGAGATGGCAAATGGCTACTGTCAGTGCTGTACCCTTGCTTGGGTTTGTGGGAAGCTGTGGAAAAAAGATCTTGATAAAGTATGCCAAATGCTGTGGGGATGAAGCAGAGTGTTAATCTGCAGACAACTTATTTCAAGGGTCAGCACTCTTGTACATTTACAAGTGTCCGTGGCTGCTGTGCCACATCATACTCTATCCTGGGCAACAGGGGAGGAATGAAGGGGGATTTGTGTGTGGGTAAGGAAAGACCAGGAGTCAATGCAGTCACAGGTAGGTTTGGATGGTGAAGAAGCTTCTACAGCTGTTCCCCATCACATGACTTAGGACACCTTGTTATTGGGAAAAGATGTGTGGATTGGGCTAAACATCTGCGACCCTTCAGCAATCTCATTTTGAAAGGCAGTAGGAAGACTACAGCAAAGTGTGGCTCTGAATTTTACACCAGCTGTTCCTTCAGATCTGTGTTGTACTGGATAAAGGTATGTGGAAGAAGAGTGGCATAGCCCTGGAGGCACCCACAGGTCGTAATGGCCCTGGTAAGTCTTACCTGGGACCACCCTGCCCATGGTCCAGAGCCTGTTTTCAATCCTTGGGGTTGTCAGTCTCTGCTCTAGTGGTGTTGCAGCAGTGCTGGTCTCCATGACCCTGCTGAGGCAGGCCCATGTCCTAGCTTGTCCCTGTGGTGACACTAAGAGTCCAGGGAAGAAGTCACTGCTTTGAGTGAAGATAGAATGATGGGCCACTGGAGTGGAGAGTCACTGGATGTTTCTGTAGGTCTTAGGCTATTTATTTCCATGTACTGAGAGAACTAGAGGAGAATGAAGGGAATTAGATAGGAGCTGATCTCTCACAGCTACTTGCCTGGGTTGGATTTGAAAAAAAAGTTATTAGTGTCTGGTTTTTGCTGCTCTGCTTACCTGAAGACTAAATTCTCTATGCAACTTTTTTTCCCAGATATAAGTTATGAATTAAAAATTAAACCCTTGTGACTCAGTAACCATCTGGGACATTTGACCAAGAGGTTTATCTCATCATCCTGGTTTTGGTCCCTCATGGTCTAATGCGTTTCCCACAATAACACTTCAGCCTTGATTTGTTGCAGTTATGCAAGGGTTTGGATTATTACTATTATCACTGTTATTACTATTGTTACCTGTAGTATTTTTAGAGGAGGATGGGTATTTGAGGGTGGAGAGTATGCAGATGAAAATGCGGTATCTGATTATGTTGCCATGAGTAAAAAAGCCTGCAAAAAGTCAGATTTTCTAGGTCAATAAATGAATATTTATTATTCAAAAATCTATTGTGCAGAGGAAGAAGTTCAAAACTTGACAATGATGAATAACTTGTATTGTTTCTGAACTCAGAGATATCTAAGGGAAAAATAAATGTCTTTTTATAGAAAGGGACACTCAGGGGACTAAAGAGACTGGTAGAAACTATATATTCTGCCCATTTGTAGAACCAGTGCTAAACAACAGAAGATTTTAAAGGGCTAGTGACCTCTTTTTTCCTTCAGTTAGTTTTGCAGTGTTTCACAGCCTTTCACAACTTTATAGTAGGTTGGGGCATTGTGGGAAGGTAGGGATGGAGGTGCCTGATGACTGAGCCTTCGTGTTGCCAGCAGCTGTTCCCAAACCAGAGCTCTTCCAGCATACTGTCAGTAACTCCATCTCTTCATTTGCTTGGCACATCCATATAAATGAGCTCCTCTCGCTTTCAAGAGAGCATGTTCAGCTGAGCTTGTGGAGAAGCAACTTTCCCTTTGGCTTGTATATTATGGCCAAAGCCCATGTAGGAACTTAGGAAAAGAATCTGTCATTTAGAAAAATAATATTAACTGAATGCCCAATGCTTTTGGCACCCAAGAGATGGACAATGTGCCATTCCTGATCAGCCCAGAGAACAGAAAAGGATGCTACTGACAGGCTCCCAACCTACCTTTGTGTTAATCCAGCATTCATCTCAAGACCCAAAGTTCACCATAGTAACACTGGAAATAAAGACTGACTAATGGTTGATGTCAATTGCTGAGAACAATGACTATAATTTAAGGGAACCTAATTTTAAACTTACTATCCTTCTTCGTTGATCTGGGGTATCTTAGCCATCAGGTCAGCCTGAAAGTATCTCCAGTGCTTCAAAGGTAATTAGCCTGATCTGATTTCTTTTCAAAAACTGGAACTAAAGTGTGTGTTGTGAATTATCCTTTGCTTTTGTCATCTCTCTTTTGCAAGAAGGGCTGTGTTTCCACCACAGGCCCTTGGAAAATAAAGAAAGTCAGAAGGATCTGAGAGAATCCCATGTGTGCTTTCCCACAGGATAAAAGGATAGAGCAAGGGTGTCTGGGGTGCAGCTGGCTGAAATGATTACTTTAGCACTGCAGGGATCATCAAGAGTGTTGCCAAGGTTGTGCCATTGGGCCAGTGCATCCAGCAAAGGCTGCAAGTACACTGAGGAAGGGCTATTGTACATGTGACCTTTTCTTAGAGTTTTTATTGGACCTTTAGTTACACCCAGTACAGGCTACTTTGCAAAGTCCTAGATAAAACAGCTTTTAAAACTTGGCATATCATTATTTAACTAAGTGGTTAGCTCCCAATGGAAAGGTCTTTTCAGCTTATCTTTGAAAGACAGGCTTTATTGTGCTCTGGCTCTGTGATAACTTCTCCAGTTTGTCCTCTATTGAAGGGAAATCTGTTCCATAGTTTACAACTTCTTACTCTTGAATTTGTATGCTCTGAGGGCTAACACCTTTAAATGTGGTGCATCCAAAGGAAATTAATCTAAGAATAGCTGACTCGAAAAATATGCTTATTAAATGCATTAGGGAGATGACAGATTCTCCATATTGTTCCCAATCTGCATCTCCCCACCTCCTTGCTTGCACTAAGAAAGGACTTGCTCCTGGAATTCAAAGTTGCTTCTGTTGTTAAATCTGATAGGTTCCAGCTAAGAGTTGACATCAAATGAATGTATCCCTACTCTGTAAAAGCAGGCAACCCATCTCTTTTTGCCTAAGGGAGGGTAACACAGAAGGCAAAGCTCTCGTTGTTGCCAAGAAGCCTCCAGTCCAAGCGCTTGAGAAATCTGACTTACTAAAGAATTTTTTGTCTTTTGTTTACAAGTTAAAAATTCACTTTTTCTATAGTAGATTCAAGCCTGAATAATGTAATAGGAATTGAATTATAAGCTCTATATCCATGCTTAAAGCAATAGTTACTGAAATCCCAAACCATCTGAGCAAATCTGTTTCAGATTTGGCTCATTGTACTTTATTCTTTTGGGAACAGAAACCAAGTTTAGAGTCAAAAGTTAATTTCTTATGAGGGACCGTAGAAAAAAGAGCATATCACACAAATGTGCTAACCCAGTCACTGTGGAATATCTTTCTGTAGGGAAAATATTAATAAAAAAACATAAGAAGCTCTTGTATCACATCTAATGATTATCCATGAACAGTGAAATCCAACTGAATCACAAAATGCAAAATGTATTTATGGGCAGTACTGTCTTTTTCCTTTGTGAAATAGGAACGGGCTGATATTGTTGTGCAGCAAATGTAAAGTTAAAAATTGCAGTTCCTACTCCAATCATTACATGTTTAAGTGTGTTTTTGAAGGATACATCTTGGATGGTTAAAGCAAAATTAATTCTAAATACAGAAGGTAAAGAAGTATCTATTTGACAGATATTTTTAAAAATTCACTATGAATACAAGGCTCAGAATGATTTATTAAGCCCATTAAAGCTGAAGTCATGCATAAGCAATGAAGGAAGGCATGCTGTAGCTCTGTTCTGGCTTTGCAAATTCTGTTGCTGGTTTTCAAGTTCCCAACTTTTAAAGCTCTCTTCCTTTACTGAAATGCAAGTGTCAGTCCATCTGTTGTGTGCCATATGCTTTTCTTAACAATATTATTGTTTAAATGTTGGTTTATTAAAAAATAATCTTGAAATACTCTCTTCTTGCACTCTAAAAAATCTCGGTTTATTTTTTATAGATTGCACCACTGTTTGCTGAGACATAAAACCTAAGTTTTGACTTTGATCAAGCTGTCATTCAGCTATTTTCATACTGGTGCTCAATACACCATAATGTGTAGTTTTTCAGATAACAATAAATCGAAAATATTCTCCTTAAGAATTATTTTTCAGGCATGAAAGTGCAAACTGAATGGTCAAAATGAATGAATGGAAAACTCAAAAGCTTGGCAAAGCTATCTGTCTTTTGCATGAAGTGTATGACACAGTAGAGTCTTGAATCCAAACAATTTTAAAAATTAAGGAAGGAAAGGGTGTTGCAGCTTTTTATTTGGGGAAAATATGACCTGAGACCAGATGTGAAAGAGTTTATACAGTTTTGGAAAGAGTATACTTAAATGTTGATAAAATGTAATCAAGAGATACACAAGTGAAAATAAATAGTGGAGGGAGGTTCAATTCAATGATTAAGTGAATTGGTTCTACTGGGTTGAATGAAGAGGATTTCTGGAGGTGTCAGATCCAAAAAGAAGTAAAGACTGGAGACAGTGGCATCTGTAAGCATGAACATTTTAGTTTCACTTTCTGCTTTATTTTTGAAGTTCATGTGAAGAGCTGCAATGTCTGCCCTTCCAGCTGCATTCAAGACTCTCTACCACGAAAGCCGTGAACTGGAGAGAAAAGATAAATGTGAGATTATGCTCTTCCATAGGGAAAACAGGTTTATACCAGTCTCTCCTAGGTTGTGGACTGGAATCTGCCATAACATGAAGAGGAAAATGCAGTTCTTGAATGGGGAAAAGAAGGGAGGTGTGCTGCTCTACACAGGCATGTACTAGGATCTGTGGGCAAGGCCTGCAGGGATTTGGGTCCTTTTCCCTGCCCTTTCTATATGAACCATTGGATGCCTAGCCTGGCCTTTGATGTGGGGAGCTTAGAGCTAAACCAAAAATACAGATTGAGATGGCACTGAGGAATTGGGTAGATACATGCTCTGAGCTTGTCCCAAATTCTCAGTAAGGTGCTTTACACTACTTTGGGAAACCTTTTGTTTCCAGTCTGGTCTCCAAGGCTACATATACAATAAATAGAGCAGGCTGTGTTTACCTTCCAGCCCATCATCAAGTGCAAGAGTCACGATCATTTCAGTATCTTCACATTCTTTTTCTTCTAGACAGGGACAGTCTTATGTGGTCTGTTTCCTGGCAGCTGGCCCCAGCCCATGCTGTCCCCCAGGCAAAGCCTGCACTTGTCAGGTAGAGCTGCTGGGTGCAACTAAAGCCCAGCAGGTGAGCTGCAGGCTGTTAAACAGCGTGGCTGCACATGTACCAGGGCACAGGTCTGTGCTCTGGGCCTGCTCTGTTTATTAGTTTTGACATAGCCCAAGTACTACGTCCCCATAAGCATTTGAATTCCTTTCTGATTGGAGTTCTTCTGTTGCCAGCAAGAGCTGGTCCTTGACGCTTTTCCTGATTACACCTGGAAGAAAACTTCTTCCTAAACATTTATGGCCATAAGTAATTTCCAGCCTACCTAGAAATAAAATATTCTATTTAGTGGAAATGCAACTTTATTTACTTCTCTTTAGAGCCTCTTGAACTGCATATCTTGTTAGTATAGCTCGATAGCAGTTAAGTTATCCTGTAAGGCAAAGTTGTTCAGGGATTTGAAGGGGTCTCATCATACTGCTATGGTTTAATGTTATCATTATTAGGTTTTTGTGTGTTCTGGTGGTCTACCTTAACAATGACTAAAGGTGAGTAAGGAACATAAAGGATTTCTTCAGTCTCACTTAAAGGTTTGGGGTTTATTTCCATTCAACTGCAGTTTGTTCTATTAGAATTTTGGTTGCTTATAGACATAAGCCACTGAGGTATGTTTTGTTCCCTTACTCATAATTTGTTTTTCTGGACAGAATGTCCTTACTACCAATTGCCTGCATGGTGCCTGACTCTCTTCCCTTTGAAATCAATGAGGGAAAAATGCTGTAACAAATAATCACATAAACATTGTATTAGTGCTTGAAAGTTGACAAGGAAAGGAATAATAGCCAGCATGGACTTCTCAAGAAGAAATTACATCAGACTAATCTATTTTTTCTATGACCATATAGACAGGCTGCTTTGATGGGGAGAATCAATAGATGTCACAAGCCCTGACATAAGAATGCTCTCACATTCCTGCAGATAAACTGGGGAAACAAGCTCTGGATGTGAAATTTCTCATGTGGCTGGTTTTGTGTTCTCAGTGCATAGTTCTCCATGGGTCACTGATCAAATGGTGGTAAGCAGTAGGGAGGCATTGTAAGGATCTGTTATGACTCTGGCCATACTCAATCTTCTCATTAGAAACTAACTGATAGAAGAGGGAGCATGGGTATTATAGCTGCAGATAATACTAAACAGGGAGAGACTAAAAGGTGTGTGAGGTCATATGAGATCCTAGAGAAACTTCCACTGGAGTGACAGTGTATAGCTTTGGATAGTGTATCCCAAGGAAGGTGTGTATGGCTCTTACTGGAAAGCAACAAGAAGGACCAGTGGTGTGTGAGGGAAGGCTGAAAGAGCTGTGGTTGCTTGGTCCAGAGAAAAAACAAGATGAAAGACAAGTCCCAAATATATAGAAAACTCTCTGAAAGAGGAAGGGGAAAAAATTGCTCTCTTTGACTGTGGCATATAAGAGGAAAATAATGGACTTCAGTTGTATCAGAGGACATTGAGGTTTGACACTTTTAACATTCAGGATAATTAAGCACAGGACCATGCTGTCTGGGGAAGATGTATAATCTTACTGTTTTGTTTCTTTTTTTCTAAAAGAGCTGGACAAAAATCTGTCAGGACTGATATAGTTACAAGTTGATTATTGCCTTAAGGCAAGGGGATGGGTTAGATGAATTCTTGATTTCTTCAAGCACTATTGCCTGTAGTTCTGTATGTCACTGCTGAATTCAGCACTTCCATATTCATGCCTAAAAGCTGGCTGAATGTATAGGGAGCCTGAGTTTTCACTCAGACCTCTCTCCTGTGCTTTCCTCTAATCCATAAAATGAAGCCCAGAAGGGGTAGGTCTAATTATGTTTTAGTTTAGAGGCACAAGTATTAGGGAGGTGAGAGATAAAGAATCTCGGGTGAGAAATGCCTTGCCTTCCCAGTGATGTCTTGCCAAGTGTACCGAGTTCAGTGTTGTTATGCTCCCAAATGGCCCATCTATGATTGCATTAGCACAAAGTATCACCATCTGAGAAGAGTTCACATGCAGAATTCGTTGAATTAAAATTTAAGGCAATAAATGAGGGCTTATAATGTATTGGCAACACTACCAGTAGCAAGATTGCCAGCATATTAGTGACTATGATGGATTGACTACTGGGGAATTCATTAAATTTACAAGTCTGCTCAAATGAATCCACTGGCTAAAATACTAATTGCTGCCCTTGGGAACACTTTGGCCATTTAGTTTCCAAGCACAGCTTACTCTGAGAAAAGGATTATGCTACTGATGTTTGCTTAAATTTAGGGGTAGAGTTAATTTATGTTAGGGTTTTTCAACATTGACAATAGTTTCTCTTTGTACAAAGCTTGCTGACTTACTAAACAAAGGACCTAAAAGAAATAATTTTATGAGTGAAAAATACATTATTTAACACGAAATGCCTCAAAAGCATAAATATTAACAATAACGAACATTATATTTGTGCAATGAAGCTTAATCTAAAGGCTGTGAATGTTTGGTTGTGCAGAGGATGGCAATGATTTCTGTCTGAGCAGTCACTTTTGCTAAAAGAGAATTGCTGAAGCTTTAAAAATTGATGTAGAGAAATCCTGTACTTCTTAAGCTGATGGACACTTCAAGGTTAATATTGCAAAGTCAAGTGTATCTGCATATTTGTGAAACTGCTCTGGAGAAATTCTCCTAAGATTGAAACTGTAACTCTCTTCGGCAGTGTAGATCTGTGGAATTTTCTTGGATTAACTCAAAGTGCAAAGGGTCACAATCTGGATTTAATTTTCTTATTTGCAAATTCTGATTCCGGTTTAGACAACTGGAGATGGTAGAAGCAGAACAGACCTGCTCCAGGTGCTCGAGATTGAATCGCAAATGGGTTTATTGACTGCAAAATTGAGATCTTTAATAACTTTCATGGGTCAGTACCTGCAGAGTCGATGCCTTTAGTGGAACTAGAATTACAACTCAACTGTAATATAGAAAAGATGAACCATTTTTGGATGAGGTGACATTTTTTTGATAGACCCTTAGTGTTATATACTAAATGTTAAAGATAGTAATAGTTCCCAATGGCTGAGAGAGGACAGGGAATCTAGGGTTTATTCATCTGGTGCTGATGGGCTGCTATTCTGGGACCCTGAAGACCAACACCTGAATGAATCACTGTCTGATAGTAAGGTGAGTGTTGGGGCAGGAGAGAAGTTTTCTTACACTTCTGAGTTTTGTTTCACAGCTCCAGGTAAACCCAAATGCAGGTGCAGTGGTAGCTGGAATAGTCTTACTGTTACAATACAGTCTTTCCTTTGGGCTTTTATCTTGCACAAGATGCAATCCTGGATGCCAAACCTGGGGAATAAGTGACTCATCTATTGTATTGCCTCGTTCTCAGTAAATTGCAGTGTGATCCCCAATTTACCTGCCATATGGTCAATTCTTCTTAAAATTCCAACTGCACAAGCAATTTATGCCCAAGAACATGGGGAAGGAGCACATTACTTACAAAGTATGTAATCAAGCAGGGTGATCCAACCCATTAACTGGGTGACATCCTTCTCTTTATTTGGACAGTTTACTGGCTCTGAGGTTTCAAGTGGGAGCTGTCACTTACACTTTCTGATAATAAAACTTAATTAAAATTTCATTCCTGTACCAGCAAGTGCCAGGTCACCAGATGGTTCCTAATAGTTATGTCCACATATTTTGTGCTGGATTGCAGCAGACGATGTTTGTGCTAATGTTACCGAGACAATTGCTATATGTACTTTGCAAATGTTTAATATGCATATCTTAGTGTTTAAATAATGTAAAAAGAATCACTTCAGTATTAATCCATGTAAAGTACTAAATTTCCACGAGACCTAAACAGCTTTTTAACTTCAATAAACTAGTGGGTCCTTATTAAAAAAATCAGAATTTCGGAGATTATAAAAACTATAATCCAATTAGGGAGATAATTCAAGTCACACTGTCTCATCATATCAGTATGTGGAATATAAGTAACAACTGTCCTGAGGCAAATGCTTTCCACAATATGGGATAGGCTACCCAAAATGGGAAGTTAGAGTAGATGTTAACAGGACAAACAAACAAAGGAAATCTGCTGAGTATAGCAGGTTTGTGAAAGATGAGAAAGGATCACAACATCAACACACTTCATACTTCTAGAACTCCTGCTTAGGACCTTTTGGGCCCAGAAATACACTCACTGTGCTGGGCTTAGAAGTGTGTGTCTTGAGCTCCAGGCCTATCCTTGGCAGAAAGGGAGGATGATCACTAAAGCCTGGTAAAGTTGCAGGGATGGATTGGACCCTGCTCCCCTTCCTGCCTGCCTGTGTCCTTGGAGCTCTTTTCCCTTTTGGCTGTGCACATGAAGAAGTGTAGGTTGGCCTTTTTCTTGTAGCTCGTGCTATGACTGTATGTGCTATAATGAAGGAGTAGAAGATAAAGTGGTTGCAGAAGATTCTTGTAAGAGCAGACATCTGGGCTGCTCTGAGTAAGTGGCAAGAGGGAGCTGTCATGCAGAAATGGACAAAATTATTTGGGTCTCTTCAGGAGTAACAAGCATGATACTGAAAGACAGAACCAGCTGCCCTCTTAGACAGGAACTGAAGACAATCAGGATTTTGGAAAATAGAGTGTAATAATAGATGATGTAGTGATTGATGGATTTCCTGACCACTTCCTTGACTGAGGACAGGAGGTTTCCTAGCTGATGCATTTGCTTCAAGAGACATTTTTGCACTTAACTTCTAGATGTGCCTGAAACTCTTGCTGATGTTTCCCCAGTGCCTGTCAGGAAAATGATGAAAAAAGAACAAGGAATCCCTGTCACCACTGGTGACTTTCCAGCAATTTCTAAACTTTGAGTGGCAGGGCTTTCCTTTTGATTCTTTGGTTGTTTTTGCTTTACTGTGTTGTCTTTAATTGGGGTATCAAACAGTGTGTGGTGATATCTGTGTTTCTGTGTGTACTGCTTGTTTTTATCCAGAACAATTTCCAAACTGAAGAAAAGATCAGCAAGTTGTAGTGTGTTGTGCAGGAATAGTCAAAATGTCATTTCTGATATATTAGCAATTTTTTTTCAGATTATCTTAAAAGAGAAATTCTTCCTTGTACAATCAGGAAGGTAATTGTGACAACAGTTGAGATGCTTAAGGTAGCCAAGGGAGAAGCAACTGAAACTAGGCTCCATCCAAGAGAGACTCATCCCTAAAACTTACTCCTTCCTTTTATTGTCTGTCTTCATTTTAATGTCCCACGGGTCAAAATGCAAGGCATGTGGAGCTGTTCCAGAAACACATATTTTCTTTGACCTGGAGTGCAGGGATCAAACTCTTGTTACTATTACATCAGTACAGCCTTAGTCTGCTTTCTGTTGTACATCTGATCCATAACTTTGGTATTTACTCCAGTCGCAGAATTGTTGGCAGGCCTGTGTGAAATGGCTCCAGTAAAAGCAGGACTGCTGGGATCTACACTATTGCTAAACTCAAACCAAAACAAAATGTGTATCTTCACAGTTCTTCCTATTGAGATCAGAAGTTGATGTAATAAGTACAGTGAAGGATGCTGTTCTCAAATTATTTGGGATGTTAAGTGGAATGGGAAAGTGCTTGGAAATATTTCTCGAATGGTTTCTATAAACATTCCTTGAATAACTTTCCTGTGTCTAGGTTTGGTGTGTGTTTAAGAAGATGGGGACACTTCCTAGAAAAATAGTTTTGTCTTCCCTTTTGTTTGTTAGAAATCTCCTAGAGGCTGGGGAACCAAAATTTTAGTTCCATTTTAAGATTTCAAAAGAAGCAAATAAAATTTCAGAGGAACATCTGGAACTTAGCCCCCAGCTTGACACACTTCTCTAGGTTTGGCCATGACTCGCTGCTCTGGACATGTAAATGTGGTGCCAGCAGCTGACAAGGGATGCTTCTTTGGCTGACTCTTGCACTGCTATAAGATTTCAGAAAAACAAAAAGCAAATTTCAGTTAGGATTTGTTACAATTAGTGCTTTCCTTGATGCAGCCTGTGACTGTATCAAGCCATGCTAAATTCACATGGCATGTGTGTAATTTAACAGAATTGAATCAACAGCTAAAATTTTGAAAAAAGGATGCAATTAAAAAGTGGTGTTGTAAGAGTGATGAATAGTAGGGGAACATCAGGTTAGAAAATCCACTGGTCTTATTGAAAATGAACCAAATCTCCTGTTGATAAAAGGTTTTGATAATGGTGAATGTGCTCCAATATTTTGTTTTTAAAAATGGAAATGTAGGAAATGTACTGAAGTACCTTGAATATGGGTTCTTGCCTTTTTGTTGAAGGATCCTGAACCCTGTTGAAGGTTTTGAAGAAACCCTTTGCATGTATTTCACTTTACAAATAAAGCTACACAATGTTTGGAGAGCTGTAGAGTAGCACTGCAGAAGCAGCAGGAGATGAAAGACCTGCAACAACCAAAAGGCTGTTAACCAACAGATTTTTATACACATAGTAATTCTGTTGCTGAGTCTTGTTAGAGGTATGGATAAGAAAATTAAAACTGTATCCCATGGTACATCAGAGCTTCCCTCATACTGTGTTTGATGTTAGCAAGGTTTGACAACACATGCTGAAGAGTTTCCTTCACTACATATGCCGTTAAATTTTGATCATTACCTCAGTCTTATCCCAGTGTTGCCACCAGCTGCCAGGAGTAAGCGTATGAAATGTTAAGGGCTGCAAAGTAGAAAAGATCAGACATGATCTGATGGTTTCTATCTAAACTTTCATATCTGGCATGTTCCTGTGGACAAGATCTCTAGGCAATACAGGCACCCACAGGCAGGAAGATCAGTGCTGAACTGAAGGAAGGAAACACAGATGAACAGCAATTTCCTAATTTCCTTTTTTTTTTTTTTTAATGGATGAAGGTAGAGTTACATAGAAATGGGTACTGAGAAGGAAACTAAGGTTAATAGAAGCAGGAATGGCATAAACCATGCAGAGCCCAGCAGACAATGGTCAGAAATTTAGTTTGATATCAAACATGAGAACAAATCTGTGAAAGTGTCTGAGAAGTGTCAGGAGCTTTTCTGAATGATAAGTAGGGCAAGATGAATTCTAAAGATGGCATGAAATACATGATGAGAAACTGGAACAGGCAAGGCACAAGATGAAAGGCATAACAGGGCAGGCAGGGGGAGATGTCTCTGAAATAAGGTTCTGGATATCCTGTTGGCATTGAAATTTAGGGAAGAGTCAAAGGTTAAGTACTCTCTACATAAACATAAGGGACAGGAAAAATACTGAATCTGCCAACAGTTAAAGACAAGAGAAAAAGGGCTGTAATATCCTTAACACCAAGGGAGTTTCTTTCAATCATGATACCACTAAACTTTCCAAATGCCTCTGAAAATATTTGTTGAAGCATGACTTATCTTCTTTCAAAAACATTTTTGCATTCCATGTGATAATACAGTTAGAGTCCTCTGCATGGGTTTCCATTCCACAACCATTTTTGAGGTGACTAATTCTCATGGAATTTCAGGGGATTTGACAATTTAAATACCTTTACTTCCTTTTAAAAACCTGCTACCTTCTGTTAATAGATACATAGAAAACATGAAGGCATAAAGGAAATTTTTAGGCTAATACCCAAAATGTTTGTAAAATGTCTATGGTTAGAATAAAAATATCTAATAGACACCTGAAATTGTTTTAGTTAACATTTTAGTTTTATGGGGTTTTTTTGTTGTTGTTTAAGGAGGAAAGGTGGGTTTGTTTGGCTTTGGGATTTTTTATTCTCTCTACCTGAATCAATCTTTACAGGTTCATTTAGTTAGGAGTAATATGTATTTCAGATGTTATTTAATCACTTCCTCTACCAAGCCATATTATTTTAAACAATTGGTAAATGAATCATTTGCAGAGGTCTCTGCAGAATTGAAGATTAATACTGTTTTCTCCAGCATGAGACACTCAAATTTATCCTCTAGAAAACAATAGAGAACACTGACTACGCTTCTGGGAATACACAAGCAGTTCTGTAAAGTCAGGGGAGGTTTACATTACAATTGCCATATAAAATTCAGACAAGTGAAATCATAAAAGCCAAACCAAAGCAAAAACAGTTTAATGCAGGTGAATGTCAATGCCAAACAAGAAAAAGACAGTGAAGTTGCAGCTTGTCTGGGTGACTTCAACATAATAGAACTGCATGCATGCAAGAGATTAAACATGAGGGAAGAACCTCAAGTGAACAAAACTGAAATTAAAATTGAGCAGTATACTGACTGAAAGAGAGGATGGAAAATGCATGCAGCTGTCTGGTAGCAAACATTAGCTATAGCAGATGTGATTGCCATTAGCTCTAAATGCATATTAAATTAAAGCCAACATCTGTTCTCACAGAGATGGCCTCAGTCATCTTAAAAGAAAGGTTAATTTGGAACCCAAGACTTTAGAAAAGGATTAAAGGCAGTGTTTGGTAGAGGTAGAGAAGCCTGATGTCTGCCATGGCAAACGACAAGTATGGGCAAATGCTCACAGTTCTGGACAGTCATTCTACAGCTCTGAATGAGTGGTGTCCCACAGCAGCTGGTGAAGGTCCTGCATGTAGAAGGCAGCAAAACCTTTTAAGGGTGTAAATACAGGATTCAATGATCTGGCTTCTTTGTAGACATTCAAAGATGAGCAAGTAGTAAGATGGATTCTGGTGACAAATGCTGAGAAACAGAAAGCAAAGTCACGCAGATTTCTACACGATGACTGGCAATTAACTCTGAGCAGCACTTACACAAAGAGAAACAAAGTTATTGCAATACCAGGCATCATAAAATATTGGGACCTAGAAAAATGAAAGTAGTAAGAATGAGTGAGAAGTTCAATCACATAGTTACCAAGGCTGCGTGGAATTTCAGAAAACTGAGGGAAAGGATTTCCAAAATGATGAAGGGATAACAAGTAGTAAAATAGGTGGTAGGACCTATCATCAGAGAAATCACAAACAGAGAAGAAACTAATTTATTCAGAGAGCTGAGGAATAAAAAAATGAAATGGAAGAAACCTACCTCACTGGGACTTCTTAGCACTGTTCTTAGCCACCAAGTAATAAGACTTGTAAGAAGTACTTGTCAGGAAAATATTACAATAGAAGGGGAGAAGTGCCAGAAACTATCAATATTTGGTATCCTGCTCTTCCCATTGCATCATCAGTTACATAGTAGTGGCTATCTAAATTTACTTTAATAAATAGTATGCTGAAAAAGCTGTTTAAAAACAGTTATAGCAACAGTTATAAAATCTGAATGAATGTGTAGATGTAAGAGCTTATTTTGTGTTTTGGATCTTGTTGTAAAATATGAAGTTCAATTTTATTTGGGTGGATTCAACCACCCTTAATTTAAGAAACAAAATTACGTTTTTGAACACCCATCTAACTTATTTCTAAAATATCATACAGATATAAAGCAATGCTGCTCAAGTAACAAGTCTAAAGTAAGAAGTTAGATGGTTTTGTTCAGTGAGGATCTATAAGTTTAAGTAATTACTTCTCACCTTTTAATTCTGCTGTAGTAAAGTTTATTGTCTACAGCAATATAAAACGTGAAGTAACTATAGTTTCCTGTTTAATAGTGTGCAGCAAGGAAATTTTTACATGTAATGAGTCAAAGAGGCCATGTATTCTTAAGTATTTATGTTACTTCTGGGACAGCTGTGCAAGAGTTGCAGTGTATATGCTATTATTATTTGCTTCTCCCAGCATATTGTCATATTCCCTGCACAAACATCATCCATGCAATTCACCCTTCTGATTCAGAAATGGTGTCTTTATGAAAGAATGGTTTAATATCTCCATTAGAGAAATTTCTTACTAAACCTCTGATCTTAACTATTTGATAACAGGGGTACAGGATGCAAGTTATAATGAAAAAAATAGCTAATTAGTATAATGTAGATTATTACAAATAATATCAAATATACACAAATAATCTACAAACTCCCTCCAAAAGGGAGTTCGTTGCTCCCCTTTTAAAAATATTTTATATTGGTAGAAAATATCTCTGTTTTGTTCTGTTGGGTTGATATAGAATCCTCTTGTCATTAGCAGCTATTTCTTGCCAATATATTGGTTTATGAGTTTTCAATAACAAAGTTTTCACATTTTTGTTGATTGAGAGTTGCTGTTTGAATGTTAAGTAAGAATTCATTTACTCTCACAACAAGAGAGTAATATCTGAAAAATTATTATCCCTGAGGGTAGAAACTATCTGCTAACCTCTCCATGCAATAATCACTATCTGGAATATACATTTGAAAAGAAAAAAACAAGCTAAACCATGCAAGCATGATGCTGCAGTTTTGTTCTAGTGTAAAGTCTCCCATTGTCTTCCTAGTATGCATTTTTTGTCATTTTCATCGTTCTCCTGATAAAATTATAAATGCTATTACTCAGTAAACATTACAAATGTTATTCCAAATAAAATTAGCTGAAAAGAGATTAGTTTCATTATTTAAACAAAAGAAATATTGCTCCTACCATATTTGCTTCTGGAAATTGAAAAGTGAAGATGGAATAGGGGATAGAAAAAAGACTGGAAATTCGCCCTTGAGTTTCAACCCACTTGGGGTTGAAAATAAACTTTTATTTTTGAAATAAAGTTTTCTTAAATAATGTTCTTCAAATTGTGCACTTGTAGAATTAGCAACTCATTTAAATAGCCACACTGTAAAAATGGTTGGTCAGCATTGTATTTTGATGAGAGTTTTGTTCATGAGAACTGCAAGAGATTATTCCATAAATAAAGTCAGAATTACTGCCATGTATAAATGACAGTTTGAATCCGTGTGTATCAAAGAAGTCCATGGCATTGGAAGAAAAAGGAAAAAAATATATTTTGGTCTAAAATTGTAGCTGATGAAAGACAGTCTAAGTAACATTTAGGAATTGCTCTGGCCAGAGATTCCTTTGGTATATAGGTAATTTAGCTGCTTACCTTTAGATTAAAAATATTAGTAATGGTGTTTTCACAAGTCAACACTAGATACTCCAATAATCCTCACAGATGTTCATACTTTAAATAGGAGAGGTACTGTCATTCCTACAAAATAAACACATAGTAGGAGGGAAAGGAAAAAAACTTCCTCCAAGATGTTAAAGTGTAAACACAGGCTCTTGCAGTAAAGTACATGGAAAATTACAGTGAGAAATGAAAAAGTTGTGGGAAAAAGTCAGATTGTAAATTATAAAGAAGAGGGTAGTGGATAAATATGTCATTTAACCCTGAAGATAACTGTTCTAAATGATGAGATAGATAGGGATGTAAAGCTGACACAGGAGATGAACTACTCAAAGAGAGGGAAAAGGAGGGTACATGTGACTAAAAACTAAGGCAGGAATTCTAGTCAAAAAATATCTCAAATTTGTGATAGGGATATGGACTCTAGAAAAACCTCCATAGTTAAACAGAGGACATTAAATTCAGTGATCACACTGGAAGCCATAAAAAGCAAACCTGAAATCAAAAGCAAACATCAGTTCAACTATCTTAATGGCAAAGGAGACTTGGCAAATTTCTCACTACCTTGCATCTTCACATCATGACATAATATGTTCATTTGTTCCAAGTTTCTGGACTGTGGGTGCTGACCCCACCTCTTTCCCCAGACTCAGAGAGTGCAATCAGGGAGTTGTGAAGCGTTGAAGATTTACTGCCCTCTTCCCTACTCCTTGCACTCTTAGTCTTCAAGGTCAAGTAACTTCCATCCACCTCTTAAAACTTTCCCAGATTTATACAGATTTACTGACACCAATAATTCTTACACTATTCTATAATAAATTGTGAAAATCTAACTTAAATGAAACTTCAACCTAAGAAACTCTACCTGTTTCCAGTTCTGGTTACTGTATTTAGTGATGGAAGAGGAAACAAACAGATCATTATAAAGACTAGCTGATAAAATTCTGGCTGTGACTGTATGTTTTAAGTAACTATTTTTAATGTAAAGGAAGCTTGGACATTTTCAGGAGGAGTAAAATCTTCTGTTTGGTAGGGATGAATTTTGTACTTGGCTGTTTTGGCAGCATGGACAACTTTTTTGGGTATTGACTGCTTTTGCTGCTTCTGTCTTCATTTCTGCTTTGACAGTTAAGTTATGTTTCATGTGCTGTTTGGATTACTTTTGTGTTAAGATACTAACACTGAAGTCAGGCTGTAGACACCATTTATTATAGATTCAAATAGCAGGTTATTTTAAAAATCTCATAACTAAATTCACTGATGTAATAAATGTTTATGATAAAATCTTAAATTAACTTGCACATAGTGCAACTAAATGTAACAGGATTTACAAAGTTTAAATACTGTATCTTAATCCAGACAATGAAAATTTATAATTACATTGTGTATCCTGGGAGCTTGTTTATTACAAGTTCACTGATGTCTTTGTACTGATTAGGACCATGTAGTTTTTCCAGAAAATCATCTTCTTTGTCTGACATACTGTTTTCCAGGACACTAAGTTCAAGATCAGACATGTTAGATGGCAAGTTAGCTCTAACTTGAGTCACTGACTGCTTTTGTCCTGCAGAGGTCTGCTCCTTTCCTGTACTCAGATCAGTATCAGATTTAACTTGCTTGCTTCTCAGTGTAGATATTTCTTTAATATGTCGATCACCCCTGTTCACTTCCTTACTCATCTGTTGGGCTTTTTGCTCCCCATCTAATAATGATGTCTCCATCTCAGCAAGGTCAAGTGAATCAGCAGATTCAGCACGAGTTCCCATGGTGGTTTTAAATTCACAGTTTCTCCTCAAAGACTGGACTGGAGATGAAGCTGAAGGAACTGGCACAAGATCTGAAGTGCTTTGAGCTCTTTGACTTGTCTTTGAAATTCTGGACCTGCTGGATTCTGGCTCTGTATCTGACCTATCTTGCTTTGCTCTTTCTAGCCACAGAGGTTCAGGACTGCTGTCAAGAACTTCTGAGTCTCTGCCTGTACACTCAGCACTGGTGAAATCTTCTGAATAAACTGTGTTCTCTGGACTAGCAACAAAGTCATCAGAGTATATGAATTCAGAGTTGTTTTCAATACTTCTGCTGGGGCTTACTTTATGGCCACTTGCAACAGACACATCATCATGCTCCATGGTTTTATGATGGATTAAGTGTGTTGAATCATCATTACTTCCTTTTGCATTAGCACCGGATGGGAATGCTGCTGGGAGTTGAGCTTTTGCATACTTTTCCTCAAGAGCAAATTTTAACACAGTTTCCTCCAGTAAGGGGTCTGTAAGTACTTTGTTAGGACGTTCCTTGCTTGTAATTGACTCCTTCCTGAATACACTTGCAATAGCTTGTTTCTCCAGGCCAGGGGACACATCTCCTGTCACAGAAATGCACTCTGAGAGAGCACTGTTTTCTAATGAAGTCTGAACAGTTTTATCCAACTGCTTATTCCACTTTGAACTACCTCCCTTGCTATAATGCCTACAAGACACCACGTGCTGTTCTTCAGTATTTCTGACCAGCTTTCTCTTGGGTAATGGGCTTCTCTCCTTCGGCATCTCCATTTGCTTTTTTCTGTATTGTTCCCTCCTTTCATGAATTATCAGCTTATCAGGGTTGGTCTGCTTCAGCCGTAGCCTCAGTGTATTGGTCAGCCCATACAGCAGTTTCTTTCTGTGAGGTCTGTTCTCCTTAGCTTTGCAGTTCCTGTCAGAGGCTGGCTGTCCCTGGGGCACAGCTTTCTTGGGTCTTCTCCCAACCCGAGAACACCCTGCGCAGGTGGCCTCTTGACAGCCTTGTTTGAATGGAGGGCTCGTGGCTTCACTGCTCCTGCCAGGCCCCACAGGTGCCTGTGCAGGCCTGAGGGCAGCAGAGCGACTGGGGGGCCGTGAGGCCATGTCCCCACTCCCCGGGGCCTGGTGGAGCCAGGCAAGATGGGGGTGGGCGGCAGCAGCAGCAGGCACAGCGCTGCGGGTGAGCACCGACAGCTCCGCCAGCAAGGCACTGAGTAGTGGCAACTGCACCAGGCCGTTCTGGGGCTCTCGAGGGCTGGCGGGGTGCAGCAGCAAGGGCCCAGCAGTGCGACGTGCTGGGCTGTGGCCCCTGTCCTTCTCCTGAGGCCTCTGGGGCTCGACGTACTCCCACTGCCCCACTGTTGCTGGCGGCCGCTGCGGCTCAGCCGGCTCACGGCTGTAATAGAGCAGCGGAGGGCAGAAGACGTTGGCTTCCAGCTCCTCACCCTCCTCCTCTTCTCTCTCCTTCTCCTCCTCCTTCTCCTCCTCATCCTCCTCCTCGCCTCGCGGTTCAGAGGTGGTGGCGGGCGGTGTGGCAGCGCGGGGGCTGGCAGGACTCGCCTCACCGGCCTCCAGGCTGCTGAGGCGGTAGGCGAGGACCAGCTCCCCGACGGGGCGGCCCGCGGTGTCCCGCAGCGCGAAGCGGCCGCGGCGGCCGCAGGAGGACGCCCCGGGCCGCTGCTGCAGCTCGNCCACGGCCGAAGGGGAAGAGCTGCCCCGGCCGCAGGGGCGGCGCGGCGGCGGCGGGGCGCAACACGAGGGTGGGGAAGTCCAAGAGGCGCAGCGCCACGGCCGGGTGCTCCGCGGGTCCCGAGAGCTCCGCGGGTCCCGAGAGCCCCGCGGGCCCGGGCTCCGCCACCCGCACCGCCTCCACCAGCAGCTCCAGCGCGAACAGCCCCTCCATGCCGACCTGCGGGCGCAGCTCTCGCGAGAGGCCCGCGTGTGTGCGGGGCGCAGGGGAGGCGGGCCGCTCTCTCGCGAGAGTGGCCGCAGCTCCGCTCCCTGTGCGGCGCGTCCCGGGAGTCGGGCTCCGGCCCGCAGCGCCCGGGAACTGAGGGGTGCTCGGCCCCGGGTCCCACGGGCGGGCGCGGTGCCTGCAGCAGCTCCGGTGTGCCTCCAGCAGCTCCGGTGTGCCTGCAGCAGCCTTGTTGCCGCCGGCCCTGGTGGCTGCGGGGGGGGCAGCGGTCGCAGCCCACGGAAACCTGGTGCTCCCTGGTGTCTGCTCACAAGCGCCGGGTGTGTGGTTGCAGCAGCCGCCGTGCCCTTGCCCACCACACCCTGGTCGTGTGTTCCCCTCTGTAGTTCTCGAGAGACAGGAGTGGAGACAGGATGGGCCCTGTGATCCATCCGGCAGCAGGGGTGGTATTTGTGGATGCATGGAGGGGCCTTAAACTGTTTTCACCTTCACAGATTCACCAAATCGCTTAGGCTGGAAAAGACCGCTGAGATCATTAAGTCCAGTCTTCGACCAAATACCGCCACATCAACCAGCCCGTGGCACTCAGCACCATGTCCAGTCTTGCCTTAAACTCTCCTAGGGTTGGTGACTCCATCACCTCCCTGGGCAGCCCATCTCAATATCTAATCACCCTTTCTGTGAAGGAATTCTTCCTAATGTCCATCTAAACCACTCTTGGCACGACTAAAGACTGTGTCCTCTTGTCCCATCGATAGTTGCAGCCTGTTCCCGTGCCAAGAAAAACATGGGTGTCTGCGTCAAGGGCTCTGAAGAGTCTCTCCAAAGTATCTAGGATATGCATTGATAAACTCATATTTTCTCTCCTGTCTGCATATAAAGTGGGAGTTGAAGTGAACACATTTGTAAAGAATTGCACTCCTCAGCCTCCTGCCTGGCAAAGAGCGTGCCCTTCCCTCTCTGGCTGTCCTTCCATTACACCTCAGTCTCCTTGCCACAGGCACAACAAATACTTGCTAACATAGAAAGAAAATTGTGTTGTTCTCTTCAATTTGTTAGTCAACTCTAAAACAATGTCTCTTAAAGGGGAGGGTGTTGGGTTAAAATTACAGTACATCTTCACAATTTACCAGCAGGAAAGTAACTAAAAGAAAGACCAATCACCTCTCTGGTTATTTTCTCATTTTTTTCCACTTTCCTTCAGTTTTAATTCACAATTTTTTAGAAAAGTAGAAACCAACAGGAGGCAGTCAAAGAATCCAACTCTTCACTGTTGGTCAGGTCCCTTGATTGTTATTTAAAGGACACCTTTCATTAGCTGTTATGTCTGAGAAGAGAGTTAAGGAGTTTGACTTCTGTGTTGTGATCAGGACTTAAGAATTACATAACAGAGTTCTCAGTTCCTCCACTGCCACTGTTCTAAACACGTGAGTCTAAGAGCTACGTGTCCTCTGCCATCCAGGCTGCCAGTATTCACGTGTGGCATTGTACTGGCATTGTACTGGCATTGTGGCAGACAAGACAAATGGCCAGTCCATTTTTCTACTGCATTCATGTCCTGCCATCTGTCATCTGCTTTCCTGGTGTTTCCTTTTCCTACAACCAGTTCCCACATCAGGAGGGCCTGACAGTTTAGTAGACATTCTCCATAAAGGAGAAATGGTGGAAGAAAGAGTTCCTGTTACACTGAAATTGACAGAGATTTCGCAGTGGTCAAATAGTCACTCTTGAGGTCACCCAGAAAGGCAATGGATCTGCATTTTGTCCATTTTATATTTGGACATTACTGTGATTGTGAGATTTAGTCCATGATTTCTGTTCTCTTATATCTGAAGTTTCCAATCTTTGTAGAGGAAGATGCGTGTTTCTGTGTGGTAACTGCAAATGGAGGTGGGGGGTGAATTATGGAGGACCCATATTCTTGTTTTAAGATGCTGAATTGCTGCACTCTGAAGTTTTCAGTTTCATGGCCCTGAAAATCAGATGATTCCTGTATTTTGTTTTGCGCAGACAATATAAAGTACTGAACACTTGTGAAAACTATAGGTGTTAATAAACTTGTGTAAGATAAGTCAGTGAGCTAGTGACAAAACAATTATTTAAATAGAAATGAGGAAGGAATTGTAAGTTTGTTCCAATTGGTGTGTTTTACTAAGTCAGTCCTGTGGTCGTGAGAACATATTCAAAATAAACAGAAAACAACATTTTGGTTTTGAGTTGCACATTAGGAGAAAAAAAAGTGGTTTTCTTCCCAACAGTCATAGTTGCTACTAAGCACCATTTAAAGGAGATTTGTGATAAGACTTCTTTAGATTGCATATCACTGAAGAGTGATTCAGAACACAGTCATGCTGCAGAAGCAGGGTTATGGAGCCAAGTTACATTACCTCTACCACCCCAACTACCACAGGTACATATTCAGATCTACATTACTTACATTTAGTAATCTTTTTAAAATAGCTCTGCTTCTTCTCAATCTTCCTTTCTTATAAATAGAAATCTTCTTGCTTTTTTCTAAAAGACTGAAAGACTGAGAAATTCTGCTGATTCAGTGAAGTCTTTCACTGACCTTGCTTGTATGTTTGAAGTAACAGCTTTCTATCTCAAAAAATTCCAACCCAGACAATTGGTATCATTAATAACAGCTCAGCAACTTTGGTTCAAATCTATCTTTTGAAGGCTTTGAAATGTCTGGGTTTGCCCTTAATTCCTGTACAATTTCAAATTTATCGATCTCTCTACACAAAGAGATTTGTCTATACAGTTGTATGTCTGTTTATGGATTGAGACACTTAAAAAAAATCTTGAGAAAGCATAGATTTTGCTAGATTCACAATTGAATCTGCCTATTCTGGTGTTGTTCTAAATATTGCATTTTTTAGAGATCAAATGCTGGCATAAAGAGCCACTGTTTACCTGGATATAAAATTGCTCTTCTCTGTGCAGAATGTACAGGGCAATGCATGGAATTTGTGCAAATATTTAGCCTGGTGGTACTCTGATTCAGAAAGGAGTCAGACAGTCTGCTGGAATATTCAGCTGCAACATAATAGCAGTTCTTAAAATACTCCAGCTTAAAATGCCACCCAGAAAAAACTTATTTAGTCTTTTCTCAGTTGTCTGTTGAGTCAGCCACTTGTGAAAGGGCAATAAACAGGAAGAAATTCAGGAATCAGCATGGCAGTCTTCGATAACTCTTCTTCAGTTCAGAAAAAAAATGAAAATTTATAAAATACATGAGCAAAGCATTTGGAGTTTTTGCAATTTATTTAAGTTTCTCTCTTGAAGAATCTAAAAGAAGTTGTGAAAAGGAATAAGGTCAAATAAGAAAGCCGAATCTATTCAGAAGTTGCTGTTTGCATATGTTTCAGTATATTGTGCAGAGTCTTGCAGGGAACTTTGCTGTTTTCTGTGTCCAGATTCTACTTCATGATCCTTAATTTCGTGCTGACCCAGATCTAGTGATGTATGGAGCAGTCTAGGAACAGTTGCAATGGTATTATTGGCATAGGCATTTTGTTATCCATCAAGATGAAGGATACTGTGGTTTTGCCCCAGTTCTCAGTGTGTACCCTCCTGTCCACAAAGTGCCCCATTGTTTGGCTGGTCAGAGCAGCTGGTACAGAACCTACTCGGACATACAGCTCCAAAATTCCTCTCTTGTGTTGCTACCCCAGAGATGCTTGTGAACTCCTCTTACTTCAGTGTGATAGCTCTCACGTTTATTTTCACTCTCTGCTATCTTTAGCAGACTTTGGGAGTGCTAAAATAAACATTCTTTGCCTAGTCATGTGGCCCTTCTCCATTTGGCAAAGACACGTCTGTTTCCTGTCTTTTTTCATGCTTTCATTGCTGTCCTTAGTATTTTACTTTTTCAGAGTGGTGAGAGTTGGGGCTTATGGCAGAGCTACTTCTGCCAAGTCAGCAGGGGTGGCACACAGGATTGGTGGGGGAAATTGTTGGCCTTTGAGATACATGTGGCTTTCACAGCCAGCTTAGAAATACAACCCATGCCAGGTTGTCTTCCGATTCCAGATTTCTTCAGGGATTAATGGGACTGCGGCAAAACACAGCTTCTCCTTCTGTGCTCAGCATCATCATCATCTTTCTTAGATGCAGCAAAACTCAGTCCAAGTAGACACCTAAAGGAAGCATGGAAAAATCTGGCAAATACTGTGAGAGCCAAGAGGAAGCAGGTTGCCACAAATACAGGAGTTCAGACAACTATATTGAACGTGACAATGAGATATATCCATAAGGGTCACTTCTGAGGTGATTTCCTTTATTTGGAAAGAGTTCTTATTAAAGCAAATAGACTTTTTTGCTTAAAAACAAAACAATAGTGAAGGGTCAACCTCAGGATCCAGCTCTTTGAATACTCTTTTGTATAATGCCCAGCAACATTCAAATCCAATTTCCTTAAATATCTGGGTGTTACTAGCACATGGAGACTTTTCTATCAATTTCCTATTCTATATAAACCATCATAAACTCATTTGATATTAACAGAAATTCCATGGGTTCACATGCTGTCATTTATAATTAATTAATATATCATTGTTTAAACTGTGTTACTTTCCATCCAATAGCCAAGAAGCTCTCAAAAGTCCTCAAAACGATTTGATTTACTTGCTTTGGCTTCATGATTGCAGCCCATACTTGTCATGCACATATATAGTGAATGAGCAGAGGATTCCAGGTGCTTAGCCATCCAAAGAGGACAGCTTAATCACACAACAGAGCAGTTGCCTGGATCTGTTTGAGAAGCACAGAAAACCTGCAGCAAAAGTTTTTGTTGAGGTTCAGGAATCCTTACAATTCCTGTTGTAACTGTACAGCCAGAGAGGTCCTCAACCCCTCTCAGAGACACTGTCTTTGCAGGCAGTGATTTTTCAGACTCATCACCTCCTAAAAGATTATGTTTACAGCATTTCTCTAGCTCAAGCTGGGAACCATTGGGGGCAAATTGCAGTTCAAATATCTGACAGAGCTTCTGACAGTGAAAGCTCTTGTGAGCCTCAGGATGGTTCTTAAAGTCAATTCAATAGTTAGATGAGATTTCATTAAAATAAAAAATCGGAGATGTCTGCAAATATTTGACTAGGAAACAGTATTGTGTGCTTTGTACCATCACATTGTTTAATCTTCATAATTACCATTGTAAAGTATGTTTTCAGAGGTTTTTTTTACAGTACAGCTGTTTTGTTTGCTGCACTCTTTAAACCTCTGATATTTCCCCTTCTTACTTTAAAGACAACTTAAAACCAATTTAACTGTTTTGAGAGCTCTCCTTTAGAGAAAGCAAAATAAAAAGAGACAGGGATGTTGCTATGTAGAGCTAGACCAGATCCTCCTCACTGGATGCTCATGAGGCTGAGTTATATCCAGGTGCCTGTGCCTGGTAGAAAAGGGGCAGAAAAATTCCATGCCACGCAGTGAATTTGACTTAGGAAGCTGCTTGTTGAGGTTGCCAAAAGAGGAACCAATCAGCCCTGTATTTTTCATCTCCTTTCTTGTTTTCCAAGGAGACATGATGGAAATCCCATGGTTCAGTAAAGTGGATTGTGAGAGAGATGGCTCTCTCAGGAATGTTTGTCCCTGGCTTGCCTGACAGTGGGATTTCCAGTCAAGAGGTGAGGTCTATTTTTGGCTAACATGTTCCAGGGATCTCAGCAGTGATGTCCCTTCCTCATGCTTCATCCCTTCTAGCTTCTGTCCTTACTCTTTCTCTGCCAGGCAGAAAGTGTGGAGTACTCCCCATTGGTGCTCTGCTAATGTCTGTAACTTGCTGGCTCTCACCATGGTGGTGGCTGTAATGTGAAACTTAAATGTATGGACAGGGAAAAATCATGGCCCATTACATGGCTTTATTGATTAGAAAGAAAAAATAAACTGTATTTCAGGATGATAAATGTGGGAATCTGTATATCTAGCTTCAATTTTCTCTTTTGACATAGATTTCCATAGGAAGATTTAGTTTCTCTGTGCTTGAATTCCTCTTAGAAAAGACGTGACCAAAGTTTCACAGAGGTGCTGAGCGAGTAGGTACCCCCTGGAAGGAAACAAATATCTGATTTGCTGAGAACACAGCATCCCTGCCCCCCGCAGGTCCCTTTCCCTGGAGAGTGATGGCAAGTGGCTCTCATCTGGATTGTTTTGCTTGCCCCTGAAACGCAATCCCGCAGCGCAGTGGTGAGGCCAGCAGCCCTTCACCAGCAGCGAAGAGCGGCGGGACGCGAGCAGTTCCTTACTGCAAGTCCCGCCCGGCTCTGCCCCGCGTTCCAGAAGTGGCAGGCAGCGCAAGGCGAGCCGCTGAGATGCCGGTGCCTCGGCGAGGTTCCCCGCGTTGCCATGCGGGGCTCTTAGGCGCTGGAAGTGTGGCAACCTGCCTGAGCTCATTATCTCCCCGGCTCCTGAGAGGGCTGGCCCGGGCACGGCACTGCGCCGACACAGCCGCACAGCTGCCGCTTCCCCAGCTGGCCCTGCCTGGGCATCCCAGTGCTGCGGTTCTTGAGGAGTGTAGCCTGTAGGCACTTTTTACGGGCAGTCACAATGCTGGAAAAGTATTTAATTCACTGCAATGCAAATAGGGAGGAAAACAGCCTTGTTTCTCTTGTGCTACACTGTGTAGTCTGTGTGGCAGGATGACAGAGAGCACTCTGTCTTGTTGTAAGCCCCTGACACAAGGTCAGACAAAAACTGTGCCAGTGCAGAAGCCTGGCTGGCCAAACTCCCTCTTTGCTAGCTTCACTGACCTTTTGTGAGTTAATTCAGGGATATGTTTGGCCCAGTAAGTTCAGCTAAGGCATCTGTAATGCCCTAACAAAAAACTTCCTGGGTTTGCTGGTATGTATTTTAAGCTTATTGCTATTTTAGTGCAGTTTCTTGCATTTCCTATTTGAACAGTTCCTGTCGGAAGCATGTATTGTTTGGGAAGGCGTGGCACCAATTACTGTGTGAATTATTTGTTGTGTGGGTACCATGGAAGAAATACATGGGAACTGTTCCAAAGAGTCTTTAATGAGTTCAGTCATCCAAGATCCTGATTTCCATCTCATAAATAATAAATTCTCCTCGATATGCTAATTTAAATTTGCCTTTAAGTTGTTTATTTTAATTTTGCAGGGGAAATAATCAAGAAGAAAAAGTTCTAAAAAATGCAGGCCTGCTCTGTTTCTGTGCTAGGTCACTCAGGAGTGCAGTGACTTGTCTTCTCCATGCAAAGTCCTGAGACAGTGAACATGTGTCTAGGCTGGTAATGGTTTCATGTTGTGAAGAGTCAGATTTGAAGTGCAATGAATGAAAATATATATGAAACTGTTGCTCCATAGAATATAACCTTATGAAGCGAGCACTTTGCCACCTCCTTTTGATGGGATCTCCAGTCTCGATTTCTGCACCAATCATTTGCTCTTTGGGCCAATGGAGGCCTGGAGTGTTGCTCTGACAATAGATCCAGCCCCTGGCAAGGTAATAGTGTGTGCTCAGCAGTGACCCACCTGCTTCATCAAATGCAACATCAACAGTCTTTTAGATAAGTCTCAACCAGTCTTGCAGTATTGGGTGAAGATTTCTCAAAAAGCCTTCTTATATTTGCGGACACTCGTTCAAGGCATGAATGTACTGGTAACTGGACTAATGATTTCTCACTGTGCTGACTATAAATAAAAATGTTTCTGCTCCAGGCAGGCAGATCATTATACTCAGAAGGTTTGGTACCAGTGTAACAGTTACCCATGAGATATTTCTGTTCTGAAAGCATCCTTTTAATTCTCTTTTCTTTTTCTGCTCAGCCTTTTAGCTTCAGTAAACACATACCATGATTTTACATGAACCTGTGTTCTCTGGGCTCTGTAAGTTCAGACTAAACAGTAGTGCATAGCGTAGCAAAAATACTTCAAAAGAAGAAAAATAATTGTATTTTGCACATGCAGTAGCTCATCACTCATCATTCAGATTTGTTAAGATTAAATACCAGATAAATAGACCGGAATAGGTTTGGATGGTTGTGCAGACACATCTTACTGGAAGCACAGTCACCAAAATTTCATTTCAGGAGGCAAACCAGTGAAAAACCCAAAGAGTTTGATCTGATCTCTTTCCTGCCCTGAAAGGAATAGCAGCTTTTAAAAACATTAATATCCTCAGTCAGGCATCACAAATATTAGTTCTCAGTTCCTTCAAGGGGTAAGAAGAGATAAAAATAGAAGCCACTCTGAGACCTCCCAGAGGCTGACAAATGCATTCATTCATTTCCTTATAATGACATCTTTCATGAAGGCCTTAACACTGGAAATTCTCAGAGGAAGATTCCTTCCTCCCAATACCTTCTCATTTCTGTTGAAAGCTGTCTGTCTCACTGCAAGCAGTCAGTGGGTAAAATACTTTCTGAAAACTCAGCTGTGCTTCTCTAGGCTGATCTTAAGCAGGAAAAAGGCTCATTCTGCAGAGTGCACCGGGCAGGTGGTGCCATGACCTGTAATGGAGTGGGAGTACCTGGCTGTGGTGGGACAACAAGAGAAGGGATAGTTGTGTGCAGTTCTTAGCAGGAGGTGAGCAGACTAAAACCCCTGCACCTCTAATCTGTGTGTGGAAAACATTGCACAAAACAGATGTCAACTTTGCAGTAGTTTTCATTTCACTCTCTGCTCCTCTCATTTGTATGTCTTTCACATTTGTTCATGTCCACTCTAAGGCTGCTTAGAGGAGGTAACCTGGACACATTAGCCCTCTGCGGAGTGGGGAGAGAGGCTCTTCCAGAAGTGTCAGGTCTTCAGATTAGCAGACTGCCTCTCAGGAGCCTCCTGTTGTGTGTTGGTTGTACAGGAAACCAAGATGTGTTTAGCTGCCTTGGTTAAATGTCTGATCTAATTAATTGAGTGGGGTGATCTTGACCTCTACACTTCAGTCTTTGGTGAGACTGGCAGACAAACGGAGCTTTATTTTTCTTACTCTAAATTTTAAATGTATTTTTTACGACCAGAGTGTAAAGCAAAGCCGAGCATGTTGATGCTGAGAGTTAGAGATGGAGCATGAAATGGTACCATTATTTTAGGTGGAGTTTGCCTGACCAAATGGAGGCTGAACAGAGAGATGAATAGAGATGAACCCTGAAAGATTCTGTTTCACTTGTTACACTATAAATGAACCCGTAGCCCATAGCTGAGGGGTAGTTATGTGCATCTAGGATTGCATCCACGATTCCCTGCAGAGCTCCCTCCATGGCAGTCTTTCCAGAGCAAGGGATCAGCCACACAGATAAACTGAAGGCATAGGACTGAATGGCCCCACCCAGGTTGTCTAGTCAGTGCCTCTCCAAATGCAGAAAGGCACGCTGCAGATGCGCTGTCACGTGCTCTGTAGCTCAAATCACCCCGGGATGCTGTACATTTCCAGGCTTCTCACAACAGACTCCAAGTCTGTGCTAGAAGACAAAATGCCACAATAATTGTGTCACAGGAGGAGAACAGGAGAGATCAAGGGCACTTCTAAGTCCTCCTGACTAGCAGGAGATTTGCTGGGTGACATTTGCAGATGCTTCTGGACCCCGCAGTATGCTGCAGAGAAAGATAAACAAAACCCAGCAGTCCCTGTTGAGCTAATCTGAAAGGGGGCTGCTTCCCAGTTCCAAATCTGGTGATTAGCTCAGCCCTGAGCATGCAAACAAGCACAGACAGCTGATGGATGCTGATACCTCAAGGAACACTGATGAACCTTGCATCTCTCAGTGACCGTGTTTACACCCTTAACTGACCCGACACAAAGTAAAATGCTCTGTCTTAAATTCCTGTGAAACAAAGATAAAGGGGATCAGGAAAAAATGTATTGTTCAAGAAAAATGCCAGCCTTATCATTAAACTATACTGCTCTTATTTTACTCCCATAGTTTCCCATGTACACAAGATCTTCAGTAGGGGGTTATTTTTTCTTTAATAAACAAAGGCTTTGCTTTGCAATGTACTGCAGATTGGCACAGTCGCTGTATAACATACAAAGGCAGATCTTTAAACAATGTGCTGTGATCTTATCTGATCTGCAAGCTGGATAATATATCATCAATATAATTTGTGGCAGGATATTTGCATAGATGTGGTGAGGTGTGTTGGAAACTCCTCTGAAATCACACAGGCAAAAAGGAGACAGTATTAGCTGAAATAAAAGATGTTATCACCTTAACAGCTCCATGAATATGTGTTATTACTAGAATAGGATATCACAGTTTGCAGGTACTTAGAGCCAGCTAAGAGAAAACACTTTGACTATGGTTTTTTGTCACTAACATGTTGGATCACACAGGGAACCAGTAATTACCTACAGAGATTTTCAGCTGTTGTTCACAGGTTTGTGTGTGGCTCAGTAGTTCCACCACTTGTATCCAAAGGCTGCTTTTGGCACCCGAGAAATAAGGGCTTGAAGGGCTTGGCCCCAGAGAAGAGGGGCTGCTGAAGTCCTTAGTAGCTGGGAGGTAGCATTCTGCAGTCACCTACCACAAACAAAATTAATTGGTTTCTCTGCTGGTATTCTTGAAAGGATGAGTGGACATTGCCAGCACTGTTCAGGAGACCAAGCTAAATTATCATAATAGACACTTCTGGCCAAAAATTTTGTGCATCACTGACAGGTGCTCCTTTTGTGTCAAGGGTCAAGATACCTAATAGTATAATTGAGGTACCAAGTGCTGGTCGTGGTGTCAGTGACTCTACTTATACTGTGGATGAAAATACACTTTAGCTTTTACAGCAGTAATTTCAGCCACTTGCACATACTCTATGCTTGCTCAAAGAAAATAAGCTGTACTGAACAGCTCATAATAAAGGGCTTCTCTTTCCTGAAAGTACTTAAAATTGTAACCTACCAAGAATACTAGGGAGGCTGGAAACATCAACTTTGCCCAGACAACCAAAACTTTTCTTTATATTGTGCCAGTGGTTGCACCTTCTGGAGCCCTGATGCTGTAATGGGATGTGTGAAGGCTAGAGACAGAGTAAAGCTCCAGATCTGGAGCTGAAGCTTCCCCAGTGTGAGAAGTGTTGGTGTTGGTTATGCTTCCTGTCTAGCTGCTTTTTAAGTTGCAAAAGATTTCCATGTCTAGTATAACACCCTGTAAAACAAGAGCATGCGCTGACTTCTCTTGTTAAAATTCCTTTCAGTTTCTTAGTTCTTTTTCCTCCCTTTATTAGTTAGGAATGGTAGAGGTCAGTGGAGCTTTGTAAAGGACCTTTTCATCAAGGGTGAAACATATTAATCATGCTGCAAATCTTGCCTGCTGGCTGAAGGGGTGCTTCTTTGTGCTGGTGTACAGGCCTGTCAGAGCCCCAGGAGAGCTGTATGCACATGTGTGCACCTGATGTATGTGCAGAGATGGAGAAAAGCTTAGAGTTGAAAGAGGGAAAAGCATCAATGTTCTGCCAGATGCAAAAAGTAAATGAGTAGAAGAAAATCCCAAACTACACCTTTTCTGTCACTTTCTTTGTTACCTCTTTCCAAAATAGCCACATTGTCTTTTTTTTCTTGTCCTTGACTCTATTTTTGTCTTTGCATTTATTGTCAGGTTTTGTCATGTTATCAGCTTTTAGGAGTGGTACCCCAAATCAGACATTTTTGCTCAAAGCAATAAGTCTCCAAATTAGACAAATTAATTTGGTTTCTCCCCCAAAAGTTAAAAATGTCCTTACTTGCTCCTAGGGTCTTCTTTGGACCACTGTTCTGGTTAAATTCAAGAGCTTAGTTCCGGAGTCTTTACTCCATGAGGGAGATCAGGCTTCTTCCTTTGAGAGTTTGCTCCTGACCTGAATAACAAAGGAACTGAAACAAGGGCAGGGTGAGGCCAGGGAAGGTTTGCTCACTGGTGGAGCTCATTAGAGGACTTTGCTGCTTTGCTACCAAGCCTTTTGGTTCTGCCAAGTTTCTTGACAAGAGCTGCAGGACTGACAATGGAAAAGTAGGTCAGGAGTAGATCTTGTAAATCTACTCAAAGGGCCAAGAGTACAGTTTGTGTAGGAAAAGAAGAAAAGAGAAAGGAAAAAAAGAGAAATATTTTAGAATGAAGAGAAGGACAGGAAGGCCAGAGGTTGGTAGGACTTCTTAAATGAACACTGATGTGTAATTATACATCTGATTGCAGATTACTTTTTAATAGGGTCTGAAAAGTTCTTTGGTTTCTTCAGCAGGGCTTTCATTAGCACTTCAGAATCTTTTATTCTGCAATTGCTGTTAGCAGTAAGGCCAGCCTGCCTGCCTGCCTGCCAGGATTTTGTCTCTACAGTGGGTGAGCAATGTGCTGTATACACATTCAAGTGTGTAGCTGCACCCCTACTGAGACCCAGGCAAAAGCAACAGCAGAAAACCAAGAGTTTTTGCAGGATGGACACTTTCCTTTGAAATGTGGTAGGTAAGTTATTTCTTTAAATGGAAGAAAAAAATCAATAGAAGGAGTTTCTAGGTTGGAAAAATCACCATCCCCAGTGTTGTCTTTGGGAGTGAACTTTAAAACACATCACAATTTGGGCAATGCACACTGATTATCCAGCACACACACAGCACACACCTCAACTTTTTATTCAGTTGAACGTCTTACCACATTGGTAATTTCTAATATACCTGGTGTCATGAGTTTTTTTATATTTAGTCCTAAATTCTTAGGAGGTTTCTGTAACACACAACCCATAACACACTGAACTGTAATCTGATTTTAAGCAAAATCTGACTGTGGCTCTTCTACCACATCCTTAATTCCAGCTAGCTTCCAGCAAATATTTTATATATTTACCTTATATATGTATTTCTTCTGCTTTATAATAGAACTCTTGTTAACTGTTATAGTTTTTGTTGTTCTTTTTATTGTTTTTAATTTTTTACTTTTGTTTTCCTAGCAGTTAGAATACAAGCTTAAAAAACATTCTGATGTGATACACCATTTCAGCTGAAGTAAAAGCCCTTTAGCATACACATTTACTCAGAGAAAGTGGGAGTGAGAGCACAGCAGGATTTGTTCTTACCAGTGTCATCCTTTCATGTAGAAATTTCTCTTTAAAAATGATTTTGCATTTGGGACAGCTTCCTGTGAATCAGGCACTTTCTGCATTTGGTGTTACAGCCAGGATGTTTGCCCATCCTCAGTCAAACTGAATGCAGTGCTGCCTGCTGGTTTTCCCCTATCAATAATTAATACATCAGTTGATGGGCAATGAACATTTTATAGAGGCCATTTTAACAAAACAGAACAATTCCTTCCTTGCATCTATCAACTTTTTCATCTGTCTTCTACAAATGCTTTCATTTCCCTTCTGAATGTTGGAAGCCTCTGCCAAGAAAACACAAACAGGAGACACTTCATTATCATCATAACACAGAGTTTTGAAGGAACATTCTCAACTTAAAAATCTACATTTTTGCCTGAAATGTTTTGCCTCCTAATGTTACAAGGACAGCATGAGATTCACTGAGAGTTTAGGGAGAGAGATTCCTCCTTGTTTTCCACTTTTACTTCCTCCTTCTGACAGTATTCTCACTACCTAGCCTCAAGGTTTGTTCCCAGCCCATCACCAAGCTCCCTGTCCTGGTACAATAAGGGCACAGACCAGTTTTAATCACAGAGGTGCAGAATTCCAGTATGTGTGCAGGAATCACAGGTGTACAGCACCAAAGCTGTTTTGAAATTAGGGTTGGGGTTTATTTCATTTTTAGTTTATCTAAAAGTCTTGGTGGTTACTCTTTAGAAAGCTCTTTAATTATTTGGAAAATGGGTGTGATGTGGGCAGGGATAGTTTTCATCCACAAATTCTCTCCTCATGCAACTGCATGCTATAAGGTGATTTGGAGGCCTCTGTTAAGACACAGACATACCAGGAAAGGATAGGTAAGTTATACACTGAGGAGTTAGTAATCCACAGGAGTGGTAGTGATGGATAGGAGCTATTTTTATTTTGGGCAGTGACCACAGAAGTCCATTGTGTAGAAGCCTGAGACCACTGGCTGTACTTATTTCTTCACTGGAAGAGTCCCTAGGGAGTAGCATGCTGTGACTGACCTCACACAGTTGGCCTTGTGAAAATCTTCCTGCATATTCTCACTCTCCCTACTACAAGTGACAAAATGTAGATTTACTCTCCTGAGAAAATGTTCTCTGCTTGAGTGAAAATTTGAGACACTATATATTTTTGCTTGGCCATCCTCTGAATTTGGAGCATGGCCTCAAAGGTGATATGTGCTCTTTTCAGATGGCCAGAGGTGTCTACCAGGTTCCTTTTGTATTATCTGCTCCACATGCTCTTGTTGTAGGGCTGTTTATGTGCTGTTTGGTCCAGTCTCAGCATTCCCATGTGCAGTGCCAGTACTTGAGCTGAGTTACAGGTTTGTAGCAATTCTCACTGGCTGAGGATCTGGACCATCATGTGCTATAGTGTCCTGGCAGAAAGAGTCCAATAAAGGAATTGCAGTATGTAATCTGTACTTTGCAATGAAGAGTTTAAGTCATTTATTTCTTGGCATTTTGTGTTTGATTTTTGCTTGTTTTTCAAATCAAATATAACAGTTTCTGGATTACATCAGATTCTTTTCAATTTTTGTTATGTTTCATGTCTTTTCCTCATGCTGTCTTTCAATGGCTGGCATTTCCCAAGTGTTTTCTAAGAGAGCTGTAAAATCTTAGGATTATAATAGGTTTATAATAGTTGATGCAGTTTTACATAGCTTGCTATTTGTACTATACATTAACTTAATGTTGTGTTTAATAATGAATTATATACCTTACTGAATTGGTTTTCTTTCCATGGAGCTTAATAACAGGTTTTAGTTAAGGAAAACCTTGAGTTTCTCCCTCTCTTTCATAATTATTATTATAATTTCTAGGTTGTTTTCAACCAAAATTATGTGGCAGGACAGTGAGGAGTTAAAATTTAGATAAAGCAGAACTGAAAACCAGCTACTGCTTTGGGGATAGACACAGAAATATTTGGAATGTTATCAAGAAGTTGTTATGCTCCTTTAACACCTCTAAGCTGGGAGTTGCTTGGATAGGGGGACAAAATTATTTTTCTCTCCATTAGTGGGATGATACATGTGTACAGATTACTTACAGCTCTATGAGCAGAATAATAATGACCTTACTGTGTTCTCACAGTATTTCTCAAAGATTTCCTATATACCTGTATTTTGTCCCTCATCCCATTGCTCAGTATTTTAATTAAATTTTACCCTGGATTGATTACATCTGCATTTTCCCATGGGGCTGTAGATGTGAATTTGCTTTTCTTTTCCTATCTGTAATGCTTGTTGTTTAAATCTTTTCTCTCAGTCTCCTTTTTTTTTTTTAAGATTTGCTGATTGCAATTTGATTACCTGTTCAGTATTTAACAAATTATGTTACTCTAATTGAGGCCTAGAAATAGAAGTCCAATAAATGGCTCTATTCAGAAATGCTTTATTTTATATTATTCTATTCTGTTGATCTCAAAATTCCATGTTAGAGTAGGTGATTCTTTTTAAGCCACTGTAGAAAGCACTAAACTAAAAAAACTAAGGCAGAATACTTGCATGTTTTCAGTAGCTCTTCTTAGAGACTGCAAATGTGGACAAATACTGAATCTATTGTGATTTTCAGATAAGACATCATGGTTATCATGGTGAAAAACAGGACTTTTTAAGAAAGATTTTCTAAACAACTCCAGAGGAGTTTAGAGGCATGAGTTTCATTCAAAGGCATATTTACACCAGTTAGAGGTGTAAATTACATGGAGAGGGCAGGGGGAAGAACATTATCAGAAGGATAGGCAAATTCACTTTGTGTATGTCTCTGAGTGAATTTTGCTTGGGGGCAAATCTGGCTATCTGCAGCAGAAACGTGATATTCTTCAGTGCCCCAAGCTGTCCCAAATTCTCACTTCAGCATTAGGTTGTGCATAAACACTTGTCTGGCTGGAAAGGCTTTTCTTCACAGCATGCTCTCCCAACAAAGCATCCCCAGTGTGTGTCCCACATGTTTCACACAGAGGCATTTCCATATTAACTGGGTGCTGTGGGACACCATGGGGCTGGCTGTTCCGTGGCTGGTCACCTTTCGGTTCCCTGCTCCTCCGCCTTCAGTACAGAATTCATGCACTTGGCTGCAGCTTAACTGAATTACTCCTCTGTCACCCCGGCTCTGTAATGCTATAAAGGCTGGTTAACATATATATGAAAGCCATGGCTCACCACTGCACTGTCTGTGACACATGCTCTTGTCAAAGGCTTTCATCACAAAAAAAATATTAAAAAGTCATGACTGCTACTGAAAAGATCCAGAAACGGGACTAACAAGTAAAGATGTCAAGCAGTGCCCTACCCCCTCCTTCCTTGGGTTTTGAATGAGAAATCTCTTGGTTCAGTCACTTTCTATTTTCTGTGCCTCCTCAGCACACGGTGCTACAGCAGTTAATGCCTCACTCGGTTCGCATGAAGGCCGCTTGCTGCCAAACACCTGCAGTCAGTAGCTCACCACTTGGCTGGGAAGCCAAAAGCAAGACACATGCCATGCTGAAACCACATCTCTCCCTTCCCTGAATGCCACAAAGCTGCAGGAGAGGCACCCAGCAGTGCCTTGGGGTTTGCAGTGACCTGTAGAGTGTGAGTTGGTCTTATGTGTGCTCTGCAGTTACGTACAGAGAGTCTCTGTGGAAAGCAGTGCATCCCTCAGAATCAGAGATAGTGTCTCACCTGCACAGGATGCTGACAACATCCTTGCTGAAGCACACGAAAGGCCAATTTGTCATATGTTGCTCGTGTTGTTCTCTCTGGCAGTTGTTATAATCCATGTGTGTGTAAAGCTTGCTTCCTGTGGTTGTATCATTAACTGTAGCAATGTCAGTGCGCTTCCCATATGCACTTCCATTATCCAGCCTGGCTGGGTCAGAGCACAGGACACGTTGCCAAGGGGGAGGAATATTCACAGCACCAGCTTTGCTGGTGCCTGAGGAGAACAGCGAGTCCTATGGATGGAGCCTGGCTCTGGAGAGGCACTTGCTTTGCTGCAAAGGGAAATGGGGAGACACTTAATCTGCTGCTGCTCGATTGCTGGGGGGGAAGGAGGATTTTCTGCCAGAGGTGTGAGTCTTAGTAAAAGGCCATATCCCCAGGGACCAAAGGTGTCCACAGGGCAGTGTGGGCAGAGCAGTTGCAGACATATGTGGGAGATACTTCTTTCCTCCTGTATTCAGCAGTGCTACTGCCAGTTAGTACTTGGAAATGAGAGAGGAGACAAACCATGTTTTCAAGTTCTTGTGCTTTTCAGAGTGCTGTGAATGCAAAGAGGTTGTTTTGAGGCTGATAGACACTTACACGTATAGCAGAAATTTAAAAATGCAAACTTTGGACTGTTCTGCAAAGGGTCTGCCTACAGGACTCTGACTGTATATAGAGTCTTTACAATCATTTAAAATGTAACTAAAAGTATGATTTGTAAACATAATCTTTTCTCACCGCTCACAATGTTGCAATGGTTATTTTTTTTGCTGAAGTAAGAAAAAGCTTAATACTGATTCTCTTACCTCCAGAAAAGACCTCATCAAAACAGTTTCTGTGTAAAGATGATGACTATTTACTGTATTCAAGATGTCTAAGCAGAGTTAATATCTTACCTAAAGGCTAGAGAACACTGGGTCTTTAAATGAAATCTGTGTGATGCTGAGGGATTTAAGACATTACTGAGCAAATGTCTTAGGCTAATAGAATAAGAATAGGGATTGAATTTATATCCAAAGTGCAGCAAGACTGCTTTGCTCTCAGTGTCTAGATCATGCTGCTAGAAAATAGTGTCCTTTCATCAGCTGCACTCCAACAGCCTTTGTTGAACTGTGCAGAATCTTGCACCTCTGTCTTGGGGCTTGTCTGCAAGTGCCTGCTGGGGGATGACGAGGGTACGTGCAGCTGCTTCTTACACCATTGGTAACAGGAATAGCCACTGGATATTTTGGGGCTTCCTTTATGCCTCTGTGGCTTTCCTTTCTTACAGCACTAAATTAGAGCTGGGAGAATGGATCTCAACCTGTCTTCCTTCCTTCCTGCATTTTGGAGAATTCCTTATCTCACTGTGGGGACAATGCAGCTCAGAGGAAGATGCCCAGCTTCATTCTTACAATGTGCTTATTTGGCCCTAATGATTAGTAGTAGCTGATGTAGTAGTCACTGATGGTCATTTAGGATAGAAATATTGAGATATTGTGAGGATGGACTGCAGGCAGACTTCTGGGCACAATGCTGCCCAGCTTCACCTCTGCCTCTAAGATGTTAATGATTTTCCTTAGACTATCTACATAATATTTGTGTATATGGGAAATATATTTGACTTCCTTAGAAGGGTTGTAGTAGGTCACCCATTCTACGTGGACTTTGTTAAGAATCACTAGCCAAAAGCTGACTAGAGTTCCAGTTTTAGGGAGATTTACACTGGCTTTGGACAAGATACCAACAAACTTTGAGCAACAAACTCAGGATGTGGTGGAGATTTGTTCTTAGCCCACTCCATTTCTGACACATGGGCTCTAGTGTCCTTGTGTTTGCTTCATCTGAGCTGTTACTGTCCCAGTCATTAGCCCCCTTCCTCTGTCATAGCACATTGCCAACAAATAAGTGGTGGTGGACTAAGCCAAGAGATCTGTAGCCACATCAGGTGCTAGTGTTGGTATTTCAGTGTGAACTGCATTCACTGCTGCTTTCCTGTGCAGGGTAGCAGGCCAGGTGCCCGTCTGCCTACTGCCACTGGCTGGGGCAAGGGGTGTATGGCAAAGGGCAGGACTGGAGCAGTCTTAGGAAGACCCCATCCTCTAGCCCAGATGTTGACATTAGCCTCAGCATCGTTTCAGTCTATTGGTTCACTCTGTTCTACCCAAATACATGTGCAAAAATACATTGAGAAGTTTTTGTGCTTGGCTGTAGCAGGAGTCTGTCACTCACTTGAGTGCAGTGTTACTTGTGAACAGGAGGACTCAGGGCCTGGGCAAGGTGGCATATCTGCTTAAACCTGACCTGAGTAGGCACTGGAACAGAGAAGTTGTGGATACCCCCTCCTGGGAAGTGTTTAAGGACAGGATAGATGGAGCTCTGAGCAACCAGGTCTAGTGGAAGGTGTCCCTGCCCATGGCAGGAGTGTTGGAACTAGATGATCTTTAAGGTTACATCCAAGCCAAACCATTCTGTGATTCTATGATATTCTTAATCCCAAGCTGTGTCTCTTATCAGCAGCAAAAGGATTATTGATGAGATTCTAAAGACTGAGCTGTAGAGCTGCCATTGAAATCAGTGACAGTTGCACGCCTAAACCTGCCAGCTGGCTTTGGGAATGCCAGCTTCCCTCTGTTTACTGGAGAGACCTGCTGTAAGAAGTTATAAAGTAGCAGAGGATGCTTTCGTATTTAGTTGCTGCAGAAGCTAAAAAGAATTAGGTGTTCTTTTTTTGCCAGATTCCCCAGCTGTTGTAAACTGGCTGCTCTTTGCCAAAGTCAATAGAGCTACCCCAATTTGCTCCAGCTCAGGATCTGACTCTTTGAGGCTATATCAGAGTATGTGTCACTTCCCTTTACAGGCAGGTGAAACAGCAATGAATATAGAAAAAGATCTGGCAGCTAGGGAATTTAATAGATAAAAGGATATTAACAAAAATCAATGAAGGACTGTGCCTCTGTCAGCATTTGTTCTCTGTGTGTCTGTCCCATCCCATTCCTTCTTTATTCACTGTGATTGCATCTGTATCACTATGGTAACTAATGAATGACTATTTAATTTACCAATCACTGGATGCAGCAGTTCAGTGTTTAAAATATTACAGCACTGTCTGTCATACACATATGCACAACCACATACAATTTGTCACACAGGAAATATTATAGGTGCTTGATATTCATATTTTAAGCTAAATCTCTTTACCTGTCTCTCCAAATAGGACATGAGAGCTTTACCTGCTGTGATGATGGCCACAAGCTAAACGGTGTGTGCAGATAATCATAGTTGTATTATTTCATGTTTGCTGTTTGTATGTGTCAGCTGTCAGCCAGCACACCTGAAATAAAGGCAGCGCCATTTACATACCAGAGAATTTCTGCCCAACTCCCAGGTGTTAAGAGTTATTTAGAAGTTTTCAGGAGAAAAATGGTATTTTGTGGTTTTGGGAACCAGTCTAAAGCATTATTTTGGAAGAATGAAAGGGGAAGGACAACTGTCACTAGCTTTTCAAAGGGACAGTGTGTACCTTCAGCCATTTGAAGTCTTCAAGAAAAAGATAAGTAATTGCTGAAGGAATGCTAGGGCAGCAGCATGCTCTTCTGTGGGACTGATGTAAGTGGGCACTGACTGGGAAAGGTAAATTAGCATCTACTTTCATTGTGTTTTCTCTCAGCTCTCTACTTATTTCAGTGCTGTGATAAGCTGGAGATTTTCAGGAGATCCCTGGACACCCATTTTTGCTTGAAGGGGACTTGGTTTTATTCTATCCTACAGAATTGTGCAGCTGACTTTTAATCTGCAAAGGGAATACATCCTTTGTAGAATAGTAGAATATACTCCTGCTACAGGTGAAGCAGATAGCTTTAATAAAGTTACTGGTTTCTTTTTTTTTCATTTCTTGGACTGTTTGAGGAAATGGGTGTAAAAGAGTGAAAGGGGAGAAGTGACAATATACATCCAGGCATGAAATGCCCTTATACTTGCTGAGTGATTGCAAGAGAAGTGGCATTTCTCTCATGGAGATGATGGGACCTGAGACTTGACCATAGGCATATTGTTCAGGGCCTGGGGAGAGAGGTTTTCCTGGGCTTGAGGAGAAGGAGGGCATTTCAGATACTCTGGGAAGAGTTACAAGAAATTTAGTGCTACACAGTCCTCTAGCTCTGCTCTAGAGGGAGACCACAGCAAACTGGACTACACATATACCTTGTTGCCCGTGAGCTGTGGAAGGTAGCCTGCTCTTTTTGCCATCTCTTGAGCCATCCTGGGATGCTCACAGGTAAAACTCCCAGGCTGCAGGCATTTGTTCCCACATCACTTAGCTGGATGCACACATGTATGTATGCAGAGTGTATTTGAAATGACTGCTCAGGAACAGCTGGTTTGGATACGTGAAGCTCAAAGCTTCTGGGTAAATGCCACTTTGCCCAAATCCTGGCCCTCAGAGCAGCTTTTGGCATGGTGGATATGCTTCATTGTGGTTTCATATCTGAAACAGCAGGACCAAGGGCTCCTAAATCACATCCTGTTATTGATATATAAGTGTGCAGTGATTCAGACAGGTAGTTTTACTGCGGGTTACATGAAACAATAACTGGTTGTATGATGGCCCTCAGTTAACCTGTGGTAGGGTGAAAGCAGGGGCACTGGACTAGAATGAACTGTTATATCCCAAGGTTGATTTAAAGCTAAAATGGGACCTAGATTCACCCAAACTCCTAAACTGTTTGCTTGCTCTACAGCAAATGTTTCATTTCATTGCCCATATCCAAAGCAGGCTGCCTTAAAAACCTGCCTTGTTCCTGAATCTGGATCCTGCATGAAGCAGAAAAGCCCTGGTAAAAAGACTTAGTACAAACAGTGCAACCTCTCAGCTTCTGCACCTCTCTCCCTTTATGTCCGTGTCTGTTCCCAAACTCCAAAGAACTTCATTTAATCTGGGCTTGCTTTAGAAGCCCCTCCAGTTCAGGATATGTCCATTATGTGCTGCACTGCTGCTCACTTGGAAGCAATTGAGTGTTCCAAAAGAAAATTATGGCCATCTCACAGGGATGAGTCATCTCTGATAGCTGGGTGAGAGATAATTTTCTAGTTGTACGCAACTTTGCGGCTTAAAAAAACCCCAAGCCCTTTTCTTGTTTCATATGGGGCTGAAACCAAGTTTCTTCTATTTATATGGAAAAAGATGCAGAAAGGAGGAAAGATCCTCACTTAGCACAGCCAACAGTTCATTAATCAGCTCACATCAGGTGAAAAAGATTGAACATTGCCAGCCTCCCACATTCCAAATACGTTCACTGACCACAGAAGTATTAAGGGTAGCCTTCACAATCTTCTTTGTTTTTCTGTGCTAAATGGAACGGTGCCAACCTGTGAAAGTAAGAGGCTGGCTTTGGTAGGTAGTTGATAGCTTGGTGATTTATATTACCTGCCTAGTACACAGGGGTCCTAAGTTCAGGTCTGTGAAAGCCCAGGGCTTTAGGCTATTGCTGATTCTAAGCCTCTCTTGGGTTTTGATCATAAATCACACACAAGAGATGAAAAATCTTTTCTGACAAAAGTTTTGGCAATGCTGCTGTGTTTGCCTGCAGAATGCACACTTGTTTCAGTCGCTTGCCACTTTTTCTGATGAAAAAACATTTCATTGAAAAAGTTTATGAACTATCTCTAAGTATTTGACAACATTGGGCTTTCAAAGTTTTCAGAAAAATTGAATTAATTTTACTGTATTTTAGACTGAAAAGTCTTTTCGTATATTTCCAAATACCCTTTTTTCCCAGGGTGGTCTATTTTATATGACTTTCTAGTATTTGATATGCATTTTTGATATCTTAGCTTTTCAGAGGACTTTGGAACACAAGACCCTTGTGCACTGTGTAGTAAAAAGAAATAGAATTTCTAAAGCATGAGAAATTTATAGTTCCTTGTGGATGAAAAATGAGAGGATTTTCCCCTAAATTTTCCCCCCTTTTTAATAGAGCAAATTAAGAAAAATCTAATAGAGTATTTGATGCCACAGAAGCATTTGGGCTGGCTGATTACAAAGGGTAAGTGTTGTCTTTACTGGGATTCATGTGGGCAGATTAAAAATTGCATCAACTGTAAAAGCAGAGAGGCTGTTCTAGTGTCTGTGGTCGCCTCTGGCACAGCACAGACCAGCAATTCTTCAGCTGACCTGGTTGGGAAAGGAGAAAATGGATACCATCTGAAAAAGTGTAGCTCTTTTTTCTCCTAAGCAAACTGCCCCACTTGTTTTCTCCCTCAAGAGCTCTCTTCTGCCTTCAGCAGAGCTCTGCTCAGAGGACTCCTTTCTGGGATTTCCCAGCTCTTAAACAAATGAGAGAGGTTGATGAATCTTTAACAAATCCTTCCCTTCAACGCTTTGTCAGACCCAGAACATAAATAACACTGGCAGACCCATCCCAAGTGTTTTTGCCCAAGACAAATCCTATCTCAGTTACTGAGAAGTGGCATTTTTCATTTTGCCCAAGAGACTCACTTAACCCATTCTTGGCTGCTGGCTGCAGCCCATTATTGGGATTTGTGTTCCTGATTTCAACACAGAGCTGACTGAGGGCTGTAAGATGATGCTTGAATTTTACTTTTTTGAAAAAGCCTAGCTAGAGAAAGCATAAAGGGAATTTAATCTGCCTCTCTGCTTGTGGATACTGTACCTATGGGGGGTAAATCAGTTTAAGTGGAACAGTGAGGATGTAGGCAGGCTGAATCAAGGAGCAAGAAAGTGTGGTCTCAGCAGTGCTGACCAGAAGGACGTTTCAGGGCTGTCTTCATGCAATCTAAGGGGAGAGCATTTCCTTCTCCCCACACTAAGGCTGTCTCTGGGCTGAACAGCAGCAAGATGGTGCAGAGATGGGATGGTGCCTCAATCCTGCATCTGGGAGACGTGCACTGGGTTTGTGTCAGCCGTGCACTGGGTTTGTGCTAGCACAGATGCTGTGCTCCCTGCATTTTTGCTGGCTAGCTAGCTAGCTCAGGCACCTCTGCTCCATACCTTGGCATTTCCTTGGAGTTGAAGGAAAGTCCTTGGGGGACTGTAGCTTGCATTGGTTAGGGGAATTGCCTGCATATGTGCATGGGTATATGACTGTTCTGTGTGTAACTAAACTATTTTGTGCCTTGAGATCACACCTGAAGTGTCATTTCTGTGCTATTGGTTTCTTCTTGGGTTAGATAAAGAGTGAGCTCACTAGCTTACATGTTTTTGTCTTTACTTAAATATCCTTAAAATAAATCTCTTACTTAGCTATTTTTACTCAAAACTCCAATGGTCATGACTAGAGTCAGCATTTTTAGTTAGTTTTCTACTTAGGAAGTGCTGATAAAACATGAACAAGGGCATAAGGGTCCTTTTTCCTTCTGAGTACTAGCTAGCAGAGCTAGGCTTTGTTTGTGAGCTTCTGAAGTAGCCAGGGACACAAGAGAGATGAGTACACTTTAATGTTGCTCCTCTCAAGTGTCACCTTGGGGTGACTTCTTGCTTATAAAACTGTTTGGGGTTCTCTCAAACTAAGATTGCTGCAAGGCAACACTTTTGATCAGTCATGACAGTGAAGTACATCCACCAAGGCAAAATGTTATATGTGTCCTGCACAATAAATAGCAGCTGGGTACAGGGACAATCCATGGCAAATCACTGTGGCTGTCACACAGCACTGCTGTGTCCCACGGGTATCCCACAGCAGTCAGGATGTGCTAGTGGCCTTCCCCTGTGCCAGTTGCCAAACTGGGTGCAAGTTTCAAAGGCAAAAGGAGCAGTGTCCTGAAATGCTGGTTGCATTTTGTCTGTCTGTTGGACTTTCATTTATTTCTTAACACTTCAGCGAGGAACAGCTTTGCTTTGCTCTTCCCTGCCCATGGCTGGCTGTCTATTATTGCCTCGTGGGAATATTTTCAGTACTCTTTCCTTCTTGCCAAATACAGTAACAGGGAAGGAGGAACAGGCTTAGGCTTGTTGCAGTCTCTCTGTGCCTCCTCATCTTTGCAGAATGGGGAGATGATGCTTCTTTCTTTTGCCATTTTTTGCCACATCATGTCAAATTGCTGCTCTGTGCTGGGAAAGCAGATTTGTAATTTTCCCTTTTGCTACTGCTGGGCTGTAATACAAAAGTATGAAAGTCTGAATCTGTTTCCAAGTTGATGTGAAAAGGAATGTGGTATGTACTGAGCACAAATAAGGGTCAATATACACTTTAAACAGTATATTTAAACATGAATTTCTGTCTGAACATCAGGAAACACTTTTTAATATGAGAATGACTGAGCACTGGCACAGGTTGCCCAGGGAGGCAGTGGGATCTCCATGCTTCAAGAAATTCAAAAGCCATCTGGACATGGTCCTGGGCAATCAGTTCTAGGTGGCCCTGCCTGAGCAGAGGATTTGAGCTAAGCGATCTCCACAGCGATCTCTTCCAATCTCAACCCTTCTATGATCTTGTGTTCAAGGACTTCAGGTTGTTATAGTCATAATTCTTTCAGGTCAGAAGGGAGAAAAGGTTTGTGAGTAGAGGAGTTTTATTTTTTATTAGACCAGTAATGTTAGGGAAAAAATGGCCAGAGCTTTGAACAGACACTTTCTTCCCATTCTGTGCACCTAAAATCTTAGGTACTTTTTATAAATATGGTAGATGTTTTAATAAAAGATACTGACTTTATCCACACAACTTTTTGGATTTAACATAAACACGCATATACAGTGCAGATCCTGATAGCCCTCAGAGTTATGGAGAAAGGTGAATTCCTTTATAATTTAGAAATGTGAGCCATATGCACCCAGGCCAGAGTGATGTCTCCCTGGTACCAATAGCTCTTTTTTCCAAAGGAAAATCCTCAACATTCACACGTGGAAATGGAAATAAGTTAAAAAGGGACACTATTGCCAATCCGAGTCAGTTTATCAGACAGTTGCTTTGGGTTAATATAGTCCACTATGATGAGACATAAATGGTCTGAAGGAGTAGGGAAATTTTTAGCAGAATTGTTGGATTAGGCTTTTTGAATCAGCAAAGTAGATCCTAAGGATGTACATGTGACCAGAGAGATACTCCACTGAACAATATGAATTACAAACATGAGGAACTTGCAGGTTCTAAGTGAGAAGCTCAGTCATGAACTCTACAAAATGTGTAGGAAAACAGAGGCTGCATTGTACTTTCCAGATCAGTGCTGTTGGAAATTGCCTCACCCACAGCCAGCCAGTTATTGTGGTGTTCTCTTCCTTGGCCTTGCAGTTTAGTCCCATACCTACCCAGTGTGTTTCTGACACATTTCCACGATGTTTAAATAGCACCTCCTCTCAAATATGACCAGTTTGCCAGAAAGGGGTGCCTCCCTCCAGGGGAAGCTGTGACTTAGTGCTAAAAAAGATTGGCTTGAGTGAAATGTACCCAGAGATGCAGAAGTGTGGAATGCAGGAAAAGAAAATAGGTAAATAGGCCATTTTGTGGCTTGCAGATTGACTTATTTAATGACATTTTTATTAACAGTTTTTGCTGCTAAATGCCATGGGTTTCTCTCTTTAGAGCTGTCTACAGTAATAATGACTCCACTGGGAAGTGATTTACATAAAACATGCTTCTCTTGTTGCAGACAGGAGCTCTGTGCTGGGCTAGAGAGGGAAGGAGAAGAAAGGTAAGTGCAGTCTGTAAATGAGGGGCAGTTTTGTAAGTAAGTTGAGTCCCGAGTGATGCATAAGGCATCATGAGCACCCATGAAAAATCACCCTCCCCTCTGCTACCACCTTGGCCCAAAATGTCTCCCAGCTGAGTCACTGCAGCGAGGTGAATGTTTTTACGCAGGTGTGACACAGACTGCTGTGGAGAAAAGGTCAGGATGAGCTGATGCAGATTAACTGTGCAGAGGAGCTGTAGACAGGAGCAAAATCAGCTTTCCCTGGAGGGCCTTTTCTGCACATTTTGTATCACTTCTGTGCAAAGCCTCTGATCACAGCCTTTTGCATTTCTCCAGATTTAAGTGTCAGAGAAATAGATTCATATTTTGTGGTCTGTCAAGTTCCAGACAGACACCAGTGTGAAAACATGACAAATAGAAAACAGAAAATGAAATACCGATTTTTTTGAACTTCATAAAAATTTATTTATTTAGTTTCTTCCTTAGTAGGCCTGAGACTTTACATTACAGCTTTTTCCTGGAGTTGGATACAATGCAGTCTGGATCATTTGTTGCTAAGTCATCCCCTGTGTGTTTTTTGCCTATGGATGAAATAGTTTATATTGACTCATAAATAGAGTTATACAGCTTCTTAGCTTCTTCCCCTAAAATTGCAGTAAATTAATAGAAAACATTGCTGAGACTGTGTGCTCAAAGTGGGTTCCAGTTAAAGCAGATAACAAGTGACATTTCGGTTGAGTTGAGCTTTCTAAGAGTTACTCATCTGAACTGTCCAGTGCATACTTTCCTAGAGGACAAACTCCAAAATGGCTTAAGTCCTTTATCTAAGACACCTGTTTTAAGATAAAATTTGTTTTCTGAGGGTTCTTATCTCTCTCAATGCATTGACTATGGAGAAAGCTTAATGACTGAGATCTGAAGAATTTCAAAGACTATTTTGGTAGCTTGAGACATGTTTTTTTAAGACATGACAGAATAGTTTTGAAATGGAAGTATAGCTGCCATGAGTCTAGTTTAAGTTTATATTTTGATTTATATATACATTATAAAAAATATAAAAATTCAGTTGATACACTTAGCATGCTTTCAAATTTTTTTCCCACAAAAAGTCCTTAAAAAGGCAAAAATTATCATCTCTTGCCATTGGTAAACATTTACGCCATTGAAATGAGTTTGTAGATACAGTCAAACACTTTGATTTCTGAAAAAATTAACATCTCAGACCATTGGAAAGTGGGAAAATAAGGCATAATTAGATAAACACTTCCTGTTTCTCACATCTCCATGGAAATAGGCTTGTTCAGATCATTAGAAATAAACATTTTGCTGGTACTTCTACCAGGAGGACTAGCCTGACAGTGCTAGTAAGAATCAGAGAAGAAATCAAAGACTTTAGAAGGTAAGAACTTTTACTTCAAGTCTTGTTAAATTGATAGTTGGAAGTTAAGGACTGTTGATGAAAACTTACACTGGCACCTGTATTCATCTCACATAAAATGCCAATAAAAATTCCGTTCATGTTTTTTAATGGTAGATTCTGTTTGGGAATAGTTAGGAGGTCAGTCTTGTGTTCACAGTCATGATGTCTTCCGTTAAACTTCATGCAGAGTAAAATGATTTGTCCACATAAATTTATTTGCTGTGTTTGGACTTGTACTGAATCCAAAATATTCTTTCATCAGAACAAATTATAAAAGCTGCAATTCAAATATTCTGAATTCAAATATTTTGAAAAAAAAAAATAATTCTTATTTTGCCTTCCCTTTCTTTACCTAATTTTTATGTCAGCTAAGAATGTTAAAATCTAAAAGGTAAAGTATCCCTGATTTTCCTGGGAGATTGTGCAGATCAAAATTTCTGGGAAGTTGACTGAAATGTAATGTGAGCTTTTGATTCTTTAAATGGCCTCAATGAAATGTTCACGGTTCTTCTGTATTTTATCTGTAAAAAAGTGAGAAGATTAGATGTGAGGTTTGGCTTGAGAAAATCATATTGCTGTCTTTTAAATTAGTTCTGCTGTGGGCATGGTGCCTGTAGTTTTCTTAATCTTTTAAACCTTTTTTATAAATTAATATTTTGGACAATGATGAATATAAATAATTTACATTGACAACTTTCATGTTGTATGTTCCTGAGCTGGATTTACACAGGCATCAAGCCAGGATGTAATTCCTAGCTTTATTAAGTTATGAAATAGGATCTAGCCAGAAGATATAATGTCCTTAAGCTGTAACATCAGTGGCAACAGACAGACCTTAATGCTGCTGGACCTAATGGAATTAAATTTCATATATGCTTAATGAATGCAAATGCCACTTAATTTTTACAGCCTGAGTTGTAATACATTGCCTGTGACATGTCTACTCCTGAAAAAATTATTCAAATATATGATTCTTACACCCAGTGTCCAATTTCACCACTGTAAAATGTATCCTCTTAGGGAAGAGGGAGTGGAGAAACATGCCAGCAATATTACTGCATAATTTAAAGCAGCCACCAAAGAGAAATGTTAAAATATGCACCAGGCAATTACAATTGTTGTGTATGTTTTTATTCTCCTTTGCTGCTTTTCAACAAGGAGCAGTAAAAAGATTTAGAGCAAGTGGCAACCATAGCAACAAGGAATTTTTGGTTCAGCCTGGTGCTGTATAACTTCTGGCAGAAAAACACATTTCTGGATACTCTGGAAAGTGTTGATTCTTCCAAAGGATATGTGCAGCACTTCAGTCCTGATTCTCAGGCACAAGTCCCATGGAGATAGGTGAGAGCCAGTTTTGGTGCAAGCCCGAGCTGAAGCAATTACAAGTGGGTTACACCAGAGTGTGATACTTGTTCAGTGATACCTTGGGCTTCTTAGTTACCAATAGAAATAACAATTCCCATCCTGCTCCCCATGAGAGAGAAGGGAAATAGAGGGGATGTGGAAGAAGGTTTCTATCCCTTACCAGTCCCCTGCTCCATCCAGCTGTGGCTGTGGGAAGTCCCAAGCAGGGCTTTGCCCCTCTGACCTGATCACACCAACTACTCTGCTCTGAGGGGTACAAAGACCTGCTCAAACACAGCTCCTCAGGAGTGGTAACTCCCAGAGTCACTGTGTCCTTAGGCTTTTGTGTTTGCTTGCAGATAGCCAGGATGGCTATGACCTTGAACGAAAATTCAAGGGACGTATGTGTAGGATGCAGAACTCAATCATGTATGCAGAGAGCCCAGAAAATGTATTTAGTTGATGAGGGTCTGTGAGGTTTTAAAATATAGCCAGTCATCAGTCACTGTGCTTTTTACAAAATAAAGTGGGTGTCATAATATTGAAGATTAGGGCAGACATAGTAGTTACAAAGAAGTCTAGCTACTGATTACAAATTAAGCTGTGCAAGGTCAAAAGGATCTGTGGCTCTCACTTACATGTAAGTGTTGACCTTCACAGCTATACACCAAAATTAAACATCCATTGCTTCTCGTGACAAAGAGTAAATTTGAACAGTTAATTCTGAAACGAAAGCAGCAACAAGATGACAGTACAATGAATGGTATGCAATCTGAAAGATGAGATCGATGTTATTCCAGAGAATGTGTTAGAAACTACTGTAATTAAATGTCATTTTTTTCTAATTCTTTTGGAGGCAATCCTTCCACTTTAGTCTATAAGATGGAGCTGTTCTACACACTTACTTAGAGCAGGGCTCTTAACTCTGATTTGATGGCCCAGACACATCCTCCAGTAGATGTACTGAGGTATGTAAACCTCTTTCATTAATAGCCTTGTTTTCCTTAACCTTTTCTCATGGTCACCTTAGGAAAATCCTTTGCATACTCTATGTCTGCAGATCCCAGGCTTCAAGCCACAACCTGATGAAGTGCCCCTTGAAAGCCCCTTAGCCAGGCATTGATTTCTGCCATCAAGTAAGTTTTACAAGTAATTTGCCCATTGCTTTCTTCCAGATAAGGGGAGTTGGGGGTAGATCCCGGAGCTGATGCAGGTAAAGTACGCATCTGACCATTTTATCTAACACTCCTTTGAAGGTGAGTTTCACAAAAAGCTGGGATAGCACATAGATCTCCTCCACCTCATTACCCCTTAATTTGGGAACCCGAGACTATAAAATCGTTTCGTAAATTATCTGGAAATAGCTATGTCTGAGTTTGGATCCCAGAGGGGGAAACCTATTGCCCTTTGGCAAGACATATGAAGTTACCTATGATCAAGGCAGTACATTTTTAAATACCTTGTCTCTGAATGTGCAATCACTTTATCAAGTTGCAACAGCAGGAATTAGAAGAAAACTATTGCCACTTAAGAATATAGATGTTTAGAAAGGAATGAATTGAGGCAGAAATCTAGGATCTGCTACTTTCTTTTTTTTTTTCAGTAACACCATTTCTTTGACAGCCTGGGATAAAAAAAGCAGAAGGTAGGTAGTATTATTTGAGCAAAGTTCCCAGCAACTGTTGCATATGGATAGTCTTTGTTCTGTGCAGATTGTTTTCCTCCACACACGTTTTGTTTCTTGCATTGGAGCACTTAAAGCATATCCAGCAGAGTTATAAATCTGCATAAATATTTGATAATTCTAATTGGGCAGCCTGCACCATACTTTCACCCTTGGGCATGAAGTGCAATAAATGTGCATAGCACCCGTATATAAAATGTTAAGATGATCAGGGAGTGTGTGAGACTGCCTGAAGCATCAATTTAAAGCAACAGCGCTATTTGTGCTGTTTTGAAATCAAAGGAAAAATATATTCTTATTTTATAATTAAAGAGAATTGCTGTTAAAGGATTTTACATTATTTTTTAAATTAACATGAATATCATCAACTTCTCATTGTCTCTTCAATTACAAATGTGTCCTCCAAGGAATATTTCACATGTGAAAGCCTCATCTTTGGAAATGTACACAAGATAAGAAAGGGGTTTGTGACATACAGTGGTCTAAATACCATTTTGGTTCTTAGTAAAAGCATTGTAAGTCATGGATTTAATTTATTTTGAAATGAGATGAACTGAACTATCATTATAGTTCCTAGAAATACATACTTCAGCATATCTCTTTTATTTTCTGCTAAATATAATTGTTAATCTAAAAGAAAAAAGTTGGCTATTTTTATTTTGAAAAAGCTGCCTCTGAATGTCTATCAGTTGATTCTGTTCTTCCTGAACCATTGACAAATCAAAATACTAATACTGAGAAAGAAAAATCTTATTTTTTCGCTTCCTATCCACATCCATCTTCAATTCAGAAAAACCTGAGGTCATTCTTGTGGGTGGGCATAAGACCAGGGTTCTCATCCTGTGAAAAACACTGATACTTCTAATTTTCCTTCTTCATGACATAGAATGAAAAGTTGAGACAGTTAAGGAAGTCCCAAGCTTTCCAGTCTCACATTTAGCCATAGCACTTGTTTAAGGGAAATAAAATGCTTCTTTTAGTTTTATGTTTGGTTGGTTTTTACCTCCAATGTGTCCAGAAGGCTGAGAATATGAGTCCTGTGAGACTTATCCTTCCAGCTTCTCTGCTTTCAACTTTTCTCCCCAGTGTGAGTGTCTTGATTGAATTTTACACCACAGCCATGCACTGCCCATCTGTGTGCAATGTTTCGGCCAAAGGGGCAGCGTAAGAAAGCTTCCCCAAGAGAATGCTTATGTTGTGCTGAAGTCTTGTGTGCAGCACTGCAGCAATTCAAGTGGACACACCTTAGTGTCGAACTGACACTCCACAAATTCATCTGAGACATTTCTATCAAGGCTGACATGATTCAAAGGCATTTCATTTCTGTGTCTAATGAAAAAGTGAAAAATTACTTGCACCCACAGAAATTTTGACTTTACGAAGTATTTCCAGTAATAAAGACAAAGGCATTTCTCCTGAACAGCATAAATCACAGTTGTTTTCCTGTTTACAAACATCCCAGCCTTGCCTACAGGATGTTTGCCTGTATTTCAGTGTAACTGCTCACTCTCAGCTGTCCTTGTCAGCGTGGTTGAGTGTAACGGGAAAGGACCTACAATGAAAAAGTAATGATAGACACTTTCTCATTTTCAAAAAGAAGAAAATGTATGTGAAGAGTGATGCTTCTTTAACATGTCTCAGGTAATCTAGGCCAAGCCCTTGGCCTTCTGCTTGAGTACCTTCCCTTTCAATCTGTCATAGCACCTGGGGCCATTTCCAAAATGAAGGCACTTGGCACTCCCAGTGGGAGCCTTCTTGCTGCATGGGAAAGTCTCCAGTCTCCGTGAGCTAGGCCAATCACCCTGCACACCTGTTATTGTTGAGGGAAGAAATAGTCTCTTTTAGGGCTCTTTGCCTTGTCCTGGCACCCACATCAGGAGATGCTGCAAGTGTTCCTTTGTTCTGCTGTCTGTGCAGAGACCCAGGGCATCTCTAATAAGGTCTGTGTTTTGTTAAATTAGTCAAGGAGCCTGAGAAGATACCTCCTAACTCCAGACATAAGGAAGTATGACAAGTATTTTAAAACTGGTAACAATGCATCATTATAAATGCTTCACTGAAATTGGTTTGTTAGTTGTTACACATTGTTACATTGACATTGTTGTACTCTTAGTAATATACTCTCAGCCTGAGAAATGATAATTACTGTTGAATAAGTGAGTTTCAGATCCAGGAGCCATCAGCTTATGAAAGTTAAAGATCTGCCCTCCGCTTCAGCAAAGCTTTTTTAATAGCAAAAATAGCTGGATATATCAGGCTACTGCTCAGTATACTGGAACCCCCTTAAGCAGTTTTGGCAAATGTCTAATTTCTAGATGGCATCCAAAACCCATTAGAGCTCTTTCACATGCATCCATAAATCTGAGAGGTGCATTTATAATCAATTATCTACTTGACATTGTTTAGATTTTTAATTTTCTTCTGAAGGTGTAGACCTCAGTGGCAGCTCAGAACTAAATCATATGAACTGAGCAGTTTCCAGGTGTTTGAATGCACAAATGAACTTAGCAGCTAAGGAAATGTTCTTCTGTCCCTAGTGTAAAATTGGCTTTAAAATGAAGCAGAGGGAGAGAGGGGTTGGATATGGAGTCTCCTGGGATAGTTAGCAGAGATTTTTTCAGCTAGGAGACTGACTACTTTTCTTCACTGGAAGAAATAAGATTTGTGAAGCAATTCAGCAATTTGCAATCATCTAGCATCATTTGAGATGCTCTAACAGTATCCTACTTCACCTCTTACCTCCCTCTCCACTGAGCAATGGTGTCCTAGAAGCTCAGCATCAGATGTGGCTTGGATGTCCTAGGAGGTCTGAAATGGTGCTAGATATGTCGAAAATACTGTATATCTCATCCCAACAGAAAAAATCCAAAGTTCACTGCTTGAGCCAAAGAAATGGCATTCTAGCACCTGTTGAATGCTCTTTTTAACCATTTGCCATCCTGCCTAATATCAGTATTTTTTTCTTGTACTAAAAAAAGCAATAAAAGCAAATGGCATTTCAGTTAATTTTTATACATACGAATTCTAAATCAAATATTCTGAGTGCACCAAATGCACATTTTTCCTTGAGAATGACAAATATATGGGGAAATGTTAGGATTTCTGTGGCAGAGGAAGAGGGCAGACAAACCTCTGAAATAAAACAAACCTTTAAAAACTTTTATTCAGTAGCACCATGTTTGGCTTCCTATAGAAATTAACTGTAAGGAGTGCAGATGATAAGTAGGATGTTTTTAAAAGCATTTTTTGATGTATTGAGGCCTAATTTGCTGGGACAGAGTTGTAATTCAACACTGTGCTGCACCCTGCAGTGCACTTGGGTGGTGTTTGCAGGCCAGGCTGCCTGCTGCTTGCTGGGTGGGGAGGGTGAAGCAGAGGAAGGTGGAGGTCAGTCCTAACTGCCTCACAGCTAGGTTTGTGGTTGGAGTCAGCCAGGGTGCACTTAGTGTCAGCCACATAGGAAACATTTGAAAGAAGTCAAAAATTTGGGTAATTGAAATGTTTCAAATGAATTTAAACCATTGCTTCCTTGAGCACATACAATTTAATTTTAGCAAAGCATTCCTGGGAACTGTCACTGTAAAAGGAAGAATTGTAGGACCTATATTAGAGCAGGGGTTGTGGTACATTCCTGGAATGTAAGTGATCAGTCTGATTGCTATAAGTTAACACCAGCAGTCTCACATGAAAGTACCCAATATTAGCCCCAGTAAAGTAATATACAGGCTGCTTTATATATCTGATACTAGAAAACCCTGTTTGTCTCCAGAGGCAGCCACAGTGCAGCCACTCTGCCTTCATAAGTGCTTATTGAGGACAGAAAGTGCTGCAGTACCAGTGCATTTGTTGTCTTTCATCTCCAGCATTTGGATATCTCCCTCATACCAGCAGAAGTAAAGACTAAAGTCCTGCCAAACTACGGCACCCTGGCACCAGGAGCAGTGCCTGCTGCTCAGGTTAAAGATTTCCAGGGAGTCTGGCAGGCAGCAGTGGATGCTCAACCTGCCAGAGGTGCTGTGTGCTACCTCCAGGAAGTGGACTATAGCTTGTTCCCAGGTTTGCTTATCTCAGTGCAATAGATAGCAAAGGAAGTGGCAAAAACTGACACTATGTAGTCATAGAGTCATTAAGGCTGGACAAGGCCTGAGGAGGTTGTATTTTCCTTGGATATAGAGGTCTTAGTTTTGGAAAGGGGTCTTGGAAAGGGCCTAAGATTCTTACATGGTTTACATATGTGTGACTGTGTGATTTGGATGAGTTCAGGTAGCACTTGTTCAAAAGGAGGGGTCTTAATACTGAGGCCTGGGACTTTTCCTAACTTGAGCTGTCATTTCGTCTTCATCTGGATCACCAACATTCCTGTTTTTCCAGTCTTGGGTTTTCCCTCAGGCATGTTACAGGTTGATGAATTTATGGTGGCTTAAATGCTGATGACTGACTGATTGCCAACATGAAACAGATGCTACTTGTGATATTATGCTAGAATTGGGCCCTGTGTTTGAGAACAGAATGAATGGATGAAGCCCTTTCATTACTTTTGCCCTCATGAGACATAAAATGTCTGCTTGTCTTCTGGAAGACTGGCCAGAGCGTGTGATTGCCTGTGACACATTGCTCTGATTTTGCTCACTGCTTCAATCTCACATCACTTTGCAGTTTTAGGTACATGTTGTTCTGTGCTGAAAATCTATTTGATTTGGGCAGGCTGCAATAGAGGTTTACCACTGTTCTGTACTTTATTAGATAATCCTTCTGGAAGGTTGCCATAGCTGCAGGCGCCAAATAATCAGAGTTTTTCGTTTGCTATGAAGACTTCAACTTCTTTGTCAAAAGAAAGATTTTTTTTTTCTTCCTTTACAGCAGTAGTTTACGTCATCATTACTAAAGAGTGTGTAGCAAGAGTGCAGGAAGTGATTCAGCAGGGTGCAATACCACAGATAGAAAGACAGCTAAGAAAACTGTCTAAATTCCATAGACCAATGGAGAGGCCTGATTTTATACTGTCTTATTTTTATTCTCTGTCATTTTCAGAATACAGTTGTGTAAAGATGCAAGGCCTTCTATTCTTTTTTGTTTTCTTCATCCAATGTTTTTCTGCAGTTCTACGTAGCACTAATTTAATGAATAGTTCAGGTTTCTGAGGCTCATTTTGTTCTATGGACAGTGACAGAGCCATAATGATAACAGCCTTCTTGAAATCATCACTCTGTCACAGTTGCCTCGAGGGAAACACTTCAAATCAGTGACTAGAGAGGGAGTTTTACCATCAATTAACCAGAAAGCCACAACCAGTTTGAATTTCCACTCATGTAAATCAGCAGCGAATCAGCTTCACACCAGTGCGACTTCAGTGCCAAGCACATTGTTAGTCTAGGCTTCTCACATTGACTGCTCTAATAATGCTCACTCATTTTCCTCCTGTAGTAAAATAAATCCACATTTCTGTAGGAAATCCTTTTGTATATACAATTCCCATGCATATTATGTTAACTCATTGCATGGATAAAATCAACAGCTAGTCTTTTGCAGTTCCTTTTCCCTGGGACAGGATATATTTTTACCAGTATGTTCAAGATGTGTTAAAGTAAGCATTGTTGAGTAGATATAAGTCAAGTCTGTGCTCCAAACAAATTCAAGAGGTGAGATTTAATCCTTGGTATTTTATTTAAAAGCAGATGTAGTGGTGGGTTTTATGGGGATAGCTTTTGGTAAAGTAAAATAATGGACAAAATAACTATTCAGTCTCTCCAAGGTTTGTAGAACAAACAATGGTACAAAGACAGATATTTTATTTTCATTTGCTCTGTGTCACTAATTTCAGCCAGCTAATTTAGATAAAGCCATCTTTTGTTAATATTTCTGAAACAACATGATCAAGCTAGATTTCCCTTGTAAAGTAAACTTTACTACTTGTAGACCAACAAAGCCAATAGAACCTTAATGTGGATGGTGATATAATAATCTGGCCCTGCAGACATTATAAAGATAAAACAACCCAAAACAAATAAACAAAATAACACAACCAAAATTCAAGTTCTTGTCACACTGAAATAAGGAATAAAAAACCCTCCATGAGCTGAAGGGGAAAATAATTTGCAATAACAAAGCAATTTCAGTTTCAAAGAGCTTGTTTGTTTTGAATGAGTGGTCTCATTTCTGTTTAGTTATGGAGATTGTATTGGTGAGTTTCACCTAAGTATTTTGAGTCCTACAATGTATTTTAGATGGGGAGCTGAGTAATATTATATTGATTGTGTCTGAGGTGTGAACTTTCTGCTTTTTTTGGGGGGTTTTTTTTTGAATCAGCAAATGTTGATCACTAGCTTAACATGAATGAGTTTCAGACTGGAGACATTAGTATGTCAGTCCCATACTAATCAGGTGTTGTCCCTGTGCCCTTGGCTCTCACAGAACCCCAGAGCCGCTTCCCTAGGAGCGGGTGCAGATGCCAAGCTTTGTGTGGGCTCTTCACATTCCATAGGCAGCCACTCCGAGTCTCACTCATGGAAGAGCTGAGCCCTGACTGTGGCTTGAAATTCACCAAACTTCCCTACTTCTGTAAATCTGGCCATGGTGGAGCTTGCTTTTCAACTTTGGATTCACTTTTTTTTCTGGCTCCTCAGGAGTCTTGTGTTTTGGCTCATTGATACCAACCCGTCTTTGAACTGCATTGCTGCTCCCTTGGGATAGTCCTTCCAGATGCATTGCTTCTCTGGGTATCTGATCACCAAGACACTCCCCTCCCACTGCCTAAACTCTAGCCTTCTCAGGGACCTGGCTACAAGTGTCCTGGCCCTCAGTCAGCTGCCATCTTCCTCCAATTTCTGCCAGTGACAACTGTGCTTAGCTCCCTTTTTCAGATGACTGAAATGGTACATTTTCTCCACAAACCACCTCATTGGTGCCAAATGCTCCTGTCTGCACTCCCCAATTGTAAATGCCACAGGCCTGTCAAGTCTTGCACATCTGAAGCTTTGCACCTTGAGAGCTCTGAAGTGGAAAGAAATGAGTCTATTATTAATGGACTCTGCTTTCCCCTCCAGAGCCGATTCTTCTGGATGACCTACTGCAGCATTTCTCTAATCTTTCAGCTTGCCTTCATCACTGGTTTTCAGACATATGAGTCCAGTTTGACTGGTACATGTTTGAGAAACTGGATATTTCTCAGGCAAGGAGGCACTGAGCTGCAAGGGTATAGAAGGAGGAATTGCGAAGATATATTAATTACTTACGTTGATTAAAATGAGGGCAGGGTGTACTGTAACAACATACCTGGTCTTGTTCACAGTCTGTGTTATGAGATACAGAAATCTGCATGACAAAAATCTGCCCTGAGGTCATCAGGTGACAGCCACATCCTGGTGATCCCCTTTTGCTGTGTGCGTTTGCTGATAAGTCCTGCTGGTGAAGGTAAAAATGTAGAGACCTAAATACAGAGGGGACTGACTGCATAGCAACATGAGCAGAGCTTCATAAATCAACCTTTTCTCAGGAAAAAAAATCCCTGAAGACTCCAGCCTGCTACAGAGGGAGCATAAATATCTTTTAAATACAGGAAGCAGATCACGTTTCTGGGAGAAGCTTTACTCTCCAGAGTTTATATGTTACTGATCTTCTTTCACATAAGTTAATGTAAAGCAGGGCTAAAATTGTTATAAGTGAGATCAGGCCCTTTGTCAGAAGCTGAGATATTTATAAACAGCTTTGTCTTCAAACAATGTGGGCCATCCATCATGTGTTTCAGCCTTAGAAAGTAGTGTGTGGTTCTGAGGAGAGGGACTAAAGTTTAGTTTGCTTTGAAGGAGGCAATATTCAAAGAAAAATGTCTTCGTCACTCAGTGAAGAATCATTCTGATTCCCATGGTACCACACCATGCATGTTCTAAGGGGATTGTTTCTCCCCATCAACCTTAACCACTGCTGCTGCTTCATCAGCTGTGTGAGGACTTATTACTTCAAATATATTAAGCCACATATTTCTCCCTGGCAAGCCCAAGTCAGCTAAGAAAACCAAACAAATTCAATAAGTGAAATTTTGGAAGGAACAGTGTCATGGCCATAAAAAAAGAACTCCCTACAGAAATATACTTCCAGCAATAAACTCTGAGTCGGCTGTAGGAATTATTTATTTAATGGACAAAAAAAAGGGCAAAATTAGGTAGTGCCATAAGGCACTTTGTCTGGCAAAAATTGCTTAGAAAGTATAAATTCAGATATTTGAAAACTTATACTCTTAAATAGGAATCAAAGTTTTAAAAGTATTTAAAAAGAATTTGAAAATGTTTAATATCTCATTCCGGTTATATTGCAATAGTTTACTATCAATTATTAAATGTAATGCTTTAGTATTTTAAATAGAAAGTCAAAATAATCAGGTTAAATGTAAACACTTAAGCAGCACAAGAATAGTTTCACCTTAACTGGATGGAATAGATGATGCAAATGCTGTGGAAATTTATTTAAGCTTTCACTTATATTAAACTTGTTCCAAATCACTGGATTTCCTTTCAGAGTTTCACTTCTGGAGAAGCTTTAAAGGAACATTTGGCCACCAAATAGTAGGGTGTTCTTACCAGGAATCTGAGTGCTCGTGATTACTCTGTGAAATGATGTTTCTTACAAAAGGACAAGTGTAAAGGCATCCTCTCACCAATTTGAGATTCAGCCTCACAGCTGCCCCTCCAGAGCAATAAATCTCTGACCAAAATAATTCTACTTTCTACAGTCTTTTCAGTCCTTCAAAATTGTGCATGCTTGCAATAACTAGATATCTGACTTGGCTTGATTCTCTGTGTTAGAGCAAAGCACAAGCAAACCAGCTTCCTTTCTGTTAGTTAAATTTTACTGTTTCCTAGAAGTGTGACAATTAACAGCAGTCATAGAAAGAAATCATGCAGGTCACTGGGGTTTTAAATAGTAAATGTGATAATCCTCTTATATTTATACTTCTCTTCCAAAAGGAAATCCTTGAACCTGTGGTACCGCTCTCATTTTCCACACAGAAAGTGCAAACAGTCAACTAACCTTAGAAGCCATGTTCACAGAAATGACCAAAATAGACTTTTGATGGAAGAATGGGGTAAAAACCAGTTTGCAACCCCTTCCTTCTCACACTTGCAAGTAAGAAAACTGAAGCCCTGGGATAGATCTGCTCTGTTCTTTTCTTTATGGGAACAAATCATATGAGATGTAAAATACGCAAATATAAGGCCACTATATGTTCTGTTGAATATTAATATGTATCCTTTCACATAATTTACTGCAAGATTTTATGGAATATGCTGTATCTTTCTCCTTTTTTTTCCCCTTCTTTTTTTAGCATGCCATAAAAAGTAATTTTAAGAACTTATTGCTTTAATAGATTTTATACTAGCTTCTATAATAGAAATATTATTTCTTCTATTGCATCATGCAGTAATGCTTTAGCATATTTTTATTTTCTTTTGCACTTCAACTTTACTGCCTACAAAATTAAAAAGCAAGTTACCGCCTAGGAAAGGCAGTATACATGGAGCAGTATAAAAGATCAAGATATTAGTGCTCTTCCTGTTTTTATCCCTTCTGACGCAAGCATTCAGCTAAATATAAAGTGTCGTGATAGATTGCTTCCATAGCTGGAGAAAATGGTGATGGAATCAAGGGTTTCTCTTAATTTGTTCTTTGTCAAGCCAGAGTCTTGGTTTTCTGATGGCAGAAGGATTCCAGCTGATTGGCACCCTTGCCTGTGGTGTTGAGCCCCTTTCTGCTCAGAAAGTGTAGAAGTTTCTTTGTTTTAAAGCTTCCTCTAGGACGGTGCACCTTGTGTTGGCCTGGCTCTGATCTGGTGTTCCTTGGCAGCCTTGTCCCTCAGCTTCTCTGTTTCTTTTCGTGTTTGTAATTGATACTCAAGCCTTTGCAAATAAAGAAAGCATTCTGCACACATATCTTTGTTTTGGGAGACCTGGGCTTACTTGTGGGACAGGGGATGCCTTGGACCTGCTTGCCAGCTCCATTAGAGCTGTCCTGGAACTCTCTGAACTCTGTGGTAAATGACGGGCAGCAATTACACCCAACCTTTACCATCACTTTAAGAGGATAATAACTATTGTGAAAAAAATTATCAGTGATCAGCTGCAGCATCTGATCACCTAATTGCATATTTCATCTTCTGCTTATATAAATAGCAGCCATGAAAGAAATATAATTAATATTGCAGCAAGGAAAATGTTCTAGCGGCTGTAATTAGGGCTGGATAAATCGTTAACTGTGAATAAATAATCCAAAGCATTCATGATCCTTTTGGTTTGTGAATCAATTAGGGAGTTCTAATTTCTCTCCTTCCCCCTATTTCCCTTTCTTTTTCCCCCTAAATGCAGCTCTTGCTAACATGGCAGAAAATATCAAATTTCCATGGTGCTCAAATTGTCTCTTTCATGGGGTAGAACTGCTTAACCAAACTTCATGGTGCTGATGGATAAAACTTCTGAAGAGCATAACAAATCAAAAAATACCAGTAATGGGAGGGGATGGATGCAAATCCTGATGAGGTGTGCTTTTTGGAGGTAGCTGAAGACATAACTTCAGATGTCATTGATGTGTTTTCCAGCAGGGAAAAGTGAGCACTGGTCCATGCTCCCAGTGCTTCCCAAGCTTTGAGGTGAATGGACTCTCTTGTGAGTAAATAGCAATTAATAGCAGAGATGTGTGTGGTCAAGGTGAGCTATGTTTGGAGTTCAGGTGAACTGTCATCACGGCAACTGGTCTGGATTGCTACTGCTCTGTATTTTATGTCAGTATTTCTACCAGCACAGAAGGGATCCTGCATGATGTTACAAAGTAGGAGAGCAATTTTTACAAGTTTTCCTTTCCGTGAATATCTCTGTAAAGTCCGTGAAACTGAAGGGTTTGGCTGTGCCACAACATTTGCTTTAGGTCTGGTGTACCCAGCTTGCACACAGACACTGCACTGTGTTGGAATTTTAGACTCAGCCTACTCTTTTTCTCAGAGAATCAGAATTATAGAATATTCTGAGTTGCAAGAGACCCACAAGGATCACTGAGTCCAACACTTAAGTAAATGGCCTATACAGGGATCAAAATCACAACCTTGGTGTTATTAGAACCAAGCTTTAACAAACTGAGCTAAGGAAAAGTACACAGAAGAGTACTCCAGATTTACTGAAATGTACTGAAATTGTTTCCAAAATTGTTATTGTTTTGCCACAGTGAACCCATCCCTCCAGTGGCTGCTCTGAGTGGATGATGGGAACCACTTAAAAGCAGATGTTGCTTCAGAAAAAAATTAGTCTAAAAATACTCAGTACATTATGAGTCCATCATTTTCTCCAATTTCCCACAAAGGTGAGATTTCAAGCAACCTGTGCAGCATTGGCAGAAAAATCACAGAAGGCAGTTCACAAGCTCTGGCTATCAGTTGGGAGGACTGGCCTGTCAGCATTGAACCTTGAATTTTACTGTTGTTAAGTACCAATTGGTCCAGAAAGATGCAGAAGGCATGCTGAAACATTCTGTTTATTGTTGCAATTGCTGATATAAATTGGCTAAACCTCTAATTACCCAAATCTTGGGACTAATAATTTACATACTCTATTTTCCACTCAGTAAAATTTATTTGAGACCCAGAGGAGCACAGACTTTAGCTACCTAAATGCCAGTTTTGAAAGCCAGAGGCTAACTACGTGTACTTCAACATATGCGCGGGAGTGTCAGAGGCGTTCGGGCTCAGCCTTGAGCTGACTACGCTGACTTCGCAATTTAGCCTAGAGCTTATCTCCAGGTTTTGGCAGAAGCGACAAAATTTATGATCTGTCCTGGTGACATTTGAAACAGCCTCATGAACATGTCTGAGTTGTTTTGTTAGCTTTGCAAATTCATGGCTGAAAAGATCAGGTCTCACCTTGAAGAAAGACCTGAACAAATCCCATTTCAAGGTTCTGTAAAAATACCAAGAGACTAATCATATTTATTTTTTTCTGAAAAAGAGACTTTAGGCAGGCTATTCTGTAGAGATAGGTAGGATATTCTCACGTGGTGGGACAGGTGATGAGAGATGCCAGTTGTATTGATCAAAGATACTGTGACAGAGAAAACCAATAGAGAGGTCTCTTTGCCTGACCTGTGTTCCTTCCTCCTTAATCTAAACCACCAGCACTGCTACATTTGGTATTCAGATATGAATGTTTATTGACTCTGGCAGGATTACGAGCAAGAGAATGGTTTAAGACGTGACCTTCGCTACAAAGGCTGCTGGGTAGTTCAGTCTGAGAGATCCATCATGTGTGCTTTTAAGCCTCAGCCACCCTGCAACTCAGAGTGAGGCAGCTCAATGAAATAAATGAAAGCAAAATCAAAGCGAGGGCAGAGAGGATCATTAATATCATCTTGGTTTCCTTTACATGGGCACGATTAACATTTTTACATAAACATGCATTTGTTTACATATTCTAAATAGCATCTGAAAAATATCTGCTGGGTGGGTGGGTAGCTGTACTGTGCAAACAGAGGGATGGCAAAATACAAAATACAATGTCATTCATTTGTTCACCTTGTCCTTCTGAGGTGTGTTGGCTTTGCCCTTACTTGTTGTAGGGGAATTCTTTCATATACCATCTAGCATGGCATTCTTACCAGCAGGAAACAAATTAAAAATCCCACACAACCAACAGCTTTTAGCCATTACTGCTATACAAATATCTAATGTGCTCTCATGGGGGGCTTGGGGCTGTGATGCCCCATATAAGTGTGACTATGTTGGACATAAAACTGTGCTGATAATCTGATGAGATTTTGGTTCCTGGAACTGCTATAGCATCACAGTCTAGGCCCCTACCTATTCTTTCTGCCCCAAAAGTCAGACATTTCGTGAATCCATCTCATATCTTCCCAGACTAAAATTTCTTGCAGCACTTTGAAAAGAATACATATCAGATACTACATGTGGTTTTCTGCAGAGGGACTCTGCAATGTTTGCTGGTTTTTTTCTGAGTCTGTGATACTGGTTTTCCTGCCTTGCTTCCAGCTTCCAAATTGAACCAAGAGAAAAATTGATATGGTTGAATATTTATGACTTTTCTATATGAAAAAGTTCTTGAGCTGACATGAAAAAAGCACTCCACAGTTATGAACAGGAAGAGGCAGTCTGTAAAACTGAAGGTGAAGGAAAGGTCTTCTCAACACTGTTAAATTCCAGCCTATGCAAACAGTAGCTATATTGGAAATCAATAGCAAGACCCCCATAGACTTTGATAGGAGAACAATTAGGTCACTGTTGCTTGTCTTTGAATTCCCACACTGGATGTCTGTTGTTTGCTTGGCTGGCATTGTCTTGAGAGACCAACTGGCTTTTTTTCCTTTGTTTTGGGTTGCTTATATGCATTAACTGCAGCAATTCTTATATTAAAGCCTACTTGTAGTAGTCAGGAATAGTTCAACTTTTAAAATGTATAGGACTTGTTTCCTAGCCCTTTTGTGGTTTGAAAGGCAACTAACACAGCAAAGTGTTCATGTAACACCTTACACAGAGTTAGTAAGCACACTTATTTGAACCTTGCTTTGTATTTCTGTATGATTATTGTGAAAAGAAGAAAGATAATAGCAGTTTGCCATGAAAATATGACCCTCCCTTGAGACACTCTTACCACCATCTGGTAGTGATTTGCACCACTTGTGGTATCCTCACAGGTTCCTCAGGTGTGACTAAGGGTTGGTAGATTTGCTCATCTGCTGCAAAGCAGAGGGTGTGGTGACCAAGGCTGTGCTGTGTCAGCATAAGTACCCCTGCACTGTGAATTGGGTTGGGGAACTAAGAGTTGACAACGTTTATTTTATTTTATTTTATTTTATTTTATTTTATTTTATTTTATTTTATTTTATTTTATTTTATTTTATTTTATTTTATTTTATTTTATTTTATTTTATTTTATTTTATTTTATTTTATTTTATTTTATTTTATTTTATTTTATTTTATTTTATTTTATTTTATTTTATTTTATTTTATTTTATTTTATTTTATTTTATTTTATTTTATTTTATTTTATTTTATTTTATTTTATTTTATTTTATTTTATTTTATTTTATTTTATTTTATTTTATTTTATTTTATTTTATTTTATTTTATTTTATTTTATTTTATTTTATTTTATTTTATTTTATTTTATTTTATTTTATTTTATTTTATTTTATTTTATTTTATTTTATTTTATTTTATTTTATTTTATTTTATTTTATTTTATTTTATTTTATTTTATTTTATTTTATTTTATTTTATTTTATTTTATTTTATTTTATTTTATTTTATTTTATTTTATTTTATTTTATTTTATTTTATTTTATTTTATTTTATTTTATTTTATTTTATTTTATTTTATTTTATTTTATTTTATTTTATTTTATTTTATTTTATTTTATTTTATTTTATTTTATTTTATTTTATTTTATNTATTTTATTTTATTTTATTTTATTTTATTTTATTTTATTTTATTTTATTTTCCTGTTCCTTTGGTTGCCCTGCAGCCTGATGATCACTAAAGGTCAAGAGGAGGAGGGAGTGGGATGTTTGTCGTGGGAAGGAAGGTGGGCTCTTTCTCAGCAGTTGTAAAGCTCAGTCAAGTGAGTTTTTCCAGGGCTGTAGGAGCCTGGGCACCTAACAGGAGAGTGCAGGAGAACTCCGGTCCCCAGTGGAGTGGCTCCAGCCCAAGAGCACTGCTGGGTGGGGCAGAGGCTGCACTGTGGCTGCCTGGGGTGAGGAGACTCCTGCCTGCTTGGGCTCTTACCTTGGTGGTGGGGGGAGAGCTGAGTCATGATATCCTCAGCTGGCCTAATTTGGGACTAAATCAGTCAGTTCAGAGGAGTTGCCCCATCTCAGTGAGCTGAAGGTATGCCCCTTTATGGCTGTGTGAAACCCAGCACTGCTGAGCAGCCGGGGAAGTGAGAGAGAGGGGCGGTGTCTGCTCTTGCATGGGTGGAAGGTACATTTTCACACATGGGGTTCCCCCTTTGTTTAGTGGTCTGATCTAATGGGGTCCTCTGAGTAGGGAGTAAACTGCAATGCCTTCATGTTAAGGCAGGGCTTTTTGGTTGGCCCTGTGGGTGCAGTTCCATGGGGATGAATGTAACAGTGTGGATAGGCTGCTGGGTTCTCATCTCTCTCGTGGGCATGTATTTATTGTTTTCCTTTGTGCCTCAGGTTTTTCTCATGTCCTGGTGTTTTTTAAAGCTCACACAGTGCCTTACTCTGGCATTGCCCTGGAATTAGGAAAAAAGAGAGCTTCCTCTTCAAAGATACAGATGTTGGTAAATGTGTCTTGGTGCTTTTTTCTGCACAACATCCTCTTTCTGTGTGCGTATTTGGAGAAGCTGTTCTTCATTTCTCCTCTAAAATGCTCCTGTACAGCATTGCTGATAGAGAATGGTTGTCATGTCCCCTGCATGGGGGACTGCTTGATCCCCAAATACACAGGTGTATAATCTGTTGAGTGATTCTTGACAATAAGAGGCACTTTGCAGAAGTAAGTTTTTATTACTATCGTACCATTACTTCACTCTTTTGGAATAAAGCCATTTTTCCCCCCACAAAAGATCAGCATTCCCTGCTAGACAAATAGTAGTGCAGATACTCTCAGTATGAGTCACTGGACTGCAGCTCATCCTCAGATAAGAAACACATTACCAGTGCAATGCCTTCAGCCACACCTGACTCAGAAACTGGAATCCCAAGGCTGCTTTTGAATCCACATTGGTGTGATTGTCACTACCCTGCCTTAGCTTGCCTGAGATTTTCACTTATCGTGATGTCAGAGCAGAACCTGTGTGTCTCCAGTGGACTCTGAATGACTAACTCATTATCCTGGTGAAAATAATTCCAAGGTAGGTGCTTCCAAGGCTGCATTCATACAGAGCCACCCCATGGGTAAAATGGCGAGCTGAGAGTCATGCTAAAAAAATTAATCCTGAAAGTCGTACTTTTCCATCTGGTTATATAAACAAGTGTTTGTCCTGAAGCTGCCAGTCCTGGTAATGAGATGCCGTGGCAGCAGCTTGGTCTTCTCACCCCTAGATATCCCCCTAAGGAGTTACCTGCAGACTCATCCTCAGCTGTCCTATGCTCTCAAGGATAGGCACAACTCAAAACTATTTCTGGGCCTCATTCAGAAGCTTCATTCAGAAGCTTTTTTGAAGAAGATTTTAGGATGGTTTGGGATTTGTTACTTAAGCAATCCTGTAGCAGTAATGTCTGCTTTAATGTATAGTGGGGTATGTCTTTAGATCTTTACTTCCTCCTGACTTTCAATGACCAGAGCTTTGGCTGTTTTTAATTTTCAGGGTTTTTTTTGTACTTGGGAAGACTGTAGATTGAGCTAAACTGGGAGAGCAAAGATGCTTGTCTGAAGGATGCCTGCCTTTTTCATTGTATTGTCTGTAGTCACTATGGTCTATGGGAGAGTGCACTTTGTCCTGTAGTGGCAGGATTCAGTGCAGTTCAGTGTGCTGTGGTGTGTGAACTATGGGTGGCAGTCATTGATCTGTGCCCAAAGGCCTTGGCAGACGGTGGTTTGAAGACTGAGGGCTGGTACCTGCATGTTTGCCTCCTCTGGGATGTGATAAAGGACCATATCTCTACATCCAGAGCCTTGTGCAAGTGTGTAATGAAAATTACTTCAATGTATAGAGCAAGCCTGCTCTGAGGAGTATGGCACACTGATTCTTGCCAACCAAACAGCAAGAAGGTTTGCAAAAACAGTTAAAATCATATTCAGAAACCAGTGATAAATATGAAACCTGCTTGCCCTTAGGAATTTGGCTGATTTTACTACCTTGATTTAAGAATCAGCAATAAAAGAGAAAAGGCCAGACCTGCAAGATGGCACAAGTCAGTGCAATTTTACTGAACTAAATGGAGCTGTGGTGCAATGTGCATCAGTGAGTCAGACAGTTCAAGGCCGTAAAAGCTTTAAGTTGATGGATATTCCCTGCTGATGTCTGATTATTATTGGTACACTTTGGTACATTGCCTCTGAAGTGCAGTACTCTATCAATTCAGCACATTACATGAGCCTCAGGCTTGCTTCACTTTTGTTCAACTTTTCTTTGGGCACCAGAATTTGCTCTCATTTTCTGGTGATGTAAGTTTGGAATAAAGCCACAAAGCACTGGCAGCACTCCTTCATGTACGCATTTGTGCAAACAAGAACGACGTTTGTCCCATTCTGAAGGTCCTTGCAAGCTTGATAAGTTGGATGTTTTGCAGGTTATTTTTCTTTCTTTCTCTTTTCTTTTTCTTGTTGCTCACTCGCTAGAGCAAAAGAGCTAGCCACACTTAGAGTATATAGAGATGTACATGCCTTGGTCTTGGATTCCCTGCAGGCAAATGATGATAAATGTGGAGGAAAAGAAAAATGGCTTTTAGAGAATGACCGTACGAGAAAAAAATTCTGCAAAAATAGTTGCTGTGCCTTGTGTTTCATATGGGAAAACCCAGGGGAATTAATTGAAATGCAAATTAGAAATGCATCCATACCTTTGGGTAAAAGAAATTGAGTATTTTTTACACAGCAACTGATTCTTTGGGGCCAGTCTTCTGGATGTATCCATGAATTCCTCCATTGAAAGGGGAAAGAGGTCACTGCTGGAATATATTTTAAATATCAAATGTGCAGAAACTCTTTTAGTGTCTAGTAGTACTCATATTTCTTATTACCTGTCAGGTCTCCCCTTGGCTTCAGAAGCAAGTGTCTTCTGAGGTCAGTCTCTATCACACAGCAGTCGGGTTGTTTGTTTTATTAACTATTTTCAGGACTTACGTCTTCTTTTTCTTTCTGTGAAATACATTTCACAGAATGTATTCGGCCTGATTGCCTTTGGCAGTGATTCTGAATGGTACATGACCCAGCAGGATGGCTGCATCACTGGACATTTATATAAAGAATTGATGTTTGTTTCATTCGTTCCACAAGTGACGTTGGGCTCCTGGAGTAAACCTTTTGTTGCCTTTGGGTGTTTCTTCCAGAATGTTTTTATGCATACAATTTCTGACATTCTCCTTGTCAAAAAGGAGAAATGAAAAAGTGAAGTAGCTACTGACAAAAGCCCAGAAGAACATTCAGTTTGCAATCTCACTTTTCTTTAGGAGCACAGTTGTTCAGAGAAGGTTAGCTAAGCACACAGGGAGATAGTTCTGCCTTGCTCTTTAGCAGTGGAGGCGGAAACCCTTTCCTGTGCTCCTTTTGATTTCTGGTGTCACCTGAACATTTCTAATTCCTGCAAGTGCTGCTGTTTTCTGACTGCCATTTCTTGCTGAGGCTGAGAGTTATTTGGGAAAAGCACATTTGAACCTTATGGAAATTTCAGCTTTTTCAGAAAGTAAAGAAGTAGGGCCTGAAAGTCATGTTGAAGGAACTTGAAAGTAGGAGAGGGAGAAATAGTAGGCAGTAAAATGAAAGCCTTTTCTGACCTTCTTTTTTAGCTTGTTTTTAGTTACCTTGACTGTAAATAGTTTTGTTTGCCATTGGTCATATAGATTGGATGGTCATCATCTTTAAATCTACATCACTTTACATGTGTCTGTAGGAAAGTAAATTCCATCTTCTAGGGACTCAATCTCAACTTGTGCTGGGCTGTGAGAAATCAATAGATATAGTTCATAAATTATGCTAGGAAAGAGCTACTCTGAATAGGCATCTCTGAGTTAGTAACCTTAACTTCTCTTTAAAGTCAAAGAAGTGTTTTCCTTTCATCTATCCAAAACTGCTTGGATGACTCATTCCCTAAAACTATCAATTTCTCTCCAAAGCTTATGAAGAGATCCTAGCTTAGCATAGCTCAGTTGTAAATGTATGTTGACAGATGCCTTAAGGTCTGGTGAATCCCACTCTTGATAGCTCTAAGAATGCAAAGGGGAGCTGAGGATACTTGCAGTTGGTAGGAAGTGCCAGCTCCAGATTTAGAAGGAGGGAATAGCTGTTGAAATTAGATACAACTGACAAATCAGCCTTAATTCATCAAATTGCTAGTAACATCGCACTCAGCACTAAAAGAACATGATGTTTCCTGCTCTCCATAGGCTTTTTTAGACATGGGAAAAATTCTGATATAGCATAAAATGGTCACAGAAGACTGCATATGGCTGATGCTATATATAGTTTTAAAGGAAATTCCCATGACCACATTTGACCTCTTTTTTTAAAAACACAATCACCATCTATAAAGTTGTGCACCTGTGTATTATCATGTATTTTGCACATGAAGCTGCTGAGTTATGTTAAAATTGGCAGGATGCAAGTTAATATTCCCACCATGGCAGAAGAAAAACAGGCTGTAAAAAAGCCTTCACTTTAACAAACCTGGTTTAGCTATGGCATAAAACACTCATCAGAGTACTGAATAAAATGGTAATTTCAGTCAATACAGAAAGAATACCAGAGCTTTTTTTTTTTTTTGAAATATACACTCTTGATGCAATTCTCTTGCATAATACTTTCTTCTGGGAAAAAAAATTTGATGTACATGATTCATTTTGCTACCAACTCATCTCATTTCTTCACCTGAGTTTCATACAGTTCAGTTTTAATTCTGCAGGAGGAAAATTTACCATAGAAAGGATGTGCTCTAAGCTACTGTTTGACTAGACAGCATATTATACTATACGTTGAATAACAAAGTTTTTCTTTTTACTTAATGATTCTTTATGCTTCAGTGAAAAGAGTAGATGACATGAATACTTCTCCTGATTTTAGACTAGGGCCAGAATGCCCAGTACCTTGTGGGATTGAGTATCCAAGAACCAATCTGACAACATTCATACACCCAGTTAGCCTTAGGCACTGTGTACAATCCTATTGACATTTCTGGACACAGATGCCCAGCATACAGTTAAGAAGTCTTTGGCCAGCCAGAGTTTTGTATTCCAGGTTGATAAATGTGTATTTTAAAAGAAGGACTGAAACCCACAAAGGCTGGGTTTTAGTTTCCTTTCAGCTCTAGATTAAGTGTTACTTCACCTAGAACATGACTCATATCTCAGAAGGAAAGTGTGCTCTTTGACCAAATTGAGCAAATTGGTCAAAATACAATAGAGACTTCTGTAAATGCTTTCAATTTAAGTAGGAATAAGTCACACTTAGTAATCAATTGGCTATTTATTTGTTTATTTATTTATTGACAGGGTTGTATTTTTGGTACTGAAGAGTATAGATCCAGACAAGTGATGCTGCACTTCATTGGATTTGACAGATGTTTTATTTCTAGATGTTTTACCAAGTCTTCTTGCAGCTGCAGATTTTCTGACTGAACTGTGAGGACACATCTGGTCTCAGCTGCTGCAGTTTGTAGTGTCACGGTCATAAAAGAAAGCATGGGCAAGTACACGTTGCCAGTGTCATGCTCACATTTTGGGATCATTAATGACACAGGATCTGGAAGGAGGATCCTAAGCTGGATGGATGACTAGAGGCAAAAGTAGGATCTGAATCTATTTCAAGGAAAATACAATGTGATTCCAGGTCTTTGTGGAAGAGTTTCCTCCTGGGAGATAAAGGGGATCACCTAATGTGAGACAGCTGCAGGGGAGCCTTTGGGATAACCTTCATAAGTAGAGTGAAAGAGGGGCCTAAGGGTCATAACTGATTTTCTCTGTCCTACCATCTGTCTTAGGATGAGATTGATCACACCTTACAAAAGGTAAGTGTGCACTTACAAAAGCCTGTTTGTCCATTTACTGCAGAGAGACCTTGGAGGATAGTTGAGGTGTACATGTCTACACTGCAATCCTCTACAGCTAAAGGACATGAGTGTTACCCCTACACCTCTTGTCCCAAGACCCTTCTCTGTCCCTGCTTTCAAGAGGCCCCAGTTTGAATCAGGTACATAACTTAAATCTAGGCATATACTGAAATTACCCGATGAACCTATGTTTCATTGATTTAGACATGACTTACTCACCTTTAAGCAGACTGTGAAACAAAGCACTCAGACACCAAACCTGTCAAACACTCATATGTATAAAATACTACATCATAGGTAGAGTAATTTCAGATTGCTGCAAGCAGTAAGTAGGAAGTAGTTTTATCTACTGTTGTGGAGGAACTGGTTAAACCAATTGTTCAAAGCCTTTGTTGTAACCACACTGCACTGTTGTTTTCCCTGAAGGCAATAATGAGGATGCAATAATGTAAATCCCTTTGAAAATGAAAAATAACACATAAGATCATTGTTTCCGTGCCCTTTGGTTGCAAAAGCTGAAATAAGATCCCAGTCTTCTTCCTCTTCTTTCCAGTAGCCTGTGTTTTTGCACCCTTAGTTTTATTTTATCCTCAAATTCATAAAACTCATGCAAGTGGTAAGGATTGTACGGAGAGGAAGATCACTCTGTTGGGTGAGTTGACATAATTCCTCCTTGTTGCTTTTGTGTTCAATTATTTTCATTATCAATGATTTTTTTCCCCCTGTATATAAATGAAGCTACATATCTGTGAAAAATTAAGTATAGGAAAATCAGCTGCTTGCTTTATTGCCTCATAAGGATACCCTACATAGATATCTGATGCTCCTAGAATCCAGGGAAAAGTACCTGAAAAAGAATTACCATTTTGTGCAAGATTTTCTTGATACTGTCTGCTCCTTCTAAGTCACATCTTTAAAAAGAGGATCAGTATGTACTGGCCTGTCTATCAGTGAGTATTTTGACCATGCCAGGGGAAGCTGACAGACAATAAGTCAAGTTCCTTAACCTCTGTCTCTTTCTCATCTAAATATTTGCCTTTTAAAAGGTGCTCACATTTCACACCAATGAGACTTCCTATTTGGAGCTACAACTATTTTGCTATAGCATTTTTCATAAGAAACTTAATGGACAATTCTAAGGAGAATGAAGATCTTAATTTATCTTTTTTACACAAGTTTTCTACTCAGTAAGTTGAGTTGGAATGTAAAGTTATGCTTTTTGGGTAAGTGCATATGATTCCCTGAAAGAACTGGCAGGTTTTCCTACTCCACTCCATTTTACCAACTGGAATGGTGTTTCAAACTTAGCATGAACTGTTGGTAAGCTTCCCAGTTCTCTTGTTCGAACAAGCCCAATGGTGTTGCCTACTCATTTGCTTGTAAGCTTTTCCTGACCATTTCCTTTTCTTGTACATTTAAAAGCACTAAAAAGAGCAGGACCCTGATTCTGGTAGAGGCCCTTGGGCATTGCTATATGAAAATGACAATAAATTTTCAACTGCTGCAGTCCTTCAGGCCACGACAGGATAGATTAAATATTTGAACTGAGGTAGGAAATGTTAAATGACATGTTGATTTGGAAACTATTTGATAGTCTAGAAACACCACTGCATTTTAACTGGTATAAGTCATAACCTTTCTAAGGTCAGTGAGTCTCATCCTGATTTAACTCTTACTAACCACTTGGAATGGTTTGGAATGAATGAGACAGCTAAAAATTTTTCTGCTGTAGATGATGCCCCTTCTACATGATTTGAAAAAAGCCAAAGCTTAGAAGGAAGGAAAGGCAGAGACCATAAAATAGCATGGGCAAGAGAATCAAAGCATGCATCTCAGAAGGAAAAGAGGCTGAAGCTGGAGGGCTCAAGATTTGTGCTCAGGTTTGGGATAGTCTACTTAAAGGAAGACAAAATGCCGACTGTTTTGCTGTGTGCAAATCGATGGGGTATTTTCTATACAGAGATGTTGACAGCAGCACTCTGAGTCAAAGAATATTTGTTTGTTTGCTAATGATTTTTAAGAAATTAATGCTTTTTTGCATTGCTAATGCATAACTATCATTGCATGCAATTCCCTTGGGAAGCTCACTCAGCTTTGTCACTCACTGGCTTTGACATTCATTCTTTGGGTTGTTTATTTTAATTCTTCAGTTTTCCTTCTGCTGGGGTGAACTTAATGCTTGTGCTTCCTAGTCCATGATAGTGATCTTTTATTTATGCACAGAAAGCTGTGACACTGGCCACATAGGTGCAGGCTTCTATGCTCCATCCTGGAACTTTGGTTTTGGTCTCCACTTTCCAATTATCTACACACCCCTAAGTCTTCCTAAGTGCTCATTGGACAGTAACAGGGAGCACCTGTTGTGACAGCAGTTTCTGCATCTTGACCACTTATCTACTTTGTATTGGATTGTCACTACCAGTTTATTTAGGGCAGAGCTTCCTGTAGGCATGCAGCAGTAAAAATACATGGAGTTTTATTGCTTTGGGGCTGTGAACTGGATAAAAGAATCTGTAAGCCCCTGTGGTCACCTATTCCATTCTCCTTTGACTGAGAGGTGTTGGCACAGTCAGCATCAGGGAGGCTGACTTAGGCTGTTTTTTCTGCACACTTTGCTGCTGCACTGATTATTTACTGGTATAGAAAAGTTCTGTGGATAAAACGCTGGACCAAGATCCAAGGTAACTTTGCCTTGGCCACAGATGGTCCCTCTGATCTTGAAGAAGTTGTCAGTGTCTCTGTGACTGTTATAAGAATTCTGCCCAGTCTCACAGGAGTGTTGACAGAGGGTTAATTTGTTTGTAGCAATTAAAACCTGCTAAATTGTGCATTGGTTGAGGTGCAGAAAGCAACAAATGAGAAGGAAGGCAGCAACTGCTGTAAGGGATAAGCTGAACACATGGGCCCAAGGCAACCAGGCTACATCTCTTGGTTTTGTAAAGAAAAATTGATTAATCCTTATGAAGTGCTGAGATATGTAAAATCCATAGAAAATCCCAAACATAAATACACTGAATAAAATAATATCTGCTTGCACTCCTATGAAAATCCCTGCCAGTTGTGTTTTTGGGGTTTTTTGAAACTGAACCTAGTATATGGAGCATTTTTTTTAATCTGCAGAATTACATAGTACAATATTCAGAGCTGGAAAAAATGTTTAATTCAAATAAACCTCAGGATTGAATTTTTGGCTATAAGACAGATTGAAACTTAATTGCATCGTTGGGAGCTAATCTAGTGGCCATTTGCAGTATGGGGGCACATTAGGGAGTTTTTTCCATTCACAGCTTTCTTTTCTAATATATATTCAAATGTAAGAGGAACTTCTTATTTTAGAAATACATCCAGAAATAAATCCTGTTTCAGTACAGTAACAGAGCCAGTCAGGGGAGTGAGGAGTTACGCTTGCAGTTTCCATTTGCTGCTTTTGAAGGTGTCACCTTCACACAAAGCATCAATTTGTTCCTCACTGCAGAGGCCAGAATGGCCTTTGCTACCTGCAAAACACACCACACTGCTGCAGATCCCCCATTTCTGCACTAATCAAAGTTCTGTGCACTGATTTCTTTAATTGCACAGGTGAAATTTGAATTAAAATGGATGTCTTATTAGTTCCAATCTGACTGAATTAGCCTACAATGGGATTCCCTCAGTTTTTGGAAGTGCTCAAAGTCTTTTAGACTCTTAAATGAGAGAGCCATTTTTCCACAGGCACTCTGGAATTAGAAAGAACAGTGATGAGATGAGGGTTGTTTGCATTTTTCTGAACATCCAGCCAGAGACATAGGTGAAAAAAAGTCATCTGCCTGACTAATGAGGAAAGCAACTCCTCTCACATACTTAGTTTATACTTTTGATAGTGTTTCTGGGAGGTGACATATATAGAGTGACACACTAATGACTTGCATCGGTGACTTAGGGGCTTTGCAAATGTGCTGAAGTTTTTGTAGCATAAACAGACTTTGTAGGTGGATGCCTGACTGCAAAAACTTTTCAAAAGTGCTCTGAAGGCAAGAATTTTTCATGCTGGCATACCACAAGTCACTGCTTTTACACTAAGTAAGGACTTGGTCTGTAACTGTTGTATGTCTTCAGCCTTCAGTAACTCAAGGAACCAAGGTGGAATAAAAGGCCATGAAGAAAGAGGCCCTTAGTCACCCAGCAGCCTGCAGGGGGAAAGCAAAGGCAGGCTTGGGCCATGACCACATGGATGTTGAAGTGATGCCAGGGACTCCCTGATTTCATTATGCTCTACTGTGCTGAGAGGCAAATGGGCCCCTCTTCAACCTTTCTCTCCCACCGTCTCTCTGTATTTCCCTCCTTTTCCCACCCTCTTTTTCTTTATTCTCACAAGTTCCTTCCTCATCTGCTAAAAATCTGCTTGCTTCATCATGATATCTCTTGGCAACTCTGTATGAACAGCACAGTTACCAGAGCACAGACACAAAATTTGGCCTTACAAAGTGCTCCCTGGGCTTGTACTCCATGCCCACGAACTCTTGTAATGCCATCACAGCTTGCCACCCTGGAGAACAAAATTAAGCAGAGAATGTAAAGATAATCCCTCTACTCTCAGCAGCTGTGTTTGCAGAGAGTTAGAACTTGTCCACTTTTTTATCTCTTGCTTATGTATGATAATCCCATCTGCCCCATGATTTATTTCTCTATATTGAAGAAAATTCATTGATTACAAATTCCAATTTGCAGAGCCCAAAGAGCTGAATCCAAAGGACTTTCATAAAGAAATCAACATTTGACTCAAAGGTCAAGGGAAATCATCAGAGAAATCACCTCTCTTAGTCCATCATGTCCATTTTGCCTTGAGAAGATCAGATGATCACACATACTTACTTTTGACTTCAAACTGGGCTTAGATCCTAATTTCTACTTACTTATTCTAGGTAGAGAGTAAATAATTTCTTTGCTGTCAGACAAACTACAATTTCTTTGTGAAAGGCTTACTAAAGGCAGATGTAAGTCCTAAGCCTTCTGGTCAAATCTCATCAGAAGAAATAAGAGCAACACAGGCTAAAAAAGGAAAACAAAGAAAGAAAAAAAGGAAACAATCAAAGAGCCTCTTTACATAGATACATGAATGTTTCTCTTTTGCAATCACTGATGCATTTACTTTACTTTTTTATTACAAAAAAACAACAAAAAAAGTTGGGCTCCAAGTAACTCCACCTGAAACCTTGGAAATATCTTTGTCCCATAGTGAGAAAGAGCCTTACCTCCATTGGTACTGGTGGCTCACAGCCCACAAGTACCTCTCACCTGGAACAGATAAGCTTACTGCACTTACTCCCTTTATTTCTGTCCTGTTGATGATGGCAATTCCATGCACTGTTTCTTTAGTGAAGAGGTCAGTTTTAATTGTCATCTTAAATGTAGTTGCAAATTCCAGCTGAACATTTGAATACCTGTTTTAGACCTTTCTTGCGAGTGAAGAAAATTTCACAGCCCCGATTTCGACTGTTTTGACACTATCTTTTATGAAAGTGTCAGTCTCTGACTTGTAGTGCAATTATTGCAGTGGCACTGACACCTGTATATTGGTGCTATTAACACTTCCATTTCATGTCGCCTAGATAAGAGCTGGCTCTTGGAAATCCTTCCATTGAGTTATTTGCCTCAGGATGTGCCTGCAATGCCAAGATAAACAAACCATAGGATTCCTGGCTTTTTAAAGCTCAAATTAAAATCTTAGTTGTCTTTATATGTGACACATTCAGTGCACACTAATTTTCAGTTGAAACTGCATTTGATATAGGTGTTATTTAATGTGTGGTGTTGATTGAGAGACACAGAGGACTAGAATAGTTCATATTAAATTTCTGCAGGAAACTCCTTTATAAAATACAGAAATCAGATTTTTGCAGTAGGTATAGAACTTGGCACTTTCTGGCTGACCAGCTCTGTGAATTTGTATGTATTATTGCTGCTCAATACAAGCAGCTGTTCTGGGGGAGAGAGGAAGAAATGCCCTTGCCATGGAACTTCCAAAGGGCAGAATTTCTCAGTGTCTCTAGGACACTAGTAAAACTGCAGCCACAGATATTCTCACAAAAGGTAATTATAAAAAAAAAAAGAAAACAAAACACAGAAAGTTTGCATTTCACTAAGCATGTTGCTTTAAATGGTTGCTTTAATCCGAAATAAACTGTGCTGCCATTTGTGCTGCCATTTGTGCTGCCATGGGGTCATGTTCCATCTCGTAACCCTCACTAGCCACCTGTGCCTGCTGCTGCCTCTTTTGTGGTGACATGAACATTGCTATGATTTATGATGAGTCAGATGGGAGAACAGATGGAACTGAAAAGTGCCTCACCTGAAAATATGATCTGCTGGGTCACTCGCACACGCTTGCCCAACACAGGTGTCGGTACAAGGGAGGCACTGAGAGCAAGGAGACAGATGAAGAAACTGACTGGCCTTGGCCTTGGTTCTGCACTACAGAACAAAAAGAAAGTGTACTTCTATCACATATATTCTCAGAAAGGGTTCAGCTGGTCCTCCTGCAGAGAGCAGTTTGAGTACAGGCTTGGTTTGTCTAGTCAGAAGAGTGGGTAAGGAAGAGTCAAGGATCCTCAAGTACAGAATCCCATGCCAGTTCATGACTCAGATACACAGAGATGTACCAAGCTCAGCATCAAGTTCAGACTTTCTCATGATTCTCATCACAGTTCCCACTCAGCTTAGTTCAGTCTGAATCAGAAGCAACTCTTTCATAGTCAGCAGAGTTATGCTGTCATAATACCAGCATGACAGGACAATTAAGCCTTATGTCAATAATTATCCAGTTTCTTCACTTTGAGCATTCCCAACCATTTTAGCAATGCTTTCCACATCTTCCCCTTGTGTTATCTTGTCTGGCAGACTGGGGTTGCTTGATTTTCCCCTGATGCCAAGCATTGGTTTCAACATGACTTTTGTGGCTTTGTTTTGAGGAGCAGAAGGCTGCCATTGCTGTGAGGTGGGTTGGCATCCTCCCCCTTGTGCAGTCTGGGAGAGTGGATAGATGATGCCTTAAACACAATGCAGTAATCCTGGTGCTCACTCACCTCCTCTGACAGGCACTCCAACAAGTCTTTTAATGTTCTCTCATCTGAGTTGTCCTTTTGAACTCCAATTTCACTAGTTTGGAAATGGTTTCTGCATTAATTAGTAGGTCTCTGCTCTTGAAATTTTCAAATCAAACAATTGACAACACACACACGCAGACACAAATACATCTATGCTTATTCATTGCTATTAATATTTTAAAAAAATATCCTGGGTAAACTGCAGTTTATGAACCTGCATAAGATACCATAAAGAGGATAAATTAGTAGTCCTAGTATAAATCTCTTTTGCAGTAAAGTACATTCCTTCATGCTGAGAGCTGCTGAAATGACAACTTTTGATAAGCTTGCATCCACAATATTTTTTTTATGCATCTTCCTCTTTCCACAGCGCCGGTTGTGCAGCTTACTTAACAAAATGTAGCATGTACATTATTCTGCACTCCTTGCAGCCTCCTGGCAAAAGAGCCAATATTCATCTCAGAAAATTCAGAGGCACATAATCAGTGTTGCTAAAGGGTTTGAGTCAACTTTTTTTGAGTTCATTGAACAAATATTTTATTTACCTGGAGGAACCATCAGATGCAACTTAGCAGATGGCTAGATATTAGTGCTTTGCCTATAAATATTTTAGAGACAAAATACAGTGCATAGCTTTTTCTTAACTTTTCTTTTCCTTTTTTGGGCAGCTTAAGCTACATGAGATGATTGTACCCACCGTGGCTTCCCGTTGCTGCCAGATGACTGAAAAAGAAAACTTGAAGCTAAATTTGGGTGTGCTCTCTCTTTTGGAATACGTTTAATATGCAGTTCCCTTTTCTTCCTCAATTCAAGCATAGCTTCTAAAGCATATCTGTGAATCACTTAAAAGCATCAACCACAGCCATTTCAAAGCATTGCTGCTTAACAAAATCAAAGCAGATTGACCTGTTTGCCTATGCTAAAGCAGTTTAACTGGACTTGTTAATTTTAGGTGATGTTTCCAGACAGTAGCTTTCTCACTTCTAGAGCCTGATGGAAGTGATTTTGATGCCCTCAAGTCAGTAATAATTTACCCTACATATACTAACATGACATTAAGTATGAAGAAGTGTGTCACCGTCAAGCCTTATGCAAACTTGTTTCAGGCTCACTCAGCACACTCAGTTCTGTTCTCTCCCTATTCTCATTTCTCTATTCCCCTTTGATTTTCTGATAGTCTTGTCAGTTGTTTCAACAGCACATTCTGTCCTCTAGAACAATCCTGTCACTGCTCCTTCCCTTTCCAAATGATCCCATATGGGATCTTATAGTAGTGAAATGTGCTGTCAGACAGGTGTAAAATTTAGGTACTATTAGAGAAGCAACACGTGTTGGTTTTACATCACCTGGAGGTTCCTCAGTGCTGGCTGATTTTCCAGTGTCCAGAGCCTACAGATGTGAGGATGGCAGAAAGCTGTGGGAGATTGCTCATACAGATGCATTAGGGTAGAAATAGAAATTGCCAACAAACTATTATAGACACTGAAAACAACACGACTTTAAAAACAAACAAACAAAAAAAAAAGGCAGCACAGAGCCAGTCCACTGTCTAGACCCATAGAGAACTTCACTGAGTCTGCATGCTTTCTGGACCCAGCCCTGCCCTCTGCATAGCCCCTGCTGAATCCCAGCACTGCAGCCTGAGAGAGAGAGGAAGCAGGGTGAGGCACTGGAGACCTGAGTTCAGTTCTTACCTGTGTCAGGCATTTACTGTGGCCTTGAATATGTCCTTATCTTCTGTTACTATTCAATCTGTAAAGTAGAGAGAATATATTCCAACTCCTCATAGACTAATTGTGAAAGTAAATCCAACAAAACATTCAAATACTATTATAATAAATAATAATGCTGGTAATACTATTTATGAATGGGGTGGAACAGAAGTTCCTATTTCTACAGAGGACAAAGCTTATTCCTGTTTCCTTTTATAGTACTGTTTACTTTTATAGAAGTCTTTATGGTTTCATAATTAAATAGTTTCATACAGAGAACTCCTCTCCTTTGCTAGTGCATCATAACCCAACAGCAGAGCACTCTCTACACATGTGAGGCTCCTGGGTATTATCTACTGGTCATGGATCTCTCTTGGTTCAATTTCAGGCAAGATATGTGTGTAGCCATTTAAAAGAAGACCACAGTATGTAAATAAAAAGCTGCATTCTGGGATCATCGAAGATTCAAAACATTATCTCTGTCCTATGCTTGATCCTGTTCCCACCAGAAGTGATGGGAGCTTTGCTAGTAATTTAATGGGGAATGGGTCTCGGGTGGACTAGGTGTGGTATTTAAAGAGAAGCATTGCCAGCTAATAAGTTCCAGAGCACTGGGGCAGGCAAGCATGTTTTGTATCTTTCTGTCTGAAAACACAAGACCCTGCCTAGTCCACAGAGCCAGGGGCAGATTGCAGAATCAATGTCTCCCATGCTGGAGTTTGCTAAGCCATTCTGCAAGAAGGCTTCATTTCCCTAAGGGGGCTTTTGTCTTCCTCTACACTCCTGTCTTTTCTTCACCAGTGGAAGGCAGGTTGGCACCTAAGATGCCACACTGCCTCCAGTGAAAGGAACTGTGCTCATGGAGGTAGCCAGAGATGGCAGAGCTAAACCTGGTTTGCTATATTTAGCACTTAACCAGAGTGAGCCTCAGTTTGCATGAGGAAAGCTGGATCTGCTCAGGACAGATTTAGGAGTATGCACAGAAGCATTATCTCATGTTACTATGTCTTCATTATTTCAACAGTGGCCTGTTTCAACTGGCTCTAAGACAGCACTTCATGAGGCATTAGGTGTAATTAAAATTAGCTTTTGGCTGCCAAAATAAATAACCAGACTAAATGCATTTTCCTTTCCTTTCTTTTTTTTTTTTTTTTTTGAGTTGTCTTTGTTCCTTTACTGAGTGGTACAGTGGTCTTTCAGAACTGTTTTCCCAACCCTTCTCAAGTTAGAGTAACCTGAAGCAGAGAGCGGGTGATCACCTGCAGTATCTGGGCTTGGTTCCATCCACAATAAGAGCAGATGCAAAATGAGGTGGGAGTTCCTGTTTGGGGAAAAGTGAAAAGCACAGTGCAAAAACAAAAGCCAATTTACAGCTTTTCTGTAAGTCACCATGGAGTGACATTGTTTTGACAGGTGAGAGGCAGTGCAGCTCACTGTATTGAGGGAGATATTTGGTGTAGCCAGAATATCCCTTTGTAGTGTGTCTGTGAAAAGGAAAGTAGGCCAGAGGAAGTCTCCTAATACAGTCACTCTTGCTCAACAAAATTTAGAAGATAGTATCTACCAAAATACTAACCTTTCAAAGCAACAAAAGCAACAATAATTAGGAGATTACCTAAGTATCACTACTTCATTTACCAAATCTCTGAAAAACTGGAAACTCCATCCACATGCCTGCTCATTTTTGGCTATTATGCTGAAAGTAATTACATTATCAACCAAGCAGTCAAACAGGCAAAAACCCATGATGAATGCTACCATTTCACTGATCTATTTAATGGATGAATGACCTTTTCATTTGATCTGCATCTGACTTGTAAAATGAAATAAAAGCAGAAAAACCATGAAAAAAGGGAAGGGAGTTGTTTGCTTTGTTCTGAGGCACCATGCAAAGACACACTTTGGACCAAGTTTGCACTGAGAAATGCACGTGACTAAATACAGCCCTGCATGGATCTCTGTGCCCTGAAAGCACCACAGCCCTGTGATTGTTACTCTACCAGGCTGTGCCCACCTACCCCTCAGCAGGGCTTATTTTGGGTACTGCCCTGCACTGCCTGACTATCACAGCTCCTGCAGCCTCCCCAGGTTTACCCAACTCCATAGTGATTTGTAAATGTACCCAAGCTCTGAACCACTGTGACATTTTTTATGCAAATAGAAGAGAGGAAAAAGACCTATTATATCTGGTGTTTGAAAGCTGTGTACCTTACCTCTCCTTCATTTTCTGTCTCCCAGTCTCTCGCTGTAAGACGCCAGTAGAAAAGGCACTGAGGAAAACAAAAAGATTTCTACGACATCAATGAGCTTTCTATCAGGCCAAAAGAGCAAGGTTATGTGGGTTTCTGTCTGTTCCAGTTCTCCAGTGTCCCCAGTGGCAGGCTGTCAAATCCAGTAATCCACATTAAATAAGCTTCTAGCAAAAAACGGAAAAAGCAACAGTAACAAATGATAAAACCAAGGAGAAAAAACCCCCAACAATTGAGTTGTTCTTAAGTTTCTCAATTACCCAAGTAGTTAACAATTAAGTAGCTATAACAGAAAATATCACGGCTCAGCTAAGGCCGATTGTGTCTGTCGTGTTTCCCCTGTGGTGGTGCCCCACCAGTGGGATCAACCAACCCAGAGAACCTCTTTTCCAGGCCTGGCAGAGAGTGTGTGTCTCCTAGTGACTGGATCATTTTGCACACTGTGGCCACCTGAGTAGCTGTGGATAGCAGGGCTGCTAAACTGACACAGCAGACTGAGCAATAAAGCCTCTGCTGGAATGTTCCCTCTAGGGCTTACCCCGGACTTTTACTGCTCGAGCTTGTTGTTGCCCCTGCAAAGAGAGTCTGCCCAGGACAGGCACACATCTGAGCAAAGCTGACCTTGCCCTGGCTCTCCTGGAGTGCCAAGCCTTGCTGCCAGAGCAGTGCAAATAACTCATTGGTGCAGAAGAAAATCAGGTCTGAATCACTTACAACTTAAGCAGAAAGAAGCCGGAGGGTATTTGCAATGTTTCTTCTGTGGCCTGTTCATTTCTGAGTGGAGTGCTCAATGAATTCACAAATTTTAATGCAGTGTCAGAAGAAACATAAAGGTAATGCTATACTACTCCAAGTGCCAGGTGCAGAGTCATAGCAGAAAAACAAACCTCACCAAACTGTTAGATGACTCATGATAGATGAGTCAGAAACTCTTTCTTTCCTGCTACACTGTTACCAATTTAGCAGGCTGCAAAACGAGAAAATGGAGCTGTGGATGACAAAGAAGAGATAATTTGTGAAAAATGCCCACAGCTTGTGGGGCAGATGAAAGACAAGATACAGCAATTAAAAATACCAGGAGACACACTATGTGGGTACAGGGTGTGTCCCGGTTCTTCAAGCGTTTGAGCAATTAAATCCAAGTTATTATTCTTTCCAGCTCTTTTCAGTGAGCAGAAGCAGGGGCCTTCTCCAAACACCACTAGTAGGTACATTAGATACCAGCAGTGTCTGGCACCAAATTAAAAGCAAACATGGATTCTCTACTGATCCTGAGTTTGCATCCTTTGTGAATTTTGGGGGCAGAAAGTGTTTTCTGCTAGAAAACTGTAGAAAACAGTGCAGTGCTATCAGTGGATGTCATGCACTGAACAAAAGTAGAAGTTCAGAGGTTATTAGGAGGCCCAGGTTCAAGAATAGTCACCTTTGCTTCTCTCATGTGGCCAGATGAAATGTGTTTGTAGTGATCCAAGAGAGGCTTCATCACCTACCGCCTAACACCAAAGGTAAAGAGTTAAATACAGCTTTGGGCTGTGTGAGAACCATCAAAAGTAAGTGAATTTGCATTTTCATCACACTAGAAATAGTTTGGTGAACTAAAACAAATGTCTTCTCTAAGATTTGTGATTCCTTCTCTGAATTAAAATATTCTGTATTTCCACTCCAAATGGTGGTCAGCAGAACAATGCTATATAACAGGCCCACAAAATAAGTCGTGATTGTTTCCTGTCATTCTGCTGTTTCAAATGGAATACTTTAAAATGAGAATTGGGAGATGTGAGATGGAATGGGAGCTTAGATTCTAATGGCACAATTTGAAATTGACAGAAATGGTTCAATGGCAACTTAACAAAGATCCTTGCTTGCAGAAGGCATCTCCCTGGGGTTCTTGACAGTATGGCATCTACATTCTCCTACATTTCAGGAATTTAGAACGAGCTCAGAGGGAAAACAATTCAGAGAAAAACCACGAAACTTATTATGGGAAGTGAAAAACAGATCATAGCAGAAAACTCTCATCACTGTCTCTATTTCCTTTATAAAAGAACTGACTGAGGAGTTACACGGTTACTGGCAGTAAGTACCAGCACTGAGCACACAGCATGAATGAACTTTTCAGTATAGTGGACAAAAGTATAACAAGATACATTAACGGAAAGACTGACAGTTCAAACTAGGAATAAGGCACACATTTTTAACAGTGAAAGTAATTGAAACAATGTATCAAGGACTTCAGTGAATTTTCCTTTAGTGAGAATATGTATAGAACGACTGGAAATTTTTCTAGAAGACACCTAATTGAAACAAAAATTAATTCATAGAAGTTCAATGATGTGTCATATACAGGAGGTTAGAGTAGATTATCAAAAATGGGCCTTTAGAGCTTTAAAGTCTAGGACTTTATGGAACACTGAAAAGGTATTAACAAATTTTCTTCCAGTAGAATGTCCTTAACAAAGATCAATTTCTCTATCTATCAATGGATTTCCCATACTTCTCAGCACTGTATTAAGTCTTTCCCGAATAAATTAGTTTGGTGTAGTGAGATCAATAGTGATTTCATAGTGCCTTCTCTTCTTCACCCGACCTCAGTTACTGAAAGAACTATCTGGTCTAAATATATATAATCTTTTATTCCATTTGAGAAACAACCCACCCAGTTATCTCTCATTACAGCATCTTAAAATGAAAATTTAACAAACATTGTAAAACTTCCAACTAAGAAATGTCAAAACCTTAAAACTTGTTTTAAAAATTAGCTCTGAACATATTTTCTATTAAGAACTAAGTATTTTTTAAAAATAATTTTGTTTCATTTCTAATTTCAGGTTTTCTTGGAGTTATGTCAAGTGCAAAAGTTTTGGTCAGACCATGTGGAAAATAATCTTTGCATGCTTTAATAGCTCTGCTCATTTTCTTTCATCTTTCAAAACCTGTCATGTGCTAATACCAAGTCTGGAAAATGTCAGTCCCAGAAAACAGGCTTGTCAAATTAATAGCAACCAAAAAAGAAAAAAAAAAACAAACCAACCCAAACAAAAAAAGGAGTGGTCATATTAAAAACTGAACTTGGTGATAATTATAATGGAATTTTAGTGCATATTATCAGTTTGCCTGACCTAAGATGCAGACATTAAGAGAGCTGCCAGCAGAAGTTGCCCTGGATATGTGCTGAAGCAGCCTGTCTTTTTTGATGCCTAGACTGTCTTTTCTCCCTGGCTGACTTCATTCACACACCTCGTCATGCCAATTTACTCCAGTTCTTTCCCTTTCCTCCTCAGCAGTTGGATGTTGCAACCTATTTACAGTGAGAGATTCCCTTACTGGGTGAACTTTCTGTTACCTGGCAGGAGAAATTCCTTGGGAATGAATGCGGTCTCAGTATCTGTGAAACAGCTAAGGGATTAGAGATGTCTTTTCAAGACACTGAAGGCTTCTGATAAAGACCACAGCAGCATTCTGCCAGAACTGCACAGCAGTACTGATCCCATAAAAAACTGTGGGAGATTTTGCAAGCAATAACTGACCATCCATGTTAGCTATTGGCTAATACTGCTCCAGTCCCAGTGAAAAGTGATGCATACAGTGGCTGCAAATGTCACAGGCTTTATGCAACTCTACTCATGCTCCTGCAGGGAGTTTATACGTTACCCAGCATGACAAGGCATAAAGAATTCGGACTGGGAATATCAAAGGTACAGTGAGATCAGCATGGAGCAAGAAAAAAACACCTTTTTTCCTGCTTCTGTCTGCCTCTCTTTTCTCATCTGTCCTCTTGAGGTTTTGTATCCATTAAAAGACCCTCAGGGGAAAACTGAGGTAGAAATGTATGGAGCCAGGCATGCTCTTGTCCCACTGCCACTAGAAAGAAACCACTTGGTGACTTTCCAATAGCTCCTCAGCAGAGCAGAGCCCACAGCTGCCCTGCCTCTAAAATAGTCTTACCCTTGGAGATATATCCACTTCCAGGACACCCTGCTGCCTATTACATTCGACTAGGGTGAACCTGGGTTGCTGTCTGAAGTGCATTTCAGTGAAAAAAAAAAATAAAAAGAAAGGCCTGTCACAAGTGAAATAGTTCAGGAATTAGTAAAGTATTGTGGACTTAAAGGAATGGTTTCTTTCCACAGTGAATGGAAGCCAAAATGGCTGTGAATCTCATTTCAGCATCTAGCAAAAAAACGCTGTCAGCCTGGTTATAGTAAAGATGATAATATTATGTTGTTTAATCTTATCTGGATATGTCCCCTCCAGTGGTTTCCTGCTGGTAAACCACAGAGAAGAGAGGCAGTAGTAAGTAAACTAGAGGAAGTGAGATGAAATACAGTATGCTCCTTTGGTTAATAGGGGATTCATGTGAAGGATATTGCTAATTAAAACCAATGGTATTTTCTGCCATCTGGGCTTTCAAAACCAGTTTCAGAGGATACAGAGGATGTTTTGTTTCACTGAATTGCTCATATCTTAGGGAAGCCACTGGGATGAAATATTAGTATTGTGGTAAACTGTGCTTGCACTTTAACAGCAACATGTAAAATAAGCACTTTACAGAGTGTTAGTACATGATTTCACCCACATAATGTCCAAATGAAAGGGCAGCTTGGGGTTAGAAGAACAAAATCCACTCAGCCTGCTCTGAGGTGCAAGAAACTGCCAAATCGTAGTGGTTACTGGAATAGGAGCTCTTGTGTTCAGTGTTCACCAGGCTATACATGTGTGGCTCCAGGGCTGCTGGATCTATGGAAATGTGGAGTCTGGGGATTTGCCTGCAGTGCTAACCTTTGGATAAGCCTGTGGATGGCACGGTGATTCACGGGAAGCATGTGAACCCAGGGGCTGCCTTGCTGCTACTGCTCACAGCTTTCCTCTGATTGACCAGAGGCATTTGAAGTTGCTCCAAAGACCTAGCCAGAATTCCCAAATGGAGCACCTCACCTCATTAACTGCATCAGGAAATACTGAGCAACCTCAGCAAAAAGATTTGTGAGTGAGATGACATCTTTATGCATCGGTGAGATCTTGTGCTCAGCACGCGCTTACTTCATCTGGATTCTAGGCTTGTGCCCAAGGCTGAGGAAACAAACCTAAACTTTCTTCAGCTTGCCTATTCCTGAGTGCCTTGTGTCAGCAAAACGAGCCTCATCATGTGGCTACTGGATGTCTTTTCCACCTCCCACTCCACTTCCAAGGATCCCAGTCGGATCCACTTCCCTAAGAACGAACAAAAAAGTCCACTTTTGTTGCTAGAGTTGTCTTTACGTCACTGGAAACAAACAGCTAGTAGGCGATGTTGGAACAATTCCTTGCGTGTTAACAGTGTCTGAAGACTAGCTTCACATGTGGCTGAGCTGGGTACTTTGAAGTTAAATATGAACAAGAGAAGTGAGAAAAATGTACTGCAGGAAGAAGTTGGCACCTGCCTTAATCAGAGCAGCCCAACCTGTAGCCTGTGGGATGTCTTCTGTCTGATGTCTGCTTGCATGTTATTTGTGTAGCTGAGCTGTTATAATACCTTCTGGGTCCATATTGTCAAAGGCTGAGCTGTCCTGCTGTGATTTACTCCAATTCTGCAGTGAGTGTCTTTCACTAGGCAATTCAAATAAATACATGCATCCTGCAAGAATTAGAACCTGAATGGTTCAGTCAGTGTCCTCTTTTTCCCCAGCCTTTCCAATTGTATGTTTATCAGTTTTTAGTTCGGGCAAGAGATTCTCCTTGCTCCATTTGCTCTTCTGCTCCTGAGACTTGAACATTCCTTTATTATTGCAAGAAGCTTCTGTTTACCTCTTTTCACCTGTGTTCTGGTTTCTGGCCCTTGTTCTTCTCTTATTGACTCCCTGAGGGTACACAGATGGTAGCCTGGAAGCCAAAAGGAATGATACTGGAGGAGTGAGAGAGTGAGAAGAAAAAGGAGTAGGAGAGAAAAAAAGAAGTAAAAACATAAATTTAAAAAATTTAAAAAAAAAAAAAGGAAGGAAGCAAAGCAGTAATCACAGCAAGATTCCAGACCGTCCCTAATGCTCTAATACCTATCAGTGCACTGGATCTTGTCAGGATACAGGTAATTATTTTTGGGAATGCAACCTAAACACCATTTAGTGTGTTGGCTGTAAATGTTTAGACCTGTTAAGTAAGTAAGGTATCACAGTTCCATCACAAAGTACATTCTGTCAGCTGAGAAAACTTTTTTTTTTTTTAATTCACAGGCATTGCCACAGTTTGTCTGTTCTTTAATGGTGGACATCAGCCTCAGAGGCACCACACAGCAGAACGCCTAAGCATTTCTCACATCCAGATTAAGCCCTTTTAGATAGGACAGTATGCAGAGGGGTGAATGCACCCTATGTGCAGGAAGGAGTTAATCTCACCACTGCAGTCGGTAGGGATTGAGTAGCATTTTTTCAGAGGATAAGGAAATGCCATGACTTACAGATAAGATGTCAGGTTTTTTTAAGCATAGTATTCTTTAGGATAGTAGGTGAAACACCGAAATATTCTTGGAGTAAGCTGATTTGCATCCAAAGTGCTGTATAAAACGAGCCTTTAAAGGAAAACAGAGTAAGTATATGCAAATATTGTTCTTAGCATACAAAATATTGCAGCTATTAGTACAGTGCGCTGCCGCCTTCCTAAGTTTGCGCATGAAATGTAGCCAAGCCTCTAAAAGAGCCACTTAGCTGCGCGGAGGGCGCCGGCCGGAGAGAGCCCGCCGCGGCAGGGCTGGGTCGGGCGCTGCAGGGGCGCGCTCCGCGGAGCGGCTGCCAGAGGACCCCTGGCGGCGGCGGG
>VZRX01021683.1:23250-52145 GCA_013398075.1 Notiomystis cincta
TTTTTTTGTGCCAGACATTGGTAATTGCACCATAATTGTCTTGGTTTTGCTGCTCTTTTTGCCAGCGTTGCTTTTGCCAATCAGTGCAGCAGCTCAATAAAACCAGCAGCTTATTGAAGTACCCAGAGCCTCTGCAGCACCATCCTCTGCTGCTACCAGCTTTGGTTGGGTTTTTTTTTTGTTTTTAAATAATGTATTTTATAAAAACACCTGCTATTAATATTCCACTGGAGCTCAAAGTGGCTCAGCTTGGGGCAAAGGCACAATTAAAACACCGTGATTTCCTACAGGACTCTGCGTTCATGGTTTGTAGAACAATAGAAATGTACAGCACCAATCCTTGGGTGGGAGGGGATGTGTATAGGAATGAGTCCTCAGAGAGCTCTGCGAGGGCTCACGAGTCTTTCACCTTTCCCCCAGCAATTGGTTTGGAATCTTTTCTCTCCATCTTCCCTTCAGTGGAGTGCTCCCACTTTCTATCAGCTGACCATGGGCTCCACGTCCGTCTCTCTGTCCAAATCATCCTGAATTTCATCTGTGTTTCCTGAGTCGCTGCTGGCTACGGAGCTGGGGGATGGAGAATTCCTGGAGGGAAACGCAGGGAAAAGCGCAGCCAAAAAATTAAGTATCGATGGCAGAAGGAAGGGGAAAAAAAAGAATCTCTAAAGAAAAGTTGGTTTCCCTTCACAATACTATTTAAAAACTCCTTTATTATCATTACACATGGGCACTCCCCCAAGCTATTTAAAAACCCCTCTATTAACATCAAACTTCGGGTTTAGAGTAAGTATCAGGAGAAAGATCAAGGTGCCACCCCACCCATCCCCTACACAAACACAGAGGCTGTCTCAGGTTTACTGATGGGGAAGTGGAGAGCAAAGACTCTCAGCATCCCTAATACCCAGAGCCCTGAAAATTGAAAGTTTATCATCTTGTTCTACTGGGGTTGAGTAAGAGATAAGAGAAATCCCTCATAGTGTAAGGTTCTTAACACATGAGAAGATTAAAAAACAAGTTCTTCATGTAAGTCCAGAGAGTTGAGATTTAATTTGGGGTTTTAAGAGTTCTAAATCTGAGATGTTAAAGACTGGAAGTCCACTCGAGCTGGAGCTCCCTGTTTTTAGGAGCAGCTGCTGAATGCTTGGAGCTGCCATAGCTGTAGGACCCCATGCCCTGCTACAGGCCCCCTTCTGAGGCTGATCCTGGCACAGGAGACTCTGCAAAGGCCAAAGCCATGAAGTGGCAGTGCTGCCTTTGGCCCAAGAAGGCAGGGGAGAGGAGGGGACGAGCTCCTGGAGCAGAGGCTCCCATTACCTGTCAGCCGAGCCCTTGATGAGCCTCCGGCAGGTCTCCATCTGCACATCCAGGCCCCTCTTCATGCTGCACATTTCCATGTACTCGTGGAGGTGCCGGTTCATGTCGCTTTTGGCTGTGGCCAGTTCCAGCTGGGGGGAAGAAGGGGTAAGAATCAGCCTCAGGGGAGGTGCAATCCCTGTTTCCCTGCACTTCTCAGACTGGTGGGGACACCTCAGCTGCCCAGAGCCCACCCAAACACCCCACAATGTGTATTTAACCTCACTGTTCCCAACTGCCAAGGCATTCATCAGCTCAGGAAGGGCAGTCAGAGCTTACCACTGGTTCTAAATAGCCCTGGAGAGGTTTTTCCTGCTCATGGCACCTTGTTTGTCAACAGGCATTGATGAAATTAATTAATTAATGAAAGCCTGTTAGAGGAAGGCCAGAGATTTTGAGAAGCTCCAGCTGCTGTGTCTGGCAACCTGTGAGGCCATGTCCTGGGAAGCATTTCCCAGGATGAGGGTGGGTATGCAGAACAAAGGGGGAAGAAAGAATAATAGTGTGTTTTATTCCCTTTGTTCTGCAGGTTCTCTCTCCAGCAGCCTCAGATTTATGCTCAGTTCTGAAGTACTGAGCAATAATAGCACAGAGAATGACATTTAGAAAAATCCCCAGGGCAGCCAGAGGAAAATGCCTTTGCATTCTTGGATGTATGGACATTCCTCCTTCCCTCTGAGACAGCCCAGAGCAGAGCACTGTGCTGAGTCCATCCATTAGGAACAATTCCCCTTCCCTACCTCGATCTGCCCTATTGTCTCCTGGTATTCCTTGTCTCTCGTTTTAAAGAAGGACTCTGTTTCGTGGATCAAGTTTCCCAGGTTTTCTTCCTGCAGGGGAAAGGAGGACACAAAGAATTAGCAAGAAAATAAAGGAATTCAGAAGCAAACTGAAGGTTTTATTTAACATCCCCTGGAAATGCAGGTTTATTGTGTTCCTTCATGCACTGATATTTTTAAAGACATTTTTACACAGGCAAGGAATATTCTTCTTCCAACTGAAATAGCAGGAAAACACATTTCTGTGCCATGACCACACCTTTGGACACACAAAGGTGAGGTCTGATCAAGGCTCCAGCAATTAAACCCATGCACTTGATGCATTCCAAAGCACCAAACTTCTGGATTTTCCTGAGCCTTTCACAGCCTGATCACACTTGGACAGATTGGAATTGCTCTCCAGCCATGAAACTTTCAATTTTCCCTGCACTGATCACACTGCTACTCACAGCTTTGCACTGAAATTCTCATTTTCCAGTTACATATCATTACTCTGCAGCACCTCCCGTGCACGCACGGATTCCTGCTGGAATTCCTCCTGCTGGATAAAGCAGCTCCCTCCACACAGAGGAACAAATGCTGTCCCAAAGGAAACCTCCTGCTTTGGATTGACAGTACAGTCTGGGCTCCCAAACACACAGAGCTGCTTCACGCTGCCCAAAAAGGCACCACAATGTCACTGTCCCCTCTTTCAGGCCTTCAACCATCTCTATTTTCCATTTTAAAAATTCTCCTCAGTTTAACACAACTGCACCCGTGGGCGTTCACGGGGTTTGGCCACAGCTGGGGCAGGTTTACAGGGCTCATTCCTGGTACCCACACCAGGCTATCCAGCCTGGAGTTACAAGAATCATCCCACTGATCCTTTTATATGCAGAAGAGCTTTAAGGAGGAAGGTCACAAAAGAAGGTGGCGAGGGCAGCGTGTAAGAACTTGAAAGGAATAAAACCCACGGAAGGAAGATTCAGGCATGTAAAGCACATGTTAAAGAGCAGGCACAGCCGGAGCAGTCTTTATTCTGAACCTCCATCTACAAGCCAAATCTACCCTTTCCTTGTATAATTTTCATTTAGAAGGATTTAAGCTTCTTAAAATCTTTAGAGTTTCCCGGCGCGGGGCCTGGGCTCGGCACTATTGCAGTGATGGCTGCGCTTAGCCAGGCACGCCCGGCGTATGCAAATGAGCCTGTCATTAATTCCAGCACAAGGCTCCTCGTTATCACCCTGCCACTCTCCCGCTCCTCCTTATCCCTCTGCCTGGCTCAGCTGCGCAGCTCAGCGCGGTTCCTGCAGCCCCAGCGCTCCCCGGTAATCCCCGCGGGCTCCGGGCGCTCCGGATGGATCCACGCGCGAGACCGCGAGCACAGGGCGAGTTCCGCGGCTGCGGCCTCAGCATCCTCCCTGGCCGGGAGGCAGCGGGATCATTCCCACCTCTCCTGCTCAGTGATGCACTAACACAGCATTCCCACCATTCCCAGCCATTCCAAGTCAATCCCACCATTCCCAGCCATTTCCAGCCCATTCCCACCATTCTCAGCCATTCCAAATCATTCACAGCCATTCCCTGCCATCCCTCCCACTCCTAGCTATTCCCAGCCCATTCTCAGCCATTCCAGGCCCATTCCCAGCCATTCCAGGCCCATTCCCAGCTATTCCCACCATTCACAGTACATTCTGGGCCATTCCCAGCTATTCCAACCATTCCCAGTCCCTTCCCTGCCCATTCCCAGCCATTTCAGGCCCATTCCCAGCCCATTCTCAGCTATTTCCAGCCATTCTCACTATTCCCAGCCCATTCCCAGCCCATTCCCAGCTGGTTTGAGAAGGCTCAGGAGTGGCTGCCATTAGCTGCCTTTCCCTGGGATTTCAGGATTAAAAGGAAGCTGTTCATTATCCACCACTGCCAGCAGATCCCTATGGACTGGGCAGAGGGAAGTACAAGGTTCACGTCTTCAGAGGATCCCTAGGGCTTTCTGTGGTCCTGCAGCCACAGTTCCTTGTTTGGGATGGGATTTCCATCCTTCACCACCTGCCCCAGGCTGCTCTGCTCCCCACAGGAATGACTCCAACCCCCTGCCCTGCACTCCAGTTATCCCTATGGTTAAAGTGAGAATGATGATGCACAGAGGAAGTGAGGTGCTGTGGAAGATCAGGGAATCCCAGACTGGTTTGTGCTGGGAGGAGCTTAAAGCCCATCCAGTGCCACGTGTGCTATGGGCAAGGACAGATCCCACTGTCCCAGCCTGCTCCAAGCAGGCCTTGGACACCTCCAGGGATCCAGGGGCAGCTACAGCTGCTCTGGGAATGCTGTGCCAGGGCCTTGCCACCCTCACAGGGAAGGATTTTTTCCTAATATCGAATCTAAACCTACTTCCTGTCAGTTGAAAGGGTGACAGATTCCCTGATGCTTCTGGAACAGAGAGTCACATCTTTTGCCTGTCACTTGGTACTTTTAAATTCTCAGTTTGAAGAGGCCAAGGAAATAGTTTGGCCGATGAAGTGATTGCACAGAGTGAAAATCAACCACAGAGAGGAAGCACTAAGAGGATTTTAAAATCAAAGTACGTTTGTGTGGCAAACTTGATCACCAGTCAAACACCCACAGGCTGAAATGGCTAACAGAGTAGCTGAGGGAAAGTTTCTGCAGAGAAGAGTTGGAGAAAAGAACAGGAATGAGCTCACCTCTCCTTGGAGGTCAATGGAGGGATTGCAGTTGGTGAAGTCTTCCCAAAGCAGCAGCGTTTCCTCGTTCTCCTCCCACGTTAAACTGTCACAGTCGTCATCGAAATCAAACGTCTCCCGACTGAGAGAACAGAGCAGGCATTAAGGAAAGCACTCCAGCCCCACTGCCTCAGTCCTTTAATTAATTGTCTAGAAAAATGGGCTGTGAGAGCTGAATGGGAGGACAATGCAGCGGCTGGAAATCCTCACAGCTTTTACAAACAGCCTGTGCCACTGCCCCAGTCCCTCTCTCCTGGGCTCTCTGCCACCCCACAGCAGAATAAAAGATCCTTGTTGGAGCTCCTGCTCCAAGCACAAGGCCTGGCTCTGCCCTCCAGATGGAGCTGCACAGTAGCTTCCCCTGTTTGCAAAACCACAAAAATGTTTGGAGCTGTTCTTTTCCTCCACAGGCAAAGGAGCCCAAACACAGCACGGGGGATGTTACAAGGCACAGAATCCGTGCTGATTTCACGGGGGAGTTCAGCCAGCGGTTCCTTGCAGCCCTTGGAACTCAGGGTCTCAAAGGAATGAGGATAAAAGGAACGAGCACGAAAAGGGCTGAGCCCAGAGGAGCACAAACACTCCTGCAGCCACTGAGGGCAGAGCACCCGGGCAGGAGTGGCCTTGCACACCATTATCTGCTCACACCTCCTGCAATAAGGGAAAGTTTCAGAGGGCAGAGCACAGGCCAGTAGCTGCTTCTCATCCTGCTTAAGGAGCCCTGACAAAGAGCTGGAATTGCTCCCTAAGCAGCCTGGATTCCAGGCTGATGCATTTTTATGACTTTAGCTCACTTCCTCTGAGCTGATAACATCTCAGGAAGGAGCCCGATGCAGTCCCCGGAGGCTGCAGAGCTTGGCAAGGGACAGGAGGTTTGTCTGGATCAGCAGCACTGAAAAAATGTCATTTAAAAACCCTGGACACTCACAACTGTGCCTTTTGCAATTCCACTTCTTCAAATCGTTTTCTTTTTGCAAGATCTGTCCTGGTCAGAAAGCACAAAAGCTCCTGGGCTGACCTCACACACTGCTCAAAATCCACTGTGGTTTGAATTTTTTAATACTTAATTCCTAAAAATTAAGTTCATTACAGCTGAAATGCAAGCTGTTTTATTTCTGTTAATGGTATCAGCGCCTCAATCTATTTCTAAGCCATTATTTTCTACTCCACGAAGATCCCAAGCCCATCCCCAATGAGCCATCAACACCTTTCCACATCACCCCAGCTTGACAGAACAAGGTTCCTGTAGCAATTTGTGCCATGGGTAATAGGAACAGGAGATCAGAATTTTGTTAGTGACACCAAATAACAACTGGGTATCACAGGGCAGGTTTGGGAACAAAATGAAAACCTAAATGCATGACCAGCCTAGTAGGTACATTTCAGCTTCTTGCTTTTTTAAAAAATCCACACACCGCCTGCTGTCACACTGAATTTAGCTCTGGAGAAGTCAAAAACCTGTATTTATTACACTGATTATTACTAAAGGCCTAAGGACATCTGAAAGGAGTCCTAACCAGGGGAATCATCTACAGCTTTTGCAAAAAACCATCCCTCCCACACAGGGCATTCAGGAAGCACTCCCCTGAAAGCAGAACTCTTAGCAATGTCTGACAACAGAAGAGGAGTTGGTGGTTCTCAGACCAGTCCTTGTGTGCTCCTCCACACAAATCCTGTCCTGGCACATCTCTGGCCACCTCCCTGAACTGCTCAGTGCAGCACCATGGGCTGACAGTCCCTCCTCGGCTGCTGCAAACTTCCTTTGTGGGAGGAATTTCATTTGGGGTAAAGCTTTGGTTTGGGGTAAACATTTAGGCAAAAAGATTTGGTTTAGGGTAAAGCTTCAGGCAAAACAAACTCCAAGTCTTTTAATTTGGGAGACTGGACTTTGCAGCACAGCTGACAACACCAACATTCTTGACATCTATAAATTGCTGTCCCTTGATCTTCCAGACAGATCCACCACTCCCATTTGCCCACTGCCCAACTGAAAAACACCCCAAAACACTTGAGAGGTTTGTATCCACTCCAAACTGAGCTTTCAGTTCAAATTTTATCTAGCCAAGTAGCAGCAAACTCTAGAAAACAAATATTCAGCCCAACACACAGAAGAGACTCCCAGTTTTGACTAATTTTTGTTGCATTTTTCCTCTTTTGCAACAACATAGAGCAGCAAAACTTGTTGGTATTTTTTACATCCTCTGTAGCTCCTCCCACCTGAGGGAGGGGCAGAAATCCTTCACTTTGTTTTAACTTCCCCAAACCCTCCTGGCCCGTGCACGCTGCCAGCTCAGGGGTTCCAGGCTCAGGCTGCCTGTCAGGAGGAGATTTCCCGGGATACTCACAGCTGGTTGAACATCCTCTTCATCTCATCCGTGATGTTGAGGGAGCAGCTGACCTCGTCGTCCGAGAACCTCCCGTTGTCCGCGTCCTGCTCCGACAGGTCCTCGTCGGACGTGAGCTTCCGCTCCTTCTTCTTGGAAGCCACCTTGGGTGGAGAGAGCAGAGTGACTACGGGGCTCAGCTGAGGGGGCAGTGGGAAATCAGGGGTGGAAGGGGAGGAGAGGCGTTAGGTCTGAGCGGCTGTGAGCGCCAGCAGCTCCCGGGAAATCCAGGGATTCCCTGCCCGCACTCGCGCCGGGACTCGCGCCTGTAGGGAGCGGCGGACACGGAGCACAGGGAAGCAGCTGGGGAGAGCAAAGCAAGCTGAGGGCTGCCAGCGCTCCAGGGACGTTCATGTGCTCACTGAGCCCGGCCTGGGACCTGCCAGAGGCCATGCAGAGGCTGGAAAGAGCCAGGGAGGAGCGGAAGCGGTGCCCACATAGAGAGCAGGGACAGAACTCTCCCTCCTCTCCTGCCACCACCACAGGCGTGGCCTCCAGCACAGAACCCTCGGCAAGGGACAGACAGGAAACCTTTCCAGAGAGCCTTTATTGCAGGGCCATCCCCACCCCTGCAGCAGCAGCAGATTGAGAATCCTCAGGCAGACACAAGAAGGGGGGCTGAGCCATGGAAAAGCCTGGACAGCCTCCAAGAAATGAAGTTCAGGGAAGTCAAGGGACATCCCTGCAAGGGGCACCGAGGGCTGGGAACACAGAGGATGTTCCCAGATCCTGGAGGATCCCAGAGGATGCTCCCAGCTGGTGCCAGAGCCACAAACATACGGTCCACTCCCAACCTATGGCAGTTTTTCCTTACTTGGTACACAAACCATCCCTTGATGGCCTTGTTCTCCAGGGTGTTCTCCTGGTCATTTTAACCCCTGCAGCAACTTCACCAGTAGAGACCACAAGGATCTTTTACAGTGCTTTTGGACAGCACTTAGCACGCTGCATGGTACCACTACACACAGAAAAGCATCAGATTTACTGAAAGCCTGAACAAGACCCATTTAGATGGAAGCAGAAGGAAGGTGGGTTAACCAGGGCTGAAACTGCAGTTGTGACAAGACCAGCTGCACTGGGAGTGACAGCTTTGCTCCAGGCAGAGCTGTCACTGCTCGCTTTCAGAGCAAATTAAAGGACTTTCCTTCTAGCACCAAGGAGCTCCAAGGAAGGCAACTGGAGCTTGTGTCTCAGGGAGCAGCCAAAGCTCACCATCACAGGAATGTTATTTCTGGCCATGGAGCTCGAGCCAGAAATAAGAACATTCAGATGACAGTTCCACAAGCTTAAAACCTCTCACTTGTGAAGGGAACAAATGGGAAGGAGGAATTATACAGACCTAGCCCCTGTAACTCTGCTTTTTTTCCCCTGCATTCAGTGCAGACTAACATCAGACTCACAGCACGGCTTAAAGATCATCCTGGGACTCCTTGTTTTTTTAAACTCTCTGTACTTTGTGCTCTTGGTGCTGGGGCAGCTCCTGCAGCAGAGCTACACTGACAGACAGCAAGGGAAATCCAGCTACAGAGAGAGAGTTCAAGAAAAGGCAAATGACCTGGACCACACTGCTCAGCACTGCTCCCTCCTGCCCTACCCTATGGAAAATTCAGGGCCTAATCACCTGGAAAATCTTGGAAACGTCTTCCGAGTTGCGCTGCTGCGCGACATCGCACAGCTTGGCCGTGATATCGATTCGGCGGCAGATGTCCATGTCCACCTTCATGGCCTTTTCTTGGATCTTTGTGTCCAGGTCTGTCATGGGCTGCAGGAAGGACAGCAGGGATTACCTTCTGTTATTAGACAGTTCAGGCAAGAAGAGATACCCCACAGTATCTCTGGAACCCCAGGCCACACCAGTGTATAGCACCATCACTCCCTGCTCTCCAGGCAGGCAGAGCTCGGGCGGTCTCGGGACTCCGCAGCTCCTGGGGAGTGCTCACCCCTGATCCTAACCAAGATTCAACTCAGAGGGATTTGCCACCGAAAAAAACCCTGTACCCACCCCAAAACAACTGCTCAGTGTGGCAAGGGGGAACCTAGGTGGGCCAGGAACAGGGTGGGACAATGGAATGCCCAGAGCAGCTGTAGCTGTCCCCAGATCCCTGGAAGTGTCCAAGGCCAGGCTGGACGGGGCTTGGAGCAGCCTGGGACAGTGGAAGGTGTCCCTGCTTATGGCAGGCAGTGGGACTGGGTTGTCCTGAAGGTCCCTTCCATCCCAAACCATTCTGGGATTCCATAAAGAACACTTTAACAATGGAGAAACCCCCTTGTGTAGCGTGTGCAGAGCAGAATGACATCTAAAACCTGGCGAGGATGTAACACTTCCCCTCTTCCAGACACAAAAGCTCTGCCTGCAAGGAGAAGCTGCTGTTAAACCAGAACCCAGGCTACACAGCAGCTGCACACAGAGCATGGAACCAGCAAATCGTGACTGGATCTAAAGAGATCCATGAAAACCTTGGCACAGAGAACACTCCTCACTGGCACTAACCTGGCTTCCAGCCCAGCAAAAATTCCGCATGAAAATTTCTGCATGAAAAATACTGCCTTGTAGTAGTTCTAATTTCTAAGAGATACTCCCACTCAGACAGAACATCTGGCTCTGTATCAAGGAAGAAACATTAAAAAATCCCCAAAGCAGATTTTCCATCCTAGCCGAGACTTGCTCTGTTGGACAGTCCCACTCCTAAGCAATGCTTCCACTTGGGACACAAAAGTGGAAAAACCCTTTGCAGACCATTCTTAAACACCAAATCCCCTTTCTAAGAGGAAAGTTTTGGACTCTTTGTTGGTTTGCTTTGCTTTTCCCCACCTTTTTTTGTTTGAAATTATTACAGAGTCTTCTTCAGCCCCTGTGAACCACCTTCAGAGTCTGAGCTTTTTGTTTTAAACTATTACAGAGTCTTCTCCAGGCCCTGTGAACCACCTTTAGAGTCTGAGCTTGTTTTAAATCATTACACAGAGTCTCCAGGCCCTGTAAACCACCTTTAGAGATTTGTGTTTTCCAGGCATGCTGAGGAAAATAAATCTCTCAGCACTGACACACTCAGCACAATCTTCTCCACTGGACTGGTGATCCTTATCTGCAGGAAGGAAAGAGCCACGTGCCAACGTTTTGCACTTCTTTCTTCTAAATATTTACCCAGTGAGGTCCAAAACAAGCACTCCCAGTGCTTTCCTGGGGTTCCCTCTTCCCTTCAAGGGTGCAGAGCCCAGAGCACTTTCCCTGAGGCCAGGAGGATGTTTGCCTCCAGCACCACCTCCCTTTCTGCACACAGGGAGCAGCGTCAGCTCCTCAGTGAAATGAAGTCAGGCCGTGGCCACAGCCCCAAGCAGCCTCTCCTCTCCAGGCTGCCTCTGAGCAAGCACGGCCATCCTCGATTAACCACCAGAAGGACACACAGCTAATTGCCAAATTTCCCATGAGCACATCTAGCGGCCCTGAGAGAATGGATTTGACACCTGGGAGCGGGTTCTGCAGGTTTCTGTGAAGTCAGGAGAAGGCTGTTGTGTGCAAAAACTACAGAATAAATCACCATAACAGGGTTTATTCCTTAGTCAAGTGGCTTCAGCACTGCCTCAGGCTTACTGAGAAAGGAGCCCTAATGTTCACCTGGCTTATCTTTCCACATATCTGCATGAGTACACGCTTTCACTGTTTAAATAAAAGAATTTTATCCAGTCACAGCCTAAAAGATCCTCTGGCTTTGAAAAGAACAGTATCTGAGGAGACATGAGCAAACTCTGGAGAAAACAAGACTTTTTGTCTTTTTTTTTAAGCCATGAGGTTGAACCAGCCCTGGAAGCAAAGTCAATGCCTGAACCAGGATTACTGAGTTCATCATTTCAGAGCTTCATTAAGGGAGATGGGAAACACTTGTTCCTCCCTGTGAGGGTGGGGAGGGCCTGGCTCAGGGTGCCCAGAGAAGCTGTGGCTGCCCCTGGATCCCTGGAAGTGTCCAAGGCCAGGCTGGATGGGGCCTGGAGCAGCCTGGGACAGTGGAAGGTGGAACAGGATGATCTTTAAGCTCCTTCCAACCCAAACCATTCCATGATTCCACAGAATGTGTTCCTTTAGGAACATGATTGTCTCGCACAACCCGAGGCAAAGCCCCCGTGCCAGCAGCTCCTCGTGCTCACAGTGCTGCAGCTGCACCCCGATCTGGGGCTCTCCAATCCTCTTCTCCCAGATCCGAGTGCTGCCCAGCAGCTGTGGGGAGGGAGGGGAGGGCAGAGGCCTGGTTATGGGCGAAGCAGCAGTTAATGCATCTCCACACAGACCAGACAGGAAGCGGGGAAGGGGGATCTGTCTGATGCATTAGATCCCAGCAGCCATCACTAATTACACAGCAGCACTCACTAATTACACAGCAGCACTCACTAATCATCTGGCCATGGATGAAGCCATTTGCAGGAGACACACACCCACAGAGGGCCCTCTGTACTTACATCACTCATCAGACCCTTAAAGACCACGAGTTCTGCTTTCAGCCTCTCAATCTTCTCATTCAGCTCCTCCTGGAGAGCTTCTGCTTCCTGTGCCTCCTGCAAGGGAAAACACCCGGGAGGTGAGAGGGGAGAGCCCAGCAAAGCTCCTCACTCAGCCTGAGCAGGCTGAAAAGGCACCAGGGAAAAGGGGTTTAGAATGGAGCTTAATTCTTTAGTGAAATTTAATCATTATCTTCCATTGTAACTTCCACTCCCTCCTCCCACTTTGTCACAAACTTCATCATTTCCTGCTCCAGCTTCCCAACATTAACACTGTCCTCTACAGCAGCACAGCTGCTCCAGCCAGGAGTCAGATTTGTAATTAAAAGATAAATAAAATGATGACCAGCATGACAAAAGGTGCAGAAAATCCATGCAACTTTCACTTCAAACTGCTCAAATCTCACCTCTCTCAAGGTTTCCACCATAGATTCCAGGCTCATCCTTCTTGTCAGCTCCTCTTCCCATCTGAAAGACAAGATGTGCAAAGTGTTAATTATAGAGAAAAGTGTCTTTTTCCCTCAGAATCACAAGTGTTCTGATAGCTGTGGGAGGATGACAGTTATGGGAAACGCAGAGCAGATGGTGTCCCTCAAACCAGGAACATTCAGTTTGTAAGGGAAGAAAAGCTATCCCCACTCTTAGTGGGATCAGCATTCCTCCTGCTCTCTCACACAACAGAATCCTGGAATCACAGAGGCTTGAGCTGGCAGGGACCTCAAAGCTGATCCCATTCCACCAGCCCCTGCCACAGGCAGGGACACTTTCCACTATCCCAGGTTGCTCCAACCTGGCCTTGGACATTCCCAGCGATCCAGGAGCAGTCTCAGCTCCTCTGGGCAACCTGTGCCAGCCCCTCCCACCCTCACAGGGAACAACTCCTTCCTCATTTCTAACCTAAATTTCCCCTCTTTCAGTTCCTTTGATATTTGGCTGCAAATAAGGTGGGAAGTTTTCAGTCCAGAAAGCATCAGGGAAGTTATGTCAATCAAAAATCTTACAATTTCCCTGTTCAGCCCAAGTGATCCATCCATATGTTCCTGTGCCTTCTGTATCCAAATCCTCCATAATCTCCCTGCCCCTGTCACTCCTCAGCCCTCCAACTGTCAGGAGAGCACTCAGACAAATCCCTGAGTGCTGGGTACCCACCCTCAGTGCTGAGGGTGGCAGGAAAGGACACAGAGCAATCAGCTGTTTAATTAAACCTCCCACCGTGTTGGAGGTCATTAATGGGGCTCTGAGCAGCCTGGGCTGTGCAAGGGAGTGGTAGGGAGTGAAACAAGATGACTTTAAGGCTGCTTCCAACCCAAATCATTCTGGGGTTCTACAATTATTGCATTAAGTGTTAAAAAAAAATCCAGATTTTAAGCACTGAAACCCTTTAGAGCAAAGCCAGAATCTAACAGTATTAACTGGAAAGGTTCTGGAAAAATGGTGATAACACATCCATACACAAGGATGAGGTTTGGGTTTGGGGACAGAGGGAAAGCCAAATGTGTGCCCCTCTCTGAACAGGGCCAGTGCCACTCCAGACTTGCCTGGTCTGTTGGGACAACAGGAACTCCACTCCTGGGAAAGAAACTTGGAATACCACAGACCAAAAGAATCCTGTGACCAGACTCCCCACCTGCCATCAGAACCATTTCCATTCACCACTTCTGAGAGCTCAGCTGGAACTGAGGCCAGAAATCCATGGAGTCAAAGAAAAGGCAGCAGTTAAATCTGCCAAAATGCACGGATTTATCCACTTTTCCAGCACTCAGAGCACAGAGCTGCTGATGGCTGGAGTGCAGGATGGCCCCGTGGGGGCTGACTGGCACTGTGTCCCGGGACACAGCTCTGCCTTCAGGGGGCAGAGTTAATGCCACCTGGAATGGCAGCCGGAGGGGATCTTTGGGCCGGGAAGGAGGCGGTGCTGCTGCACTCTGCCGTTCCAGGAGCCAGAGGCAGCTGGGCAGGCTGCAGCTCCGGGGACAGCGGTGCCACCACGACATTCCCGCTCCATCCGCTCTTCCCTGCTGCTGCTGAGGGGCAGGAATACCCGGCACAGCAGCGTGGGAGAGTTGGGTTTGTGCAGGAGGACTTGTTGTGCATCTTTTTACCAGCATCGATTCAGTGCCAAGCAGAGGAAAATATTTAGGCTGGAATTTGCATTTGTCACCAAACGTTTCAGCTCAGATTTCCATGCTCTGGGTGGGTTTTGTACTAATTACATGTACATTGCTATAAAAATAGCAACTTTGCCTTCCACATTCTAATATCAGAGGCAAGAAGGTGAAATTAATTAAAGCAGGCAATTATACTGGCAATCTGTGAGCTGCTTCTCCTGTTACAGGACAATCATCCTCCTGCTCCTGCTGCCAGTCGTGAATGGGAGTCGAGCAGACACTGCAAAAATTGATCTGCAGCTTGTCAAGGTTTTAACTCTTGGAAGGAGGGATGGATCCTGGCTGCATCCTGCCTGAATCCTGAATTATTGCCTCCTCACCGTGCCTTGGGCCTTCTGCAGAGGGAGGGATGTATTTTTGGAAAACGTCATCGGCATTTTTTCCCTGAGTCTGCCAAAAGCCAGGAAAAAGGATTCGAGTTCCTCCCCAGCAGGTCAGCCACACCGGCAGCTGCCAGAATTACACATGCCCAAGTCTGCTCAGACCAACCTTCCCCGTCCTGCAGGGATGCCAGCAGCTCCATTTCTTTGTTTGGTGCCTTTTGCAGAGCAGCGATTTACAGCCCTAATTGCCTCCCAGCAAACCCAAGCCAGGGTCTTCAGGAGAAGGGGAAAAGCTGCCACACACCCTCCCACAACCCCTGTGTTTCTCTTAATTACAGCAGCGAGAAACCATCGGGTGATCTTTAACCAAAAAGTTCCTGCCTCACTGAAGGGAATTTTCACAGGTCTGGCAAGAAGGGTCCTGCTAACCATAAATATCAAACTTCTAACCCCAGAGCATGTTTCTCCCACCCATCACCAAGCTGATTAACCTCATTTAACAGCTCCAAATGCCAATCTTACTTTCCCCTTGCACTTAAACCTCGGGAGAATATTCACAGTGAAGAGAGGAAGGAGCCCACAGGAAGGTAGGGGATGACAATGGAGCAGAGGATTAATTCTCCAGTTCAACTTCCAGGGAAGTGAGACATTAATAGGAAGATTGCTCATTCCTGTGATCATCCTGTTTGCTGCAACACACCTGACTTTAGAGGGACCTTGGCAGCTGTGCTGCTGCACATTCCCCAAATCCAGGAGTCAGGGCGCTGAGAGGATGCTAAGTATGGCTCTGCTGCCTTTATTATTCAACACACTCAATTATCCTACCAGTCATTTATATTAATCAATATTTTTCTCCTTGGTTACCATCTAAAGCCAGGAGAGTTTTCCACAAGTCATAATCCCAGCAGGCTGTGGCTGCCCCCTGCTCCTGGGCAGGCAGAACCACAGGGTTAAGAATTGTCCAGGGAAGGGCCCAAGAGCTCCAGGTGCTCCCTCCATCCCGAGGGAGAGGGAAGCAGCTCCTGAAGAACCAGCTCAGTACAGCCACAGCCACGGGAGGGACCGGGAGCTCTGTGATCCCCATGGGTCCCTTCCAGCCCAGGATATTCCACCATTCTACATTTCTGCCATACCCAAACGGGAAATGGCTGGAAAACCAGCGGCCTTCCCATCCTTGCAGCAGGATATGAACTATCCAGCTGCTCCCAAACACATTTCATTTCTTGGCTTGCATGCAGCAATTGCAATGATTTCCAGCTGCATCCAAAAATCCTTTTTCTGACTCAGAAACATTGCCATCCAAAGCTCCCAGACTTTGGGGCTTTTTATTACATTTTCAGTTATTTCTTCTAAAAAAAGATCAGCAACAAGAATTTCAAACCTAGCCAGGCTTTTTTTTTTCCTTTTTCTTTCCCACTTTCCAAGAACGTGTCAGTTCCACCCACCCCCAAATAAAGGGCAAGTCTGACTTTTTGGAAGCCCTTTTTTACCAGATGTGACACATCACATTCCAGGGGCATTCCGTCATTCCTTCGGCCCCAGCTCAGTCCTGCCTCACGTCTGAGAGGAGAACAAAGGACACCCGGCTCTCTGGGAAGGATATTGGGCAAACAAAAACAGTCAGGATTAACATTGCTTAAAGCAGTGTTCTTGTAAAGCTGAGTCACACCGAGGACTGTTTCCTCGGAAATTGGAAGAGCAGCTCCCAAGAAAGAGATGGAGACACCTCAGGATAACAGCCCTTAGAAGCTTCTCCAGGTTTTCCAGCCTTAATGTTCATGGAATTGCACCAAGCTCTGTGCTGACACAAGCCCCAAACCACTTTCCCACTGCCTTAAAACCACTGTCAAGGAATGGGATCCTCTTCCTTTCTCCTGTCCCAGTATCAAGTCCAGTTCAGGAATATGGACCAGGGAAGGGCTGCAGATTCACAAAATCCCCTCTGGAACAGAAAGTCAGTTTTAGACAAGTTTGCTTTGCCAAAAGCTGTTCAATAATTGCCTTTTAGAGGGGTTTTAGATGTCTGGGTTGATTTAACATACGGCCAATGTGCTCACAGAAGGCACCAGGTACAAACACGCTGGTGAAGAATATTTTTGCTCAAGGCAGAAAGGCACGAACAGAGCAGCTGATCATTAATGATGCCTGATGGTATCAACTGGATTCTTCTTTCATTAAAAAGATCCCTTCCTCAAAGAATAAAACATTCATCAAGTCATACTTAATGACAAAAATTTATTCCATAAGCAGAACTCTTTAGGAAGACCCTTTTATGTAGGGTCATGGAGGGAAGAAAACTTCCAAATAGAACAACAGAAGCTTTGGCCGTGGTCTGAGCACCTCCCTTGCCACTCTGAGGTGCCAGCTGAGGCTTTCACTCCTTTATTGGAGTGTCTTCCCATCAGTTCACAGGGAGCAGAGCAGCAGCAGGACAGGAAGCACTCCAGAGCTATCAGGTTTAAGTCCAAACGGGAAACTGAAGCGTTAGTTTGAGCAGTAAGCATAAAATGCTCACGGAGAAAAGAACTAACAATTCCTGAACACACAAACACCCTGAGCCGCTGGCATGGCAGGGAACAGAGCCCTTGGCTTTCCCTGCACACTGTCCAGATGGGATGGGGCAGGAGTTGCTCTCAGCCCTGCTGTCCAGTGGGACAGGAACACCTCCCCTGGCACCCCACACTGCCAGGGATGGACCCAGCACAGAGCCAGTACCAACAGTCGGAGCGCCCCGAGGCCGTGTCCCAGGCCCAGCTTTGTGCTCCCAGCCTCCTCCCAGCGGGGCCGGGCTGCTCCTGACGCCCGCGTGGCGCTCACCAGAGCACGAGGCCGTGCCAGTGTGGCACCACATGGCACTCACTGGAGCTCCAGCCACAAGGCTGTGCCAGTGTGGCACCACATGGCACTCACTGGAGCTCCAGCCACAAGGCTGTGCCAGTGTGGCACCACATGGCACTCACTGGAGCTCCAGCCACAAGGCTGTGCCAGTGTGGCACCACATGGCACTCACTGGAGCTCCAGCCACAAGGCTGTGCCAGTGTGGCACCACATGGCACTCACTGGAGCTCCAGCCACAAGGCTGTGCCAGTGTGGCACCACATGGCACTCACTGGAGCTCCAGCCACAAGGCTGTGCCAGTGTGGCACCACATGGCACTCACTGGAGCTCCAGCCACAAGGCTGTGCCAGTGTGGCACCACATGGCACTCACTGGAGCTCCAGCCACAAGGCTGTGCCAGTGTGGCACCACATGGCNACCCCCCGTGGCTCTCAGGGGAGCCCCAGCCACAAGGCTGTGCCAGTGTGGCACCACATGGCACTCACTGGAGCTCCAGCCACAAGGCTGTGCCCACACTGGCACCACGTGGCGCTCACCGGAGCCCCGGGGTGGGGCCATGCCCACGCTGGGAGTCGCTCAGCCGTGGCCCAGGGGTGCAGGACGTGCCCACAAATCCCCTCCCAGCAGCCAACAGCGGGCAGCAGCACAGGCTGCAGCTCTGCGTGCTGACTGCACTGGCACGGACTTAGCGGCCCCTCAGATTACAAACCTGGCTGCCACACCAAGGGATCCACACTCTAATCCTGTGATCAGCCAAGGCAGGAATCTGGGCAGGGGTTTGCTGTTTGAGATGGGAAAGGATCACACTCCTGACCTTCTAAACAGAGTCAGGGAACACCCATGGCACCAAACTTCTGCTGCAGCGCCAGGGTCCATTTACCCATTTTGTCAGCTGAGGGCAGAGCCACCTCTGCCCCTCACCAAACCACTCCTGAGGCTGGGAGGCAGTTTGGGATTGTAAATGCAAACAACTCCAGTAGCTCAAAAGATCTGAACCAGGCAAAATGGATTTAATTAAAAAAAGAGAACTCTTTCATGGAATCCCAGAGTGGTTTGGGTTGGAAGGAGCTTAGAGCCCATCCCACTCCACCCCTGCCATGGGCAGGGACACTTCCACTGTCCCAGGTTGCTCCAAGCCCTGTCCAGCCTGGCCTTGGACAATTCCAGGGATCCAGGGACAGCCACAACCTCCTGGGTTTTGTTAAATAAAACAGAAGAGACAAAAACAGAATAAAAAAAAACACAAACAAATGAACAAGTCGCCCTTCTCTCTGATTTTGGAATCCTTGCCTAAGTGATCATTTTCCATCCAGTTTCCTTCTTAGTTTTGCACTAAATTAGACATAAAGTTGCATCAACCAATTAGATTCTTCACAATTGCTACCTCTATCTAAATGAGCATTTTTAACATGCTGTAAAGTACAGGGATTCTTCCTGATTATCCCAAGCGTTGATCATGTTGATCCAACATGCCCAGCCTTATTGAAGCAAATTAAATGCTATTTGATGGGCTCCATGGAAAACATATTAATTTAATGGGAAGGGCTGATTCCATTAAAGCCTGGCTGGAACAGAGGATGCAGCACCCAAGTGAAGTTGTGTTTCTGCCTGTTGCAACACCCTTTCCACAGAAGCTCTTTGCCAGAAAGCATTCCAGCATCAAAATTCCCAAACATCAGAGCCATGGGGGAGTTTATCCCTGAGCCTCCATGGTGAGACATCAAATCTGTGCAGAGCAGAACCTGCCCCCTTTGCACTGCTCATGTTGGGTGTTTCACCATAAAGGAGAGGTTTAATATTCAAGGCTTATTCTAGACCTAGGCTCTACTTAAAGCAGTAAACAGACCTTTGAACAGCAATTCCTTGTGAAGAAAATTGCTAAAAGGAGTTACTCTACAGGAAAACATTGCCTAATTACACCCCCTGATTACACCCAGCGAGGAAGATGCTCCAGCCTGTTACTGGAACCACAATAAAAATCATCTGTAGGTTCCTTTGTGTCTCCTCGCTACCCACATGGGCTGTTCAAACAAAACCCGGGTTTAATGACACCACAGGTCAACAACATCAAGTAAAAGCAGCAGCTGTGCCTGCATTCCTTCAGAGGGAAAATTATGGGGCTCTCAATTGAGCAGGAGAATCCACAGGGAACTGTGCAACTCCCAGGGCAGCTCTGGACACCCTGGAAGCTGCAGGGCTCCGAGTCACTGCTCCTGTGTGACTTCCTCCTGCCACCACACTGCTCTGAAAGGGCACTTCTACAGCTGCCTTTTGAACCATGGATAAACTCAGGGTCCCTCTTGTTGTCCCTGCCCTTGCACAGAAATCCATTCACAAGGACACGAGAAACTCCTCCAGAATAGGCCCAGCACGGCAGCTGAGGCTGCTCTGCCGTGTTTGATACAACAGAGGAAGCCCAAGATCTCCTGGCCTTGCAAAGACCTGCTGATTGTGAACTTGAGGTTTTTTCAGTCTCACACACAGCCAAGTGAAGGAAAATCTAATCACTGTCCTGGTTTCTAAGCCATTCCACAGGAGAATCCAGAACTTCTACAAGTAGAACTCTGGACAGAGACGTCTTGTACAGCTTCTTCCTTCTGCTGCCCACTCTTCCCTTCCCTGATCTCATTTCTCATTCTGCTGGAGAGAAAGATCAGGCTGAAGGCAACAGAACCTCAGCCTGCCTATCACTGATGTGCCTGTTCCATAGTTATAAATGATTTAAAACATTGTTCACCAGATGAAACCCATGAGAAGTGTCCAAAGCTACACTCCCACCCACGATGGCCAGGAGTACACGCTCCTGAGGAGAACCTGGTCATGGAATTAATTCCTTAGTTAATTCCTTCCTAAAGTTTCATGGAAGCTCACAGCATCTGTCCACTGCAGCCTGGCCCTTCTACTGCTGCTGATTTCAGGAAATCAGAGCTGCTTCAGAGCAACAGAGCTGTTACATCCTAAGGAGCAAAGCCACAGAAGGCCTCTGCCTGTGCAGCCTTTATAAATATATAAGTATCCATACTCAAGACACTCAAGAGTGTAATTAAAAGTACATTTTATCACACCTCCTACCACTGTGCCATCTCAGGAACACAATGTTTTCTGCAGAGAAAGGCTCTGGGGTTAGTCAGAAACTGCTCTGTTTCATCAGATACCACCAGGTATGCAGGAAGGCTTAGGCTGTAATAAAGATAGAATGTGAACTGAGCTCTGCTTTCCGTATCTTCTTCTGCAAATTTGTGCCCAACCTGTCCCAGCACCAAAACCACAAGAAAGAACAGACCAAGCTGGGTTTGGCAGAATTGGATTTGACAGAATCCTGGAATGGTTTGGGATGGGAGGGACCTTAAAGTTGATCCAGTTCCAATCCCTTTGCCATGGGCAGGGACACCTTCCACTATCCGAGGTTGCTCCAAGCACCCTCCAACCTGGCCTGAGACACTTCCAGGGATCAGGAATACACAGCTTCTCTGGGAACCTATGCCAGGGCCTCACAGGGAACGATTTCTTCCCTCTGTTTTGCCCTGTCAGGCTGCAGGCAGAGCCAAAGCTGGTTTTATTTCCCTCCGCACCAGCAACTTAAATTCATTTTTCACTCCTGTCAAAACCTTGCTGACAGTGTTTACAACCCCTGAACAAATACACGGCTCTTAAGCATGAACAAATAATTCTGCAGTGGGTATCTGCTGCAGGTTTTGACAGCTGAAATGCAGTTTTTGGGGAGGCAGAGCAGCCCCCAGGGAAGGGGAGAAGGATTTGTTCAGCTCTGCCTGCCTCCCGTTCCCAGCCAGCTGCCCGGGACTGCAGCAACCCAGAATTGCTCCCAACAAAAGAGCCTTGTGGGAAACAGCAGCCTGGGCAAAGGTCTGCAGGGTTGGCCTGGGCCTTTGCTTTGGGAGGAGAGGGATTTACTCTGGGAAAGCAGGGAAAAGCAGCCAAGAGAACAAGGACACACAAGTCCACAATCGGAAAAACAGCAGTGGTAACGCTGGACAAAAACGTCACTGGGGAGGGGGAAAATGTGCAGCACAGAGAAGAGGAACCTCTCCAAAGCCAGATACTTCTAGGAAGTAATAAAAAAGGGAAATATGATGATGAACTTTAAACTTCAGATTTCTGAGACTGGCCCTTGTTTCTCTGACAGCCTTGGAGCCACCAGAGAGACACCAGGTACCTGTGAGCTGCCAAAGAACTGAAAGAGCCAATTTTTCTTTCCCTTTCTCCATATAGACTTTTATTAACAGCAAAAAGCAAATTTAAACTGGGCACATCCTGGTTTCAATCTGGGAGGATGGCTTCACATTTCCAAGGCTTTTTCCTATGCTGCTGTTCTTACTTTACCTCTGAGGGCTCTCAGGGAGCTCCTGGGAACCCAAAGACTGGCACAACTAGAGAACAAAGAGGGAAAGGAGAACAGTTTGGGTTGGATAGGACTTTGAAGACCAATTTATTCCAACCCCTGCCATGGAAGGGAGATGGGAAGTTCCACAGAACTCAACTAAAACTGGGAAGAAATCCCCTTTTCCAGAGCTCCAGCAGTCCCTGTACCACACTCTGGGTTTTTTTCTGATCAAACTGTTTTCTCCCAAACAGCAGCTCCGCACTCCTCTCTGCACATTCCCAAATCCTTATCTCCTTTGGCACTGAGGGATCCAGGGAATGTTCTCCAGGCCTGTGAAGACAACGGCGGGCACAGCTCGGGGAACAGCCCCACAGAACGTCACATTCATTCCTGTACGACTGTTGTCACGAGTGCAGATAAAGTAATTACTCTGACTCCTTTGGAAACAGGTAATCTGAAAAGCACAGGATTACATTGCTGGGAGTGCTGCTGGCTATGAGTTAATTATCAAATCCTGAATTCCCATGGAAGGGAACCTCCAGCAAACAGAAGCACTACAAACCTCCTGCATTAACGACAGCCCCTCATGCACACACATTTATTTACATTTATTTTACAGCTCTGCCTGTTGACAAGCTGCAGTTTTATGGGATTTAGTGTGTTGTGCATTCAGGTGTTTTGTCCCAAAGCTGTGGCACGGGCAAGTATAAAAAGCTGCTGCAAAAATTCAGCTGAATAAACTGACTGATGACCACACTCTTTGAAGAAAATACTACAAAAACACAGCAGCAGATGCTTTAGAATCATTAAGGCTGCAAAAGATCCTAGAGTCCTACAAAACTTCAGCAAAGGACAAAGAAAAGAAACGTTAAGCCTGACTTAAGTCAAAAAATTTTTTAAACTTCCTGCAGAAGTCCCAAAGCCATAACTGGCCATTCTCTGCTCCTGAGAAAGTGCTCTGTGTTTATCTCCCCACCTAGGGGATGCAGGGGGGTTAAAGTTCATTATGAGGGTCTGGCAGCCAGGCCCAGGCAGCTCTGAACAAACAAGAAGCAGAAGTTGGACATCTTGAAGGAGTTTTCTTTTTTCCAACCCCGCAACAGCAGGGCAGGAGGAAGGAGCCCATCCAGTGCTTTTAAATCCCATTTCACTCATGGCCAGGACTATTCATCATCTCCAATTCTTCTGGTCCAAGTGGTAGTGTGAGAAACTTGTAGGGCTGCAGCGGGAAGGTCAAAAGAAGCTTCAGAGACCCCGAGCAGACAAAGGGGAGGCTGCAGCGGGGAACACAGCGTGTCATTATCCCGTGTCCCAGCAAAGCCGTGTGATCCCTTTGGACAGCTCAGCCCCGCAGCCACATCATTACCCACAGGGATACAGGACGGGGCAGAGCCAGGAGCAGCTCCTGCAAATTGGAGTTGGTTGTTTACAAGGGAGTTCCCAACAAAACTGGAGTGTGGCAGCGAGGCTGCGCCTTGGGAAGGGGTGATTATGGCTGAGTCACGGGATAATCGCCGCAAAATCCAGCCATTGTTTAGGGAAACTTGGAAATTGCCTCATGCTCCTCTGTTAATCAACTGTAATAAACCAGCAGGAGATAGGCACCAGCATGCCTGGCCCGAGTTTAATAGAAAAAAAAAATGGAATTAAAAAATTAAATAAAAATATTACAAAAAACCTTATTCTGGCCTTTGACAGAGTTTGAATAATTTGCTAAGATGCAGGATTTACCCACATGAGGACTTTAGGAAAAATCCTGCATGCCCTGTAACCTGCATCCAAGGCAGTGTTAAGCAAATATTTGTAAATAAAAGCTCTTTGCGAGCTGCCACCAAATGTGACTTGGAACTCCCACCCTCCCCACTAAAAATGTGACCGGCCTCGACATCCTGAGGTTCCCAAAGCAGGGAATCCCACCCTGTTTCTCCTCTCCCCACTTCAATCTCTTCTTCCTCCACCTCCCCTTCAGCACATGACTCAGGGTAATGGGAAATACCCAGTAATAAACCCCACAGGTCCTCAAGGGCATTACCAGCACCCAGGAGGCTTTGGCAGGACTCACTTCAGAGGCCACGCACCCCAAGAGCTTCGGAATAAAGTCCCGAACACAAGACTTGAGTTGATTTTCAAGGCTCTCCCTCAAGTCTTTAAGCAGCACAGGAAGAACCCGTATTTTTCCACATATACCTGTATTTCCCCTTCTCTCACCTTTCCTTTTTCTTTTACCCTGAATTCTCAGTTCTTTTTTCTGGTGGTTTGGGTTTTTTTATGCTCAGAATGCAGGAGACACTTCCAGAGCTGATAAAAACGTTGGTATGGAGGAGAGATCTCGTGCAGAAGAAATGAAGAATAAGAGCAACAAAGCCCACAATAAACCAGATTTGGAATCAGGATGAGGAACATGCTGTAACAAAGCAGAATAATTCCACACAGCTCTGGCCTGGCAGCCACTCTGAGAAGGTGACATAAGAGTGTGCTCTAATACACACCATCACGCTTTAAAAATACATTTGTGTTTTTATGGTGCTCAGGACATTTCCTTTGTAATTTCTCACCTCCTACTGCTGCTGAGGCCTCTCAGCACCAGGAGAGGCTTTGCCAAAGTTCTGGCAGCTCAGACAAGGAGTTCCAGGAGAGATTTAAGGCCATAATAAGATCTGAGCTGTCGGAAAGCCCAGGCAAACTTGTGTGGCATGTTTTTCCTTTCTCTGCCCTATAAACACCTCACGAAAGCTCTCCTGAATGTCCTCCTGGAGGCTGCCCAGGGAAAATAGTGCATTATCTCAGCGGCTGCACATGACTCCAGGGAAGATTCCTTCATCACAGCTCCGAGGAATTGTCCACCAGGCCTGTGACTACAGGAAAGCTTTCCCATGTAGGGTGAGGATTATTTTGTTTCACAAGTGCCTTGTGACTTCAGGGCAGTCTGGTGGAGAGGGAAATGTGGAAGTTTGGGGTGGTGCCCTGGATCTCCTGCTCTCCAGACCGAGCAGGGATTTCCTGGCACTGGAATTGCACCCTAGGCTTCAAGGGGTGTCCCAGCAAGGGTCCCAGGAGGGTGAGCCAGGACAGGGCTCAGTGTGACCCTGGGAGCAAACCAGAGCTGGAAATCCATCCCAGTTAACTGGGACAGCCTTCCTGAAGGATTTCTCCCAGGAATACACCAGGCTGAAAAAAAGGAAATAAATCTCTGGGATGGCACCACCAGGGACAGAAGCACTTCCATCACCAACTGCCAAACACGAGCTCATGAACCCCACCTCCTGTCCCAGGGATATTCCCAGCTCCTCTCACTCCAGCACTCGGGCAAATCACCCATTTTTGGGCAAAACTGATCCATCCTGTAAAGCAACACTGCAGTGTGTAATTAAATGTGCACAGGCTGAGCTCAGCTCTTAGAATGGAACCTGCACAAGGCTCAAAACACTGAACATCCTCTCTCATAAAAGGCCTTTATTTACTTTCTGATTCCATGAGTAAATGCTGTCTATAAATAGCCCTCCCTGCCCAGCCACACTGCCATTATCATCTCAGTCATTGGCAAAGGCCCTGATAAGACCAAGTGATAATAGATCAGGATTACCCCTCTGTGGAAAGGAACCTGCTGGAATTCATTACTGCACAGTTTTTATTTCCTTGTGCAGCTCTCCAGCCTGAAGCAGCAAAAATAATGGAGTGTCCATGCCCTCCTCACCTTGTCTTTGGGTTTATCTCCCTCTGCCAGCACATCCTTTAAGAACCAGCGTCCAAACTGAGAGCCAAAGTCACCCGAGCTCAAAACTGAGAGCTCGGGTCACTCTAATCCCTGTCCCAACACTAAATACTTTTACCGAGCCTCCTAACATCAAAGAAAAAAATGAGATAAAGCTTATCTGCTCCCAAGAGTCAGGAAGACAGGTGGAATACACACCTAGGGCATAGCAAAGCCTCCCAACAGTGTCCTACACATCCATTATCTCTGTTTTAAGAGCTTTATGACCTTTGTAAAAGTAAATATATTTAAGTGCAGCTTTTATGTGCAGTGTTGAGATTCTGACCTCAAAAGAAATAAACTTTTCTTCAAGGGCTCCGATGGCACTGGAGGGAACGCACAGGGCTCCTGCAGTGCTCCTATAGATCCATTATCTACATTTCCAGAGTTTTACTGCCTTTGAAAATGTAAATATATGGAAGTGTAGCTTTCATGTGCAGTGTCAGGGTTGTAAGAACACGAGGATTAACCAAGGGTAAGAAATAAAATGCTCTTCAAGGGCTCCGATGGTGCTTGAGGAGCACACAACACTCCCAAGAGTGCTCCTGTGGATCCATTCCCTTATCTGCACTTGAACAGTTTGATTGCCTTTGAAAATGTAAATATATTTAACATGCAGTGCCAAGATTGTAATGACACAAACATTAACAGAAGGTAAGAAAGAAACTGTTCTTCAAGGGCTCCGAAGACACCTGAGGAACACTCAGCACCCCCACAGTGCTCCTGTGGATCCATTCCCATATCTGCATTTGAAGGGTTTTATTACCTTCACAAAGGTAAATTTATTTAATGTGCAGTGTCACAATTGTAACAACAGAAATGTTAACAAAGGGTAAGAAATAAACTGTTCTTCAGGGGCTCCAGTGACTTGGACACCCCTCACAAGGAACAGAAGAATGCACCCCCTGTTCAGGCTGCTTTAATCACCTCTGATAAAATGAGCAGATTGATAAAGTTCAGGGTTCCCAGTTAATTGTGGTGACTACACAATTACCACCAAAGCACAGCACTCTGCCATTGAGAGGGAAGCAAATGAATAAAAGTGGCAGCTGAGGTATAAAATTCAAGATGAGGCATTTTTAAACATATATATAAAGGCAGAACAGTCTTCAGTTCACACAAATGAAACAGTTGCTTTTGCTGCCTCAGTTGCATAAATTCCCAAGAACTGGAGTTGTTTAGTACTCTAATTTTTAGTAGTGGGGACATGAACAGCCAGGGCAGAGGCAGCCCTGGGGTATTTGTGGAGGGGAAGGGATGGACAGCAGGAGAGTTCCAGTACAGGCTTGGTTTTCATGGAATCCCAGAATGGCTCCAAAATCCCAGCTTTTTGGAACTTAAAACTGATCCAGTGTCACCCTCTGCCAGGGACAGGGACACCTTCCACTATCCAGAGTGCTCCCAGCCTCATTCAGCCTGGCCTTGGACACTTTCAGAGACCCAGAGGCAGCCACAGCTGCTCTGGGCACCCTGTGCCAGGGCCTCCCCACCCTCACAGGGGGAGAATTCCTTCCCAAAATCCCACCTAAACTGTCCCTCTTTTAGTTTAAAACCATTCCCCCTTGTCCTGGCCCTGGCAAATAATCCCTCTCCACGTTTCCTGCAGCTCCTTCAGACACAGGAAGGCCACAATTAGGTCACTCCAGAGTTTGTCCAGGATGAACAATCCCAAGTCTCCCAGCCTTCCCCCACTGCAAAAGGCCAGGGAAAAGGGCTGGAGTGACTGAGGCAGTGACCTCATTCCCTGCCTCCAGTGCCCTACAATTACAGGAGAATGGAGCCCAGCCATGGATCCAAACCCCCCTAAACCACAGGGAATAAATCCCTGCCCACGGGCCCAGAGCTGTATCTCATTGGGAATTTTACAGGAGGAAGATCAAACTGTAATTAATGCTCCACTGAACACTGGGAAGAGGCTCCACATTTGGAACAGGGGACACCCTTTTTAGGGCTGAAACAAATCCAGACCAGCTCGGCACCCAAAGCCCTGCGTGAGGCTCCCACCCTCTCCTGCACTAAATAATAAATGGAAAAACAGTGAATTCCTTCCAGCCACCAAAACTGAGCAGAGAAGAGCCTGCCTGCATCACATATCAAGGGAGAGAAGGATCCTCTGCCCCAAAGGAGAGGAGAAGGAAGGAAAAGGGGTTTATTTGCAGATCCATCTGTGCTCCAGGACACAGGGACCCAGCCCCGTGCAGCCTCTCAGCACGTGGGACAACATTCCCAGGGTCACTTTGTCCCTGGAACAAGGAAAGCTGCTCTCCCACTGACAGCCAGCAGCTCTGTGCCACGTGGGGAATACAGATTAGTGGGAACACATTTTCCAGGGCATTAAGGAATTTTTAAGTGCTTTGCGCTGTTTCTCTACAAAATAATAAAAAAGAGAGGGGAAAAAAAGAAGAGAGTTTTCAAAATTGCCAAAGAGCCAAAGGTGAGGTGATTCTGGCATAGTCATTTGGGGAGAAAGTTTCATAGAAGAGCTGGGAAAATATTCCAGACTGCCCAATGCTTCAGCATATGGTCAATGCCTTATGGAAGAGAGGAAATAAAGATTTATTTTCTGCCTGCAAGAGGAGGGTTTTCTTTTTTAACAGTTTTAATGACAGCAGCTGTTTGAAATATTAAATATTGATATTAATATATCCCCATTGCAATTCAATATTAATGCACCTCCTGCCAATTCATGGAATTCTGTAAATTTACACCAGTGCCTGGTTTTCTCTTTAAGCAGATTTTACTCAGCAGGGTCAAATTCTGTGACTGAACTGACACGGGCCCGTTCAATTTAAACTCTGTTCCCTGTATCAGAGGGAGCTTCATTTTTAAAAAAATAAATAAAAACGGCACAGTTGTATTTTCTCCCCTCAGAAACAATCCACAGGCAGAAAGACATTTTCCAGTGGAATCAGCGATTTGGAATCAATCCTGAGGCAGGATCCCTTTGATCTCAGATTTCAGCCTGAGTCACTGCATTTAAAGGAAAGGGGGATCCAGTCCTGCTTTAAATCATCACTTCCTTCATCATTCCCTGGCTGGATGAGCCACTGCAAATTAACAACCTCCCCTGCCCACATGAAGAGGAGCAAGTTAATCCCTCCTCTCTTTAGCCCAGGATCTCGGAGCTGTCGTATTTTCCAGCACTTTTCCAGGTGCTGATGTCTGTGCACACACACAGGGCCCCCAGACCTTCCACAGGAACCAAACCCAGGCACCCCTGAGTGTCCATAACCACAAAATGCAGAGCTTTGGATGAAGTTCAAATGATCCCAAACCCTTAAGATTGGGAAAATTTAAATGGTTTGTCCAGAGAACAAAGAGATTTGGGAAGTTACACGGAACTGAGGCACAGTGTAACACCGAGTTGGTTTTGACTGGATTTCAGTGCAAATTCAGAATAAACCATCAGACTGAAGATCAAACCCAGCAGCAGTGCAAGGCTCTGATCACACACAGGGAAATTCCACCTCCAAAGTAAGGAATGGTGCTGCTTTCCAGGCAGGAAAAGCTGAAAAAGGGACACCTGAACCTATCCCCAGTGAGAAGGAGCAGCACGGGCACAAGGAGCTGACATGACTCAGAGCAGTCCCAAACTCCACCTGGAAAGGGATCCAAATTACCGAGGCTTTGGGGAAGTGGGACACAGGGAGCCCAGAGAAACAGGGAACCCAGGGACACGGGGAGCTCAGGGACACGGGGAGCTCAGGGACACGGGGAGCCCCTGGACACGGGGAGCCCCTGGACACGGA